>CM029129.1:22307720-22505220 GCA_016859345.1 Istiophorus platypterus
AGCATTTCCACGCTAGTTAACGTACGTCCCACTAAACCGACGCCGGCTAATTGGCTAACGGCATCACAATAACGCTGGGGCTAGCTAACTAAGCTAGCTTAAACTCGTTAGCTCTCGCTGCGCTAGCCCTCCCGCTAGCTAGCGCTAGCAGTTCCCTTTTCATCTCCTCCCCCGGTCCCGAAATTAGGTTATAATCCGTAATTACAACACGGACGGCAACAAACCAAGAAAAATAAAACACCGCAGGCGACGAAAACTAACCCGGTGAAAGGATGGCGAATATTTAAAAAAAAAAAAAAAACAAGACGGCGAAATCTCACCTTAATTAGCGATTAAATAGCCTTGTTGCTGCTGTCAATCCCGGAATAGGTTTATTCCCCCGCTTTAATCCATCAGAAACGCTCACGATTCCCATCCAGAAATGTGGCCGAGCCGTCCGCTTAAAAACATCGTAATCCGGAACAAGCGCAACGTTGACTTCGATGGCGCGATTAAATTGCCTCTTTATTTTTATGTATTTTTATCCTTTAGTTTATTTCTCTTTTTTCCTCTCCCCCCCCCTTTAACAGAGCAGGGTGTCCCTTTCCCCCTCTCTTTGTTCTGTAATCCAGTAAAATTGAAACTCATTCGCCTCCTGCTAATCCCAGCCCAACTCAACAACAGCATCTATTGGCTGCGATTTACATACAGGATTAACGGAGGAACCTCTGGAAAAAAAAGCCTTCTCTCATGGGAGCAGAGAAAAAATTAACATGGAAGGAGAAATATTCCGAGGGCTTTTTTTTTTTTTCTTATTTTATTAGGTCTGCGTCGGTTTAAATCAGCGTCTGCCACTTGGCTGCAACTTCACAGTGACAGTTCCGCTTTAAGAAATCCCACATAGTTTCGCATGGAGGTTGGTTTGATGTGATATGCTGTTGCAGCATCCAAATTATTTTTAGGATTAGGATCCGTCCAGAGTGGATTTCATTGTGGCTCCACCGTGGATCTCCTGGCCATAACAGTTACGCCAGTGGGCTCTTGTGATTGCCCTAAAAATAGCTCATGTCTGGTTTTATATAGGGTAAAGTTCATTTCTCAGGAGGAAACATAAAGTAATCTTGCAATAAACGTAGTAATAAACCATTTATATGAAAACAAATCTAATCCCGTGTATAAAAAATAACCAAAACCATGTGTGGAGTCCGGTAATCTGGTCGGTTTCACCAATACTCTTGCACAAACTCACCCCGAACCCATTGCGCAATATTCAGTTAAACTGTTCCAACAAGATCTGTGCCTGTGATTCATGCATAAGGTTATTATTTATTTATTTTTTTAACTCTCATTTCTGCAAACAAGTAATCACTTATTTACTCAAATGTCATCGGCGCCACCGCCGGGGCTTCTGTGTAGAAGGTTAAAAAGAAAAAAGAAAACAGGGAGCTGTGTGGACAAGACCTGACATTTGCTGATGGTGGAAAAAAGTCACATATGTGCAGGTCAGAAATCCAAAAGATTGTAAATAAATCGGCAGTGTCTGGGTGGTTTTTTTTTTTTAATATTCACCATCAAGGAACTTGCCCCCCCTTTATTTTTTTTTCATATAAAGGAATTATTGGCTCCTTCTTCTGGTGGGAAATCGATTCATTTTAATGCTGAATATTTCCCTGAGATGGGTCTATGATCTACAAAACAGAGTTTATTTTATTCTGCTGTGTGTGGCTGAGGGAAACGGGTAAATGGTTCTGGCCTCTGGCTGAAACACCCCCCCCCAAGCCACCAACCTCTTAGTGGCATGAAATCTGACCCCAGCTCAGTAGAAAAATACCCTGGATCTCACTGTGCTTTTGCCTTTATAAAAAAAAACAACTAAATAAACCCCAACAACAAAAAACCTCACAGAGGACACACAAGTATGAAAGAGTGTGAAATAAAACACCACCAAGCCCTCGCTCACACTGTTAATATTTAATGACTCAATCTCCGAAACCGTTGCAGCAATAATCCAAAGGGTACGAACCCTCCGGCTAAAAAAAAAAAAAAAAAAAAAGAGGGGAGCCATGTACAGTATCCAATGGAAAATTCAAGGTTCTATCTGAACGGACCAGCGTCTGCCCTTCACATTTTGTTTTTTTCTTGCTCAGTAGATGCCACTAAGCTTTTTTTAACACCACTCACCTCCTTGTAAATGTCTCCTGCAAAGCAACAGCAAAACCCTTGACCGACCACATACAGGATAAAACAATATTTGGAAGAGTTACGGTGTAAATTCTATTTATAATGATAACAGTTTAGAATCCAGGTGTTATCAACTGGGGGGGGGTGGAACATGTTAAACCCATCGTTTGGATCCTAGCTCCTGTGGAGGCCCCTGCAGGAGACCTGAAAGGTCAGCGAAGTAATCCGGGGATTGTCCCGATTCATCCGAACGGGGATCAAATACGTCGCACCGCGCTTGTATAGTTAATTAACACCAGTGCACGGACGGAGTCTGCATTGACACATAGTTCCCGGTAAATAAGAACAGCCGGTTGTTACGGACGGATTGAGTAGGGGCGTATGCGAACTGAGGGGGGGTCTGACAGAGTTTTAGTGAATTAAAAAGAAAAAACAACCAAACAAAAAAACTCCGTCTGGAACGATTGTCACATCACTCGGAGCTGGATTCCACAGCTGCCCGGGGGCTGGCTAATATCAGTCTTCCGTCCCAGCAGGGATGTTTTTCACCGGAGGCCACCGGAGCAGAGGACTGGTCCTGAAACCGTCACGGTCAGGCCTGCTACTGCTGTAACAACCTAGATGTAGATGGTTTATTCTCATCTAATATGGCTGTTGTTGGCTCTGAGGCTGGATTTGTGTATATAAGTTAACTTCTGATTTTCTTAGGTTCCAGCACCTCGGACACACGTTTAATCACTTCGCTATATTAACGCTAATGACAGTTGAACCTGTATTAGACTGCAAGTAACCACTGCAACAGTGCCGATCCTTTACACCACCTCAGTAACCGAGGGTTGAACCAAACGTTCTACTTATATATGTCTATGCTGTAGCTTTGCATGAGCCTGGTGATGCTCTTACAGGACGGCAGAGGGAATAAAACTTTTTTGAACCGTTTCCTCCCAATTCCCCCAACTTTCCTTGTTTCTTTTTTTTTTTAAATATCATGACACCTTCTCCATGATTGGTTACTTAATGAAGACTTTTATTCGGGATACTTCAAGAGTTAATGTCAGCTCGACAGCACAGGGGTTGTTTGCACACTTTTTGTAACTGGCTTCGTAAAAGAAAAGAAAAGAAAAAAAGAGAGACCAAGGCCAAAAAAAAAAAGCATGAAAAACAATGGACTGCGTAAAAACTGTCCTTTTTTTTGCGTATCAAAATGGTTTCTACTCGAAGATCAAGCAATGTATTAGCAATGTTTTAGCAAAAAACAAAAAATTAATTCATGTGTGGAACATGTTCAGCACATGGACGGAGAGAGGAGGGGGGGTCACTTTGTGGGGGCGTGGTTGAGAGAGTTTTGAAACTTTTTCCCATAAGAAGAAAAAAAGATTGTGAAATTAATCCATTTAAGCCCCGATGGATTCAACCTGATCATGATGGAATAAAAGAGGTTTTATAGCCACTTTTTTGTGTTTTCTACTCAAAAGACACATTTGAATTGGTGAAGTATTAGTTTTTTCAATACCTCCAAAGATGCCGGTTACCCACAAATGTGCACTAAAGCAAGAGAGTGAACATTGGAGGGGGGGGGGGTAAACAGCGATGACTTTGCTACCAAGTCCTCTCCTCAGGTACTGGGAAAGAAAAGGCGACGGACTCGTCCAGATTCCCTCGGCGCCGTCGGCTTCCTCCTCATCGGGGGAGGGGGTTTGCTCTGAGTGTCACCGGCCCACGACGGCTCACCTACAGCTACAGGTCGTCATTACAAAGCAGGAAGTACAGAAGTAAAAGTATAATAAATAAAAAAAGAAAAAAAAAACAAACAAAGTAACCGAGACCCCAGTTCCTTCAGTTCTTCACGCCGTTCGTCCGTCGGCCATTTTTTTTTCTCTCCTTTTCTGGATCAGAATTTATGAATTGTCAAAGAGTTCCCGGCGACCCCGTGGATTCAGACTTGTTCTAACTAGCGGTAAAGCATCAGAAGTCGCCACGCTGCGCCATTTTACCAGCAGCCGTACCGTTAATATCTCTCCGTGTCCGCTGTCCCGTTTTTCCTGATTATATTCTAGAGCACTTGAAGCGGTCTTTCGTGATTGGTTAATAGGTGCTTTTTGGAGAAAAAAGAAAAACCAAAAACAAAAAACGACACATCAATTCACTGGAGATAAGAGATTGGCTGTTTTGGTATTGAGTGTGTAAACTGCGACACGTTCTTCAGGCGTCCATCATCGCGGCGGGGTGGGGGGGGGGAATGTTGGACGAGCTCTTTTTTTTTTTTTTTTTCCTTTTCCGGATGTACCTCAACGCGTCTCAGTTCAGTCTCATCTCCTCTGCTTGTATCAGTTCTGTTCCTGCAAAAAAATAAAATAATAAACAGATGAATAAATACGACATCTCTTACAGGTATTAATAACACCCCAACATCAAATTGATAAGGCTGAATAAATGAATGAATGATAAATAGATAAATTGAGAGAATACCAACATCTTGAGGACTGTCTGACTCCTGGTGATGGATTCCATTGGCTGAATTTGCACCGTGCACCTGAAAAACAGTCACCAACTGTCAAATGAAGTCGAATCACATGTTAATTTTGCTGTATCACATTTTGTAAATTAAACATTAAAGGACTATTTTGACATTTTGGGGAAATATGCTCATTGGCTTTTCTTGGAGAGGATTGACCCCATTCTTGTGGAAACAGGGTTTTTGGACGTTCCGATAAGATTTTTTACTTTTTTTTTTTTTAACCTTGCTGCATGTTAAAGGCCGAGACATGACAGTAGTAATGTCTTCTCATGTAACCCTCCTCAAGAGAGTGAATAGATGCTTCTCAAAAAATTTCAAACCATTTATTTAGAATTTGTCTCGGTTATGCAGATCATACAAAAATCAATTTTCCCCTGTACAAAACACATTATTACACACTTACACACTTCTTCTTTCATAATGTTTAAATCTTAAATCGACCGTTGAAACCCCCCGTCTCACTTCTTTAGTATCTACAATCATCTAGACGTCCCCTCTGATAAGGTTAGTTCCTCCCAAGCGGTTTCCCCCCCCGAAACAACCATGTAAGAAGTGCGATTTCCGCGTGGCTTTACCGGGCTCTTATCTGGACGTCTGCGCATGGCCTGGACCAGCTGGTCCACCTGCTGGTTGTGCTCCAGGGCGTTCCTCAGGGCCTCCTCGGTGCTGAGCAGCCGCTGGCGCAGGCGGTTCACCTCCGAGTCCAGGGCCGAGGGGTCCAGCATGGAGTGGCGCCGGTGGTCGGGCGAGGAGCGTTCCCGACCCTGGGGACACACACACACACACACACACACACACACACACACACGCAAAGGCAGAAAGCTCATAACCAGAGTCCTCTGTTCAATAATTCATATCATGCTACGATACGTGTGATTAACATCTGGAATAAAACTATTATTATACATTATTCACATGCCCTCAGAGTTTCCAGCAGCCTGTATGAACATGGACTGACTAGCACCTCAGTATTAATTGACCATGTAGTCATGTAGTCGCTTTATGGTGCATGTTAACACTGTATTCCTCCTCCATCTGAACACGAACACGAGGAAGGTTTTGACATTATACAAATCCTTCTCTGTTATTTATTCATTCATTTTTTTTTAGAGTCGAACTCTATCCATTTGTACATTTTCACATGTCAGAATAAAAGCATATCATTCAGCCTGAGAAAACATTTGTTTGACATCGTCTGCTGCTCTGAAGGAGCTTTGTCGGTCTGAGAAAAGAACCTTGGCTGATGCTCGGAGCCCAAAGTTGTTGTTTTTTTTATTGAAGAGCCTCCATTTCAGTTTGTAGTTGTGGAGATTGAAAAATGTGGGTGTTTACCAGGCGCAGATGGTCTAATGAAAGATGCTACAGGGCGACATTGTGGGAAATGTAGGATCTTTATCTTTACCCATACTAGGGAGTCAACGTAGTCAATGTAGCTTCTATTTTTTCAATTTTTTTTTTTTTTAATCTTTAAATCACAAACATCTCTTTTCTTTTTTTTTTCTGGAAAGCACGGAACAGCTTGAGTCCTGTTTACAAGGCAAGCAACGTGCCCTCAGTGTCATCATTTGAAAAAATGAAAACCTTCATGATGTGAAAACATCTTTCTAGAAAATGTTAATTGTCCATTCAGAGTCAACACCACCTTAAAAAAAAAAAACACACCAGATTTTCCATTAATTTCCTGTTGAGCTCTGTGACAAAGAAGTTATGGCCACAGCTGAATTTCATACAGTCACATTTGGTTGTTTGGGTCTAAAAAAGACTTGTTTACTTTCTTGCTTCTGAACTGACGTATGACTTCTCCACCAGAATTTGTTTTCCCAGACTATTGGGGGAGTCCGTGCAAACCTTTTCTGTTACACTTTAGCCATTATTCCTTAACTGCTTGAATTAGAAATAAGTGGGAATATTTGTCTCAAAAATCAGCACTGATGAGCCGGATCGTCATCAGTCTCCTTTCTTTTCTCACCAGCAGGAGCAGCTTCTCCCGCAGGGTCTTGATGTCGTCCTGGAGCTTCTGCTCCTTCACCTTCCACTCGGCCTTGTGCACCTCCCGGTTCAGGTCTTTCTCCATGTCCCGCGAGTGGCGGTGCGACTCCAGGAGCAGCACTCGCAGCTCATTCAGGCTCCTGGCATTAGAAAACGGTGATGGCAGAAAGGAAACAAACACACAAGCAAACAAAGAAAAGAAATCGTGACTGTCTGGAAATGCTGGAACAAAACAAAACAAAACTAGAGCCTGTTTTCCACAGGCGTGTCTCTTTTTTCGTGGCCAGAGGGGCTGAGGTGGCTCGGCATGAACTCAGCAGCTACTGAGTGCAATAATAGCAGAGAGGCGGCGCAATTTTTTTTCGCCATCTAGGATTATACATGAGGCACGTCTGCTCAAAACTCGCAGAGGGGTCATTATTATTTAAAAAGCTTAGCCGCCTGTTATGTGAATAATATGTTGGGCAGTCTGGCCGGGGGGGGCTCATTCTCTGTACATTTACAACAGGCGGGTGGGTGGATGGATAGATGGACGCCCCCCCCTATAGTGAAGCTACGCGGTTTGACGTGACCTCGTCTTCAACCTTTTGCCCGATGCGGATATCAGACAACCGCATCTACACTGGGGAACTTTTTTTTTCCCCATTGTAACCTTGGATACTGCATGTTACACAAAGACATTAGTTCATTAAACATCTGGCCCGCATTTATTTAAGCTGCCATATAATTATTTGTCATAAGGCTGCACTTCACACATAGAAAAAAAAAAGGGAAAGATGCCCCAAGACCTTTTCTCTTTGTGCCTAAAGTGTTAGAACTCACGCTCCAGCTGCTCTAATCAAAGGTTTTCTACACTAACAATGGCTGTTGTGGAAGCTGTGTAGGGTGTGTAAATAACAAACTACCCCAGGCCTGTCGCGTAAATCAAGTTTACAGGGTGATAATCATACGCCGGCGTAACATTTACAACTTGTTCCTCAGCTGCCACCAAGTGGAGAAATTAAAAAAAAAAAAAAAAAGTCAATTAATGCGGGTTTTATGGGAAGTTGAAAGGGTACTCGCATTTGCATTACTGAGGCAATGTCTTCCACTCATTTACTGATACTGATTTTTAATGATATTTACTGTTCTGTGTTAAACAGTGCACGGCAACACGGCAACAAATCGACCGAAACGACCGAAATCCAGTGGCTGCGGCCTGTGAGCTCCGGGCATGACTGGGCCCCGCGCTCGGTCCCGTCGGTTCATGAAAACAGAGACGTTCTCAGTGTTCCGGGGTTTGTTTGGTTTGTTTCCCTGCCGATATTGTGTTTATTGACCGTTTTCTACCAAGTGACAGGCTGCCGACCGTCTTTCTTGACTTATCTTTGCAGCTCTCCACGACAAAGAAAAAATGATAATGCTCAAAGTTGCCTTTTTTTCCAGGGGACGTGCTCGTTCGGTTTCCTAGAATCACTGAAATAGCATCAGCGATGATAAGATAGCCAATGGTACGACCTTACAACACCGCTACTCGTTAACCCAAAGGGAGACATCTGAATTTTTTGTGGATGATATATACTTTTATTGCATAAAACCATTTTGCTGCAGTGAAGATGCACAGTGAAAACATTCTGCTATAGTCAGAGGTTTTTATTTTTAGTGCCCTGAGGCAGTTTTCTACAAAGACTATCAGTCATCCAGTCCACAGTGATTCTAGGTTCTATATGGAGGCAGCTGGACTTTCTAGAGGTTCTTGAGGACATTTCACCCGAAGGCTTCTTCAGTTCTAACTGACTGGTGGGGTATGGGTGGGCAGTCAGGCATTTAACCCCCTTAGATGTCTTCGCAACGTAAAGAATGGCAGCTTTGTTCCATTTATCATTATTTTCCTCACTTTCTATCCTGCATCCTTTTCTGGTTTTGATGAAAACTCAATTTTTGGGGAAACCAAAATGAGCTTTAAGTGCTTCCATGATGTGTTTTTTTTCCCCCCTTTCTCCTTCTCCTCCCCTTCAGTCCCTGTGGGCTGGTTCTGCGCCCCATGGATGTAGGGTTCTGCCCAGGCCCCTGGCCTGTCCGTTAGAACCGAAGAGGCCTTTCAGACGGGAGGCAAGACCTCTTCAAGAACCCAAGGGAAGTCCGGTTGCCTTCGTTTAGCACTAGCAGCATTTCCTATCGTCATAAGCTGATATCCAGTTATTTTGTACAATTGGACGAATCTGAGCTCATACAGCACTACAGATAAATGAATTGTGTGCGTGTGAATGTGTCTGGTCTTTGTGAAACGGAGCAGGAACCTTTAACAAAGCCCTGCACCTGTGCAACAATGCTGTGACGACTTTCTCTTTACACTTAGGGGGTTAATGATGATGTTGGTTATCAGAGATTTATTGAACACAGCCCCGTTTGGCGGCTCGAGCTTCAGCAACAATAATGAAACATCGGAGAAAAGCCTGCCAGGTCTGTGCCAGGTGGAAAAACGGGCACGTCTCCGTCGTCTCGTAGACCCGGAGACCCAGGCCTCCATTTGCACGTCCGGCATGTGCGCCGGCATGAAGCGCAGCGGCAAAGCTGGCGAACCTGCCGTTTCGTTAACTGATGTAATTAATCATCACGGTTTAACTGCACTTCATCTGTTAAATTTCAGCTCACCACTGGGATCCATCAGCCATGTGACAAAAAATAATTACCCTCAGCTTCTGACTGAAATCGGAGGAGGAAAAATTCAGTTCATCACCGTGAAGCTGCACCAATCAATATGTTCATACCAACCATGTGTAATGTGAAAGAGGTCACTTGTGGTGAAGAACCCCACCAACATAATTATCACCAAACTCTCCAGCTCCTACAGGGAGTTTTAGCGCCTTCTAGGTCTCGGTTTTCCTTTTCTTGGCCCCACCGTTTTTCTGCTCTGGCTCGATCTCCGCGGTTTCATCAGCCCAGTTTCCTGCGGCGACAGGCAGCTGTTTGCAGCGAAGATGCTCTGATGAACCCACCGCCTGCCACCTGACCAGCACCAAACGGCGACCACGGTTACTAAACCAACAGGAGACTGCAGTGGAGCTTAAGCAGCTAATCAGAAAAAATGACACACATTTCCCTCAGGAGCTGGTGGAGACCAAACACAGAGGTAAAATATGAGTGGAAGTTGCCAATACATCTGCCAGGTGACTACAAACACGATTCCAAATGAATAATGCATAAAGCTGCAACTACTGGCTGAGGTTGATAATATGTCAATGTTATGTTTACAGCTTGTTTATGCCCCCCCATCCCCAATATACCATTATTTTTTCCTATCATTTCCAATTGAGTTTGCATAAATATAAAAAGCCTAAATGTGCTATTTTGTCCACGTGGAATGTATAGAAAATAAAAGCCTTCATCAGGTGGAAAAACATTAGCAGAAAGTATGAAAAACTAAAATGTCTGGAGTACTGATTTAATTTGTTTATTATTTAAAGCCCTGTATAATATTCCTATATATGTAATGCTATAGAACATCTCTGGTAAAGTTTATTGAGTTTAAATTCAGGTTAACACAAACTTTACACTCTTGTTTGCAGTAATACTATATAACGCAATCATAATAATTTTTTTATTATATATTCCCAAACTGAATTATGATATACCTTATTTATCAGCACAGTGTTTCTTGACTTTAACAGTACCTTAGTTTTTATATATCATATCATTAAGGCTCATATTGTACTCATATGATTTCAGTATAATATCACAGGGATGGTTAGTGTAACTTGCTTTGATTTGTTACAGGTTATATTAAAGTGAACAAACCTGAGCAGTGAAAAGCAGAATTTTCTGGAAACAGGAGGTTAACAGCCGCAAAACTACAGTCCTGGGTTGCTGCCCCCCCCCCCCCGCCCCGCCCGCCTGCAGCCACAGAGCTCATCCTCTGATCTCGGCCTCCCCTGAATATGTTTTAAACACTTTGTGTTTCTCCTCCTCATTGCGTTTTGTTCCGTGCTGTTACTGCAGAGCCTGCATGCAGAGCACGCTGCCCCTCCAGGACAACGGGTTTTTAAATTAAAGCGAGGCTGGGTCAGGGCTCCACTACTCCCTGCATCCTCGTTAATACCCGGAGCTGGATGCTGAAACTGTATCGTACCTCTCTCACCCTAAAAAAAAAAAAAGGTCTGCACCCCCAGTGCATCCTTTGTTTTGTTTTGTTTTTTACTGCAGCAAACAAATAGAACAGAACATCCTGTTCCCGATGCTGCAGACGTTACTGCTGCTCCTGGCAGAGCTGATGACCAATACATTGTAGGTTTAAACATAGTAAATATCATGATACAAACAGTATCAGTCAATATGTGCAATAAAACCTATACTGTGCCCCTGGGTCCCCAGTGTCTGTGCATTATCAAATTGATAGTGACAAAGATAATTATTCACTTCATTTGCCCAAAAAGGGCTTTGGCAGACTGCGAAACACGAATACAGCCTCGTCCCCGTACCTCTCTTTCTTCAGCAGCTCCTGGCTGATGCTGACCAGCTGCCCGGAGGCATCATGGGACTTCCTGGTCACCGACTCCAGCTCTGCCTCCACGCGCGTCTTCTCCTTGGCCAGGGCCTCGGCCCTCTTCTCCCCCGACCGAACTTTGCCCTCCAGCGCTGGCGGAAGGTGAAAACAGGGTCACGTTTTTGCCGCGAATTCAACGTGAATCCTCCAAAACACTTTATATTTATGAGAAGCACTTTAACAGTTGGTACATTGTTCTGTGACACACTTCTGTGTATTATTCTGTGTATTTGTGTAGGTGTTGTTAAACTCTTCTATGAAGTGTTAATAGCTGGTGTATAAACAGTGGATGAATCCCACAGTTACACAGTTGTAATCATATATAAGAATTAAATATATCATATTTATTATCATGTTGTTGCATTTCATTAATATGTGTCCTAATAAAGAAAGTATTAAATTTATAATACCGTGCAAAGGTTTTACCAACTTATTGTGTTATTCCTTTATCTGGAAATTTGTCCATCACTGTGATACTTTCTTTGACACCTTATGAAAATTTCACTTGAATATTTCACTCTCTTCAAAAGAAATGTTTGAAAAATCTAAAATGTGATATTTACTATTGATGCATTGATGCTGAGGATATAAAACAACCGAGGCAAAAATGTTTTTGTGAACCATAAACAAAAGGGCTGAAAACTTTTGCACGGCACTATATATATATTACATTCATAAATATCAGGTCTTCACTGTCCATGACCACTGGGAAAAGCTCAACATGTCTTCATCCGTATTGAACGCATTTACAAACAGATCTAAACCTGCCTGAGACTGGTTTTTCATTTTAATATTTCATAACACACTGGGATGGGTTTTTTCATGAGTGTAACAATATATAATTTAACAAGACAACAGCTCTGTTATGCTGTGTTATCAATCATTAACTAACCGTCCACACCCCAGTTAAGGATGTTTCAAGGGAATCATCATCAATAAAAGATAAAAAAAATTCCCCTAAAACTGATTCAGCTACACTGTAATGTTTTATAATGTATATAAACTATATTAAACTGTTTATATACTGCTCATAAATGCTGTGAGCAGAGCCCAAGTACTATCATACACCTGAACATTATACATTCTCAACGTCCTATTAAAATTGTATTTGTTTTGCTATGAGGAGATCCAGTGATTAGTTAATCACCACTTTCAAAAACATACATTAACATATTATAGCGACTATTTTAAAATATTACAACTATTATACCAGGCGGCTCAGTTAAGTTTTCTGTCTCATGTAACAGTCACGGAGCCACAGATGCTAATTTTTTTTTTTCCCCATCCATCAGTTAATCAGAGAAACCCCGATCCCGCACCCATTGAATTCAGACATTAAACTCGCAGCACGTGATAACGATGTTAAAAGGACCTTGAGCAACCGAACTAATCCTCGTCAGACCGGGACGCAACGCTGCGTCTGCAGACTCAGTATTCGTCACTTAAACAGCTCAGTTTATCCCAATACAAAACGTTCTGCGATGAGATCCTCGCCGACTGACGTCGAGGATGATGACGGCCCGGCTTTTCATTTTGATTCCCTTTCGTGCTGATTCAAATGTGGGTTTCTATCCTTCTAAATATATAATTTCCCTTCTGCCAGATGTTTTGATAAAGAACTCGCAGGAGGACTTGAACCTTGCGGACGTCAAAAAAAAAAAAAAAAAGATTATTAGGACTTTAAAAAATAAAGTGCGTGTCGTTCTATTCTCTTTTTATATCATTTACAGCCTCCTCCTCAAAGCGCTTCGGGGTCATTATCTGAGCTACTGAACGAACTCGGTGGTGTGTCTCTGATGGAACGGTTTCACGGGATCGCAGAAAGAGGAGCAAAGGCGGAGGGAGGCGCGGAGGCGAGGCACAGTGAACCCGGTGCTGCCGGAAGAAAAAAGGAAGCACTGTCCACACACAGACACAGACACATGAATGATGACTAATGACTTAATGAATTTAATGAAGGTCTATTACTACTGTTAACATGACACAGTTAGAAAGCTTATAGAAATATGATGACTTTTTCCCCCAATCTAAAATCTAAAGGGGCTGATGGGCAGGAGAAGCTTTAGCCGACCACCAGTACTTGGACTTATTTTAAGAAAGATTTAAAAATAAATAAAATTATAATCTCAAATGAACTAAATACTTTCCTCCAACAGGCTTCACGAAAATGCAGAGCTCCAGGGAAAAAACACACAAAACAAAAAAACCCCCAAAAAACAAAAAGACAAAAAAGACATTTTACCTCCGATCTGGGATTTGAGGGCCTCCACCTGGGAAGTGAGAGTGGAGACCTCTTTTTCCCTTTTCAGCAACTTCTCCATTGTTTCTGAAGGAAAGAAAAGAAAAAAGAAAAAAAAAAGAAATACAAGATAAGTGTCCTTCTTGTTCAAAGAGAACACGATGTCTGTGTAACAGTCTTCTTATGTTAAGTGTCTGTCAATACAGTCCTAAAATCTTATGACCACATGATAGTTGGTGGCTAAATCTCCTTTTTGGGGCCAAAGAAGCTGCCATCAGATCGTTAACATTAACAAATGCTGACAACTGTTCCGGGAATAGTTCGACACTTCCTTGGAAACGGGATCATCTAGCTTCCTGGAGGTGAGGGGCATCAAACCGGGATCGAACCGGACCAGGGTGAAATCTGCAGTTACGTTGCCATGCCGTTTAATGTGCAGCAGCTGGGCAGGTAATTAACTCTGTAGCCTTCAGAGCCGATGTTGGCAGGTCTCGCTTCCCCGGTGAGTGTTTTACCGGCTCGTCAGTTGGACACGGAGGAGAATTTTAGCGGGAAAAGCTGATATGGGCTGATGTTCAGCGCCTGTGGCTCGAAATGCGATTAAATCTGAGTTGGACTTTAAAGTGGGTCCTGTGCCAGACTATTTTCTTTCTTCCTTTCCAACTGTTCAGAGGTGAGAAATAGTCCTTTGGACGTGGTGGTAGGTGAATTTGTCTCAGGTGGACAGAGCCAGGTTTGCCGCCCCCCTGATTCTAATCCTAATGCTAAGCTAAACAAAGATAAACCAAGCTAAGCTAAGCTAAGCTAAGCCCAGCGCCTGGCTACCGCCTGACTCTTTGCTGCAAAGCGGACAAGCATACTTCCCAAAAAGGTCGAACTATTCCTTTAAATGAAGGATGACTGATCAGCGCTTTTCTCTTTTGCAAAAATGGACATAATTATCAGCAGCTTTTAAACAAATACAAAATAAAAGCTGAAACATAAAGGGCTTTTAATGGTGTTTCAAGAAAGCTGATGGGATCAATTAGTTTTTATCACCTTGTCATGTATTAAGAAGAAGAATAAAAAACAAACATGTCAATGTGCCGAAGTGTCTGTGTGAGTTTTATTTCTAGAAATGTAGTTAGAATTTAAAATGAGTGGACTGTGATACCTTCGATATTCTGTTTTAGCTTCATCTTCTCATCTGAAATTTCATTGTCCTCTATCACCTGAAAAAAAGGAGCGAGTTCAAGGGAGTTGAACAGAAATTAAAGCAGTGAATCAATGACCGAAACAACACCATGTTCTACTTGTAGGCCCTGGACTGGGAGCTTGTGTCCTCGGCCACTCACGTTTGCGTCGCGGGGCGTGTAGCGGTCGGCCTGGATGGCCTGGAGCTGGTTGGCCGTCACCCTCAGCTTCTCCTCCAGTTTCTGGATCTCCCCCTGGCTCTCTGCCTGGGCCTTCTGCAGGGCCTGGTAGTCCGTCATCTTCTTCTCCGACAGCTCCAGCCTCTCCCGCAGCTCCTCAGCGCTCCTGTCCCGCTCCGCCCGGAGCTTCTCCAGTTCCGCCAGCCTCTGCTCCGCCTTCTGCAGCTTGTCCATCGCCTCCTCCAGGGCCTGCCTCCCGCTCTTGGCCTCGACCTCGGCCCTCCACGCCTGGCCGCCCTCGGCCAGCTGGTCCTTGGCCTCCTGCAGGCGGGCGCTGAGGTCCTCGCGCTCCTTGTTCAGGATCGCGGCCTCGATCTTGTGCTTGGCCTTGAGGTTCTCCACCTCCAGCTGGTGCTCCATCTTCAGGCTCTCCAGAGCCGCCCTCAGCTCCTGGGCGTCCTGCTCTTGGCCTTCTGCAGCGGCGTGGTCACTGCACAGCGAGGCCTTCAGTTCCTCCAGGGACCGCTGGTGGTCGCTGACTAAAGTGTCAAACTTAGCCTGCAAAGGGAAAAGAGAAGAAGCCGTGGTTTTATGGCGACATTTGGGAAACCAAATGGATTGAAATGTGATATTTGGATTTAATACTTATTCTTTCTATACTTGCTTTGTTTTCCTTGGTCTAATTTCCTCTCTACTCTGCTATAAGCATAACTTTTTTGAAGATCCTGAATCCTCTATCTCTGCATTTTGCTCTCAGCACAGCATCGATAAAACAGGCGTCCTGCTCTTGCTGAAGCTCTTTTAACAGTTTGGGTTTTTTTCTGTTGCTGGATTAGAGCAGACTACCTTCCAGGTGTCCATCATTTCCATGTTCTCCTTGGTGGCCTGCTGCATCCTCTGCTTCAGCTCGCCGATCTCCTGGTTCTGTTTATCCACCAGCGCCCTCAGCGAGTCCCCCTCCTGCCGGCTCGCCGCCAGCGCCGCCTCGTACTTCTCTCTGAGCTCGCTGCTCTCCTTGTAGTGCTCGCGGCCCGCCGTCAGCAGCTGCTCGCGCAGGAGGAGGGTCTCCGGCTGGGCATCGGCACCAGGGGCCGCGTCGCCGCCGCTGGCGTCGGCCGTGGGCTGCGAGCCGGGGTCGCCGCCCCCGAGCTGAGCCTGGAGGTTCTTGATCTCGGCTCTTCGGAGGGCGAGCTCCTCCTCCAGCTGCATGATGCGACTCTGCTCTTCGACCGTGGTTTGCTGACGAGAAAGAAACGCCCGGCACGTGCCGTTAAAAGGTGTTTTTTTCTTAATTTTATTCATCGTTATCCCCACAGCAGAAAGATGTCAGCCTTTCAAAAGAATGACCTTATTACCGTAACAGGTGGGAACCCCTGCAACAGAACGACGTCATTCCAAAGAAAAGGTGACACTGATTTAAAGGCAGAAATCAGGCCTCAAGAAAAAAAACAAGGAAATCAGAGGGAAGCCCGACGAAAGGTCCTTGCAAGGATTGGAGACGGTCAAGTGCATTCCAGTGGAATATAAAATACAAAAAAAAAGAAAATAAATCACATTAAGTATGTGGACAGAGACACGTTGATTCGCAGTTTGGCTTCTGTTGAACTCCATAGATACAGGACGAGACAAAGACTGGCAGCCATTTCTCCACCTGGTGCCAGGATTTCAGACTGCACACGAGCAGACAACACGAGAACGTGTTTTAAATATTCACGAGAAATTCTCACGTTTTAACATTGTTGCAACGCAAGTTTCTGTCAGTGTAAAGATTAAACAAAGATACGATATGTTAATGTGTTAGCGTCTTTGGTGCTAGTAGGCAGATTTTCAGTTTAAAGTGCGCTATGATTGATAATTTTACGTCGGCAACGGACCATGTGACTACGTGTAAAGCACAGGGAGTCGCTTGACGCAATAAAACCCCCAGAGATCTACCACCAGACGCCCTCCAGCTCCACGAAGCTTTATAGCCTCTTTTCACTCAACGGTTTGGTTTTTTTTTCTGCCTGTTGCCGCTGTAAACGGCTGAAAACAAGATTCAATGAAAGCTGAGTTTTCTGGCCAGAAAAAAACGAAACAAAAACAAACCAAAAGATGTAAAAAGGCTCTGCTGAGCTGAAGTCAGGTAATAATGCTCCGTGGGTTTGTTACTACAAGCGACATCTTCTGCATGATGCATCCTCATTGTGTCTATCGTTAATATGGGAAATAGTGAGTCCAGCTTTAATGCTCCTCTGAATCCCAGCATTTCTATTCCAGCAGGACTGAGACCTAGTTCCACTAGTAAAATAAAACAAAAAGCAAAAAGTCTGGACAAAACCATTTTACTCTTGTTATGACGCCGCCGCCCTCGATCTACGTCAAAGTCACCGTGTCATTTCCATCCGAAAAGCGACGACACAAAAGGAGCCAAGGGATCAACGTGTCTCCGTCCAAATATTTGTGCAGCTCACTGTGTATGTGCAAAGAAGTGGAAGATGAGGGGAGAGCGACAGCCATTCTCTGATCATCTAGAAGCAGCCAAGCAAGTACATTAAAGCCGACGGCGAACCTCCGCAGGGTGACACTGCACAAACACACACGCACGCGCACACGCACACACGCACACACGCACGCGCACACGCACACACACACACACACACACACAAACGCACACGCACACACACGCAAACTGCAAACATCCTCCGCACGCATTGCATCAAATCAAAAAAAAAAAAAAAAGGAGAATAAGGAGGAGGACCTGCTGCACAGTGCACAGATGTTAATTTCCAACCATCTGGGGAAACAATCTACCAGACCTTCAGAGCCACTAGTTGATTCATATCAAGAGATTCTCGGCCCCAAACAGCATTCAGATCACAGCACAACACACAGTAGTAAAAGAATGAGAAAAAAAAGAAGAAGAAGAAGGTCTATGCAAGGTTAATGTCCTCGACAGCGTCTGAAGTCGATTTTGAAGTCAAGAATTGAGATAGCTCAGCAGCGGATCAAAGCCAAAATAAAAAACCAACAAAAAAACGAAAACAAAAACAAGATCAGATCTCTTCTTCACCTTGGTTCTCTTACCCAACCTCAAGGGTACCGGCTCACGAGGGCCTCGCCCCTGTTGGCAGAAGCAGACCTTACTGCACACAGGAACCAAGCAGTTTCAAAGTGTTTTGTTATCTGTCTGGTGCCCTGAAAAATGTTTTAAAAAAAGAAAAGAAAAACGAACAAGCTCGTCCGCTTTGATTCGCGAACGCCGCGGTCTATTATTGAAGAAGAGGGGGGGGGTTTGCTCTGAAGCGCAGCCCTGCACATCAAATAAAGATGTAAAGATGTAACTGCTGACTGTAAATGGACGGTTCGTCCTGAAACATTAACCAGGGATTGACAACCCGTCGACAATTTTAGCGGCTTCTCATCTGTTACTTATTACATAAAAAAAAAAAAAAAATTAGCATTCATCCGCCGCACACTCCAGAGCTAAAGACGGGAACAAAAAGGGTCACGTCAATCGTCATCTCAAAAGTGCAGCTGGCAACGGATCCCAAACGGCAACCTTTAAATGAAACAACAACCACAGAAACAACAACAACAATAATAAAATAAATCACATTTTAAGTCAAAACACCAGCTACTGCAACAGAAGACGCGAGAAGCCGAAAGCAGCCGAGAGCCACATCTGATAACAGGCTTCCCTTTCAAAGGCAGGCGTCTCTGGCGGGGTCGGGGGGGCCGTCGGGGGGGGGGGTATGGGTCTACGGTGAGGTGAAGAGGAGCGTGAGGATGACATGGGATGACAGTGACAGAATGAGGGAGAGGAAGGAGCATACAGAGTCAATGTGCATGTATGTTCTGTTTTGGGGTTTTTTAAACCGATAATCATCCATCGGCGTCGTGTCGAGGGTCTGTGCACTGGGCGCCCGCGTACTTCACATGACCACGATTTCAGACACGTGTATTAAAAGATAAGGCTAATGTCAACAAATCCCTGGAAAAGACCAAAACCGACGATAAATCGATCCTAACGACAAGTGACGTCTGATTCGGGTTTTTCCTCGGAGCCTCAGAGATGCATTGTTGTGCAAAAACTATTAAAAACACATCAGTGGAATATGTCGTCGCGGCAAGTGACATGTTCCCTCATCAGCACAAACACGGTCACTGAGGTTTTATTTAAATTTAATCCAACATACACCATCCTACTGCTGTACATACCCACCAGAGCACCAAATGAGTATTAATCCGCCGCTGAAAGTAGTCCCCAACAAATGGCCTACTTTGCTCCTGTTTTAGTAGCGTTCACGACCAAAGTACGGTGCCCAGGTGTTTTAAGAAATTACTGAGTGATTAAAAAAAAAGACTGAAACCATGTTTTGTCGCTGTTTTTTAGATTTAAATGTTTTAGTCCAAAAAATTAAGATTTGCAGGAAATTACAGTGCTTTACATTGTTTTTAACCTTATAAACTGTATTTACTATATTTACAATATAGTACATATAATACTATATTGGGGGGGGCAAAAAAGGTCAAGACACTAACACAATCTCGGTTTTGGTCTTTTTAAAGGAATTTGGCGACTGAATAAGAAAACCACATGATAACAATAATAACAGCCTTATCTATTAAAACGGTGAGATTCTAACAGGGATTTTTGTTTAATCTCCCCAGAAAAGAGTTTCATCTAATTTCAGGTCTTGACTCCAGATTCCAGAGCCAGATTACAGTTGTAGTTATATGCACAGATATAGACTATAAATATATACGTGTAGCGTAACATCTGTAGCATCAGAACAATTTTCGTTTTCTTTGTTGCTATTTTTCAGATCAAAAAGTGAATCTTTACAAACACAGGCCAATACTGGCCAATGCACTTAAACATGTATTGGTTTTCAATGATCGCTATTGATTGATTTTAATGTGAATTTTGTTTTTGGACATCTGTAAGACAGGTGGAGTAGGACTTTAACCCGTGCAGCTCGGGGGTTTATGTGCCACCACCGACAAAAGAAGCAAACGGGTGCAGAACCACACAGGACAGTGGCCACAGGCAGCAAAGGGCTCGTGCGTTTTCCTTTTTCTTTTTCTTTTACCCTCCTCCTCTCTAATTCTTTCTGAAGCGCCTCTGCTCTCGACTGTTCGAGGAGCAGACTCTGCTCAAGCTGACGAATATGGGCATGTTCCAATTTCGTCTGTGTCTACGGAGAGAGACAAAGAGAGAGAGAGAGACAGAGAGAGAGAGAGAGAGAGAGAGAGAGAGAGAGAGAGACAGACAGACAGACAGACAGACAGACAGGTGGGGGGGAGCTCAAAGGGAAAGAGACCCATACAGACCGGGGGGGGGGGGTAGAGATCAGAACAACCGTCAACAGATGATGACAGATGACGAGAACTGTCAACACATGACTGTTCCTGGAACAGCAGCGCCGTCGATCATGTGGTGGGAAGATGTGAGCGGAGGAGGCCGGCGGACCGAGCCGGAACGCCGTCCCGAAGGTTCGGATTTCGGACTCGCAGGAGAGACTTTCGGAGAAGTCGCGTTTCACTGTTTAACAGGTGAGTCAAGGACAAGTTGGACTCTACCGCACACCAGCGGCCGACCGCCTCTGACGACGCGCTAAATACTCACATTCTTCAATTTTAATTTCAGTCTTTATATTATTCATTGAATGTTTAAAGATTTATTCTCATTATTCGGCAACACTGGAAATTTTTGAGTTGGTTTTGACTCAAGCTCACGCGCCATCCTTCCAAAACGGGAACGCCAAATGTGCATTAATCCGCTGCTGAAAATAGTCCCTAACTAGATGCCCTATTTACTCCTGTTCACTAAAATACAAAAAACAAAAAACTACAGTGCCCAGGTGTTTCAAGAAATTACTGAGCCACTCAGAAAAAATAAAGTCTGTATTTGTTGCCGTTTGTGAAGATTTCCATGTTTAATTCTGAACCATGCTTGAGACTTGGCACAGACAGCGCAGGGATTTCAGGAAACATTGAGACTAGAAACTAAAACTGTGTTAGTTTTGCGGATTTTTCAAAACCGGGATTTGTTGACAATAAAAAAGATATTAAAGTTATAGCCGGATTTATCCCTTAACTGGCAAACCCATCGTCTCTGAGCCTCTATCTTCTGTAAACCTGGCTTCTATGCAGCGTTTTAACTTTATGCTGGATTATAACGACGGCATCTGAATTTGTAGAATAAACACTTCTTTAAAAAATCTGTATACATAAGTGGAAGTTTAGAACCATCTTATCTTAATGACGTCTTTAAGGCTAAAAGTTTTACACTAGTTGAGTCTCCATACTGCAGAATGCGCATTCACAGCCATGTTTGTTTCAGGAGAGAGGACGGATATTCTACTTTATCTAAAGGATTTCAGCTTAAAATTAGCACGACTCGCACGTTCACTGAAGTCAGCAACGTCTTTGTGGTTTCTTAAAAAAATCCTCGTATTTTGTTCGACATCTGAGAGCCGCCGCCGCCGCCGTCTCTCGCTTTTCATGAAACTTTTATGTATCTCTGGGGTTTGAGTGGTTAAGCGGACGGCACAGCGAGCGGGGAGGCTGTCAATCGATCGTCTCTCTTCCTGGGGGGGGTGTCATTTTGGTCCGGATCGTCCTCCCTGCTGAACCATCTTCCCAAACACATCATCATCATCATCTGCTCTTTCTAATGGTGTAAACCCATTAGAAGAATGTTCCCTGTTTTTGTCTCGATCTCCAGGTTTTTTGGTTTTGTTTTTTTACTTCATGTGATAAAACTGTCAAATATCATGAGCCATGTTTCAGTAAAGGACACATTATAAAACAAAATGAGGAAACACGCACATATATATAAATATATATAGTAATTATTGATGGTTCATAGGTATTGATCAGGCTGATAAATACCTCCAGGTCTCCTTTTGTGATGGACTCCTCCTCTACTCTGAACTGGAGATCCTCCACCTTCCTGTGAATAAAAGGTGGGAATAAAAACAGCCAAAGATCAACAGGGGTCCGGCTCTTCTGACAAAATGTTCCTCCTTTCCCGTCTTCACCTGTCCTGCCTGGAATTTTCTAAACATTACGCTTGAGCTTCATGCAATCTCCCTCTTTTTGTTCCAGTGATCATGAAAAGGTGAACGTTCCTGACCTGTCAGTCGGCCATGAAGTCAACTCTGATCAACTCTGATCAAGTCTGATCAAATCTGATCAAGTCTAAAGCTGTTGGGTTTCACACTATATGTTTTTTTCTTTTTTTCTGACAGATTCACTAAGAATAACGTTGGAAAATAAAAACAGAAACTACTGTTTCTGATTTTAGTTCCAGTTCGTCTCTCTGGTTTCAGTCTGAGTTGCCAACATCGGTCGGGTGGGGGGGGTTTAGCTTCGGTCCTCAGTGTGACAGCATCCGCAAAACCCCACAGCCCCAATGTCGCTAACCGAGAAGAAGCTCCGGCACTAAAACTTCCTCTGAAACCACAAATTGTCGCTTTTATATCTCTGGTTATGTTCGATTTCGGTAGGAGTTCTGGCTCCATCTCTGAATTTAACGCACAGACGTGAGATTTATGGCCATCTTCTCATAATTCTCTCTCTCAGAGAGAACACAACCAAGCAGATTTCCAAAAAAATGTTGAAACATCCCTTTAAGATGCAGTCTAGACGCACTAAATTAGTGGAAAGTGTAATGACTGACGAGAGACCGCGAGCAACATTTCAGATGTTAATTTCCTCGCTCATTAATTCCCTTCTTAGAAGAGTCATAAAATTAAAATAATGGCACAATGATCATCAAACAGAGAAAAACCCGGGTTTGAGGTTTTACGACGAGAACAGCAAAAGCATCGTTTTGACGCATAACAACATGAAGATTTATCGTCTTTGCAGAGGCGGCCCCGGCGGACGCGAGGAAGCGCGGGCGACGTTGGGGTCGGCGTTACCTCTTCTCCTCCTCGAGCTGATTGGCCAGCTCCTGCTTATCCTTCTGCGTGCTGGCCAGCAGGGCTTTGACTTGCTGGAGGGCGCCCTCATTCTCCGTTACATACTGTGGGCGGCAAGAGGAGAGGCGCTTAGGAAACACAAAGGACTCACTAGCAGCTTTATTGCTGGCACACAGCATTTGGGCTCATCGGGCTTTTGTTAAAGGCCTAAAAATGTTTTTTTTTTTTTTTTTAAAGCATTAGCTCTGCTTGCGGCGTCCCCACTCTCCCCCCGCACCTGCATGTGCTGCGCCTTGAGGACGCTCAGCTCCTTCTCCACCTCGCAGATGTGGCTGGTGGCCTTGGCCACCTCAGCCCGCTCCAGGTCCCGCTCGGCCAGCAGCTGCTCGATGTGCTGCTGCTTCTCCTTCAGGGCCTCCTGGAGCGCGGTGGTGCCGGAGATCTTGCGGGCGTAGCGCGAGGACGTCTCCGTCAGCTTTAGTGGGGGAGGGAGAGAGCATAAAGCGTTTTTTTTTTTTTTTGGGGGGGGGTGTTGTGAGAAAAGAGGTGGGGGCCGAGGAGAGGATGAGTATTCGGAGATGACAGGGAAGGGAAGGGAAGAAAAGAATTCGAAGAAAGAAGAAGGAAGAAATGGAAAGATGCACGTAGGGTTAAGGAAAGACTAGACTGAATTTAATTAAAATGAAGGCGGGACACAAGTAAAGGAGAAAAAAGCGAAGCATCTTATGTTCAGAGACATGAGAGGCTTCGCTTTTCTGTGATATTTCACAACTGTGAGGGAACTTCAGGACAAAATCAGTAGGCAAAGCTTTTTATCCCTAAGAAAAACTCTTTTTCCCCCCAACTTTTTACTTTGAAATGAATAAAGGTTCTGCAAAACATATATAAACCCGGAATTCTGTATGAGTTGCTTTTTCATCCCAATGAGAGTAAGACAATGAAATGAACCATGTTCCTGTTAAGATTATTTAGGTATGGAAATTTGAAACTTTCTTAAAGGTTATTCCATAAAATACTGGATACAGGATGGCTTTAAAAAACATATTAAGTTTGTTTTCCTTTCTATCCTCTCAGGGAATATCTGTCTTCCTGGAAGAAGTGTGGGATCAAAAGGCGCAGGCGAGGAAAATTTCCAATAAAAGATGCAACATTTCCCTTTGGCCACTAGAGTATGCTCTTTGAAAGGATTCCTGCCTGACCTGAGAGACGAGTTCACATCAGTGGCTTCCATACAGAGTAATAATAATAACAATAAAAAAAATATCTGTAGGTTTTCTGTTTCTGGTTCCCACCACAGATCACGGTTCACTGAGAAAGACAGGAGCTGATGGAGGAAACAGCCGAAACGCTCACGATATCAAATGCACGGTCACCGGTTGGGAGGGGGTTGAGGATGGGGGGCTGGAGGATGGGGGGCTAAAGCAGCAGGGATTTCACTCATGTTTTTCGCGCCTTAACCTCCACGGTCATAAGAATGGGGCTCTGAAACAGTGACAAAATGTTTGGCGCGTAGCTCTTTTTGGTCTCAGATCTTGACGTCCATTTCTGCGCCTGCAGGCCGACAAAACGAAGGTCGGAGCGCTTGGTGCCGCGTGGTCGGCCTGGTTCCACCAACGGTTCCCTTCGGCCCCGTCTGACTTCCCCCTTTAATGAAAGTAAAGGGGGAAGTGATACGCATCCTTCTGTGTTCAAAGGTGCCTAATCAGAGGGGTTTTACTTCTTCTTTTATTAGATTATTAGTGGTTTTAAAAAAAAATTATGTTCAGGACAATCTTATAAAAAGACAGTTTGCAGATTAGCCGAACTGTATTTCTTGGTTTCATGTCCTACATGTGCCAATTCAAGCCACTTTTTTAAAAATTTTGGTTTATTTCTATATTTTGGGCCATTCCCTGAAATCCCTGATGTATTTTATGGAATCATATCTTTGTTTTACATTAGGTTTCACACCTGTGAAGCACCTTGTAACGCTGAATTTTAAAGGTATCATAGAAAGAAAGTTTACTTACTCACTTACCTACTTTAAAGGAATAGATTGGGGGGGGGGGGGGTAGTTATTCACCTTTTTGCAAAGAATCAGAGGAGAACATCGATACCACTGTCAAGTCTGTACGGTGAATATGAATCTACAACCAGCAGCCAGTTTGCTTAGCTTAGCTTAGCTTAGCTTGGTTTAGTTTGGCTTATTTTAGGATGAAGACTGGAAATAAGGGAGGAGGACTTGGCCCGGTTTAGTCCAAATCTGTCCACCAGCTCCTCAAAAGCCCAGTAATTAGAATTTAATACCTTGTTTGTCCTAACTGTGCAAAAACTAGAGGTGTAAATATGACTCGTTGCAGTTTCACAGGGGGGTTTTGTGCAGGACGATCCCTGGGCCTGGCGACGTAACATCCCCACCCACCACCACCCTGGCGAATTCACGCTCCCTACAGGACCGGCTGCGGTCGCCGTAAACGGCGTACGGACGTGACAGCGGCGTCGACCTCCTCCTCTCACGAAAGGGTCAGTTCGAGCTTCAAAAGCGCGTTCGAAAGCACGTCCGCAGTCATCTTACCAGTCCAGCTCGGCTCGGCCGTCCACCCACGGAGGAGGCCACCGAGCTGACTGAACTGATGGAGGAGCTGCTGGGGCTGTGGGCCAGGGAGGAGACCCCCATGGCCACCCGCTTGCTCTTCTTGGCCTTGGCTGGGCTGGTGGAGGGGAAGCCGATGCGGATCACCTTGTGGATCGGCGCGAACAGGCCGAACTTGGGGAGACACTGGAAGTATCTGCGGGAGGGTGGGAGAAGGGGGGAGGAAAAAAGGGGTGAGGGATGCCGCTATAGAACCAAAAACAGACCCCGTGTTTTTAATTTGGATTCATTTATTAGGCACTTCCCCTGACAGTTCTGCACCTAGAAAGGGAAAAATAGAAAACAAATAAACACGATCATAGTCTGAAAAGCCTTAGACCAGGTGGGAATTTTCCCCGCAGCCCAAAGTAAATGTTCAATCATTGAAACCATCCATTAAAAGTCAGCTGAAGCATTACAGGACAAGAGCAGGACCATTTTTAAATACTCATTATGGCGGCTTGATGAGCTGATGAACCGCTGGTCCTCATTATCGGGCCTGACAGAGCTGAGAAGACCCTGCAGCTGTTGGTTCGTCCTCTAATATCAAGCTGTGTACCAGGAATTTTCTGGATCCTCCCAGTCCAACTGAAGACACGTGTGCAGTTCAAATCAAGACATATTTCAGCTTTTTTCGCTGTTGTTGTTTCGTCTTATGGTGCTGGGGTATTAATCCACAGCTGGATTATCGTTACTTCTCATACACCTGCACCTTGACGGCAGACGGTGTAAAAGACCTGCAGCCTTCAGTTTTCCGAAAAAGACGGAACGCAGGGACAACATTACTCTGACGCTGCCCTCCCACCATTGTTCGTAGTTTAAAGTTGAGTCCGATGTCTCAGCTCTCCCCCATCAGGCTCTGCGAGATGAAGCTCTCAGGGTGGGGTTTTTTCTGAACGGGTGCGGTAACTATTCGTCTCTCGGGTTCACTCCCAGGGTCTAGTGGATGCTCCCAGACCTGGACTTAGACCCGGTCTTAGTCCCGGTCTTATACCAGCCGACAACAGGAGAACGAGCGTTCGCCGCAGTCGCCTCTGAACTTTTTACTCGTTTACATCCCAGGATTCTGCACAAAGTCTAATGAGACTTCAGATCCTTCCTGAACTGCTTTCAGCTACGGACTCATTGTCAATTCTGTGTTGTTTTTTTTTTCATTTCATTCAAAGGTTTCCTGTGTTTTTCATCTGCTGTAAAACTTGTTACTGATCCTGATGTTCTGACATTTTTCCTCTCACAACTTTACAAGCTACGGATCCAGCTTTTTTTTTTTTCTAAATAGAACACGTGTAGTTTTACTTCTTTTGTTATTGTAAACATACTTTCCCTTTTTTCTTTTTTTTTGAAGCCTCCTTGCCAAGTTTCTTTTCTCTCCCTGCTGCTGCTGCTGAAACTCTTCATGAAGTGTGAAACTATTTGCGAGTGTCTCTGGTCCAGGTTAGAGACTTTGGAGCTATTTGACCAAATCCTTGGTAGAAAAAGAAGGTGCATCTGGATCCGGAGCGCCGTGAAAAATGTGACAGCGTCTGGGCGACCAGCACCACTTTTTTTTTTCCGTTTTTGTCCTCTGGCTCTAGACTTCGAGCGGCCCTCCAGGGCCTCTGTGAACCAGGCGTAAACGCTGCTGGTTCACAAGGCTTTCCCACCGCTGACGCTGCTGCTGGTGAGAGAGAAATGGTGGCGGAACCACGAGATGACGAATGACAACTGCAAATCATGCGCGTAACAAATGAGGCAAACGTGGCGAGAGAACCGGCCCGATCGTTGGTGCAGCCCGGCTCCAGCCCGCTGGGGTTAGTCAGCGCGATTTCATGGACAAACGGACGAGAGAACAAAGAACAAACAGCAGAGCAGACGGAACCAGTCTTTTCCCCTCAATTTCCTTTTAGGGGAAAAAAAAGAAAAGAAGGAATCTGGGGAACGTGAAGCATACGTAATGTGTGTGTGTGTGTGTGTGTGTGTGTGTGTGTGTGTGTGTGTACCTTGTGCCAGCTACCGCCCCGTCATTCTTCCCCAGGGGCTCGTCCAGCTCGACCCCGCACCACTCCCCCTTGGCGAAGTCTGTCTCCCCCATGTAGCGGATGACTCCCATCTTTGAGCCTCCGACCTGACGACGGGAAGAAAAAAAACACACCTGACTCCTAAATATTTTCTTTATTTACATTAAATCACTGTGAAAGAATTACCACAATCCGGCCTCGATCCGGCCTCGATCCGGCCTCGATCCGGCCTCGATCCGGCCTCGATCCGGCCTCGATCCGGCCTCGATCCGGCCTCGATCCGGCCTCGATCCGGCCTCGATCCGGCCTCGATCCGGCCTCGATCCGGCCTCGATCCGGCCTCGATCCGGCCTCGATCCGGCCTCGATCCGGCCTCGATCCGGCCTCGATCCGGCCTCGATCCGGCCTCGATCCGGCCTCGATCCGGCCTCGATCCGGCCTCGATCCGGCCTCGATCCGGCCTCGATCCGGCCTCGATCCGGCCTCGATCCGGCCTCGATCCGGCCTCGATCCGGCCTCGATCCGGCCTCGATCCGGCCTCGATCCGGCCTCGATCCGGGCCTCGATCCGGGCCTCGATCCGGGCCTCGATCCGGGCCTCGATCCGGCCTCGATCCGGCCTCGATCCGGCCTCGATCCGGCCTCGATCCGGCCTCGATCCGGCCTCGATCCGGCCTCGATCCGGCCTCGATCCGGCCTCGATCCGGCCTCGATCCGGCCTCGATCCGGCCTCGATCCGGCCTCGATCCGGCCTCGATCCGGCCTCGATCCGGCCTCGATCCGGCCTCGATCCGGGCCTCGATCCGGGCCTCGATCCGGGCCTCGATCCGGGCCTCGATCCGGGCCTCGATCCGGGCCTCGATCCGGGCCTCGATCCGGGCCCCGAGCCGGGCCTTGATCCGGGCCTCGATCCGGGCCTCGATCCGGGCCTCGATCCGGGCCTCGATCCGGGCCTCGATCCGGGCCTCGATCCGGCCTCGATCCGGCCTCGATCCGGCCTCGATCCGGCCTCGATCCGGCCTCGATCCGGCCTCGATCCGGCCTCGATCCGGCCTCGATCCGGCCTCGATCCGGCCTCGATCCGGCCTCGATCCGGCCTCGATCCGGCCTCGATCCGGCCTCGATCCGGCCTCGATCCGGCCTCGATCCGGCCTCGATCCGGCCTCGATCCGGCCTCGATCCGGCCTCGATCCGGCCTCGATCCGGCCTCGATCCGGCCTCGATCCGGCCTCGATCCGGCCTCGATCCGGCCTCGATCCGGCCTCGATCCGGGCCCCGAGCCGGGCCTTGATCCGGGCCTCGATCCGGGCCTCGATCCGGGCCTCGATCCGGGCCTCGATCCGGGCCTCGATCCGGGCCTCGATCCGGGCCTCGATCCGGCCTCGATCCGGCCTCGATCCGGCCTCGATCCGGCCTCGATCCGGCCTCGATC
This sequence comes from Istiophorus platypterus, assembly GCA_016859345.1. Taxonomy (NCBI): domain Eukaryota; kingdom Metazoa; phylum Chordata; class Actinopteri; order Istiophoriformes; family Istiophoridae; genus Istiophorus; species Istiophorus platypterus. The sequence continues at coordinate 22,336,453 of CM029129.1, forward strand.
CGGCCTCGATCCGGCCTCGATCCGGCCTCGATCCGGCCTCGATCCGGCCTCGATCCGGCCTCGATCCGGCCTCGATCCGGCCTCGATCCGGCCTCGATCCGGCCTCGATCCGGCCTCGATCCGGCCTCGATCCGGCCTCGATCCGGCCTCGATCCGGCCTCGATCCGGCCTCGATCCGGCCTCGATCCGGCCTCGATCCGGCCTCGATCCGGCCTCGATCCGGCCTCGATCCGGCCTCGATCCGGCCTCGATCCGGCCTCGATCCGGCCTCGATCCGGCCTCGATCCGGCCTCGATCCGGCCTCGATCCGGCCTCGATCCGGCCTCGATCCGGCCTCGATCCGGCCTCGATCCGGCCTCGATCCGGCCTCGATCCGGCCTCGATCCGGCCTCGATCCGGCCTCGATCCGGCCTCGATCCGGCCTCGATCCGGCCTCGATCCGGCCTCGATCCGGCCTCGATCCGGCCTCGATCCGGCCTCGATCCGGCCTCGATCCGGCCTCGATCCGGCCTCGATCCGGCCTCGATCCGGCCTCGATCCGGCCTCGATCCGGCCTCGATCCGGCCTCGATCCGGCCTCGATCCGGCCTCGATCCGGCCTCGATCCGGCCTCGATCCGGCCTCGATCCGGCCTCGATCCGGCCTCGATCCGGCCTCGATCCGGCCTCGATCCGGCCTCGATCCGGCCTCGATCCGGCCTCGATCCGGCCTCGATCCGGCCTCGATCCGGCCTCGATCCGGCCTCGATCCGGCCTCGATCCGGCCTCGATCCGGCCTCGATCCGGGCCTCGATCCGGGCCTCGATCCGGGCCTCGATCCGGGCCTCGATCCGGGCCTCGATCCGGCCTCGATCCGGCCTCGATCCGGCCTCGATCCGGCCTCGATCCGGCCTCGATCCGGCCTCGATCCGGCCTCGATCCGGCCTCGATCCGGCCTCGATCCGGCCTCGATCCGGCCTCGATCCGGCCTCGATCCGGCCTCGATCCGGCCTCGATCCGGCCTCGATCCGGCCTCGATCCGGCCTCGATCCGGCCTCGATCCGGCCTCGATCCGGCCTCGATCCGGCCTCGATCCGGCCTCGATCCGGCCTCGATCCGGCCTCGATCCGGCCTCGATCCGGCCTCGATCCGGCCTCGATCCGGCCTCGATCCGGCCTCGATCCGGCCTCGATCCGGCCTCGATCCGGCCTCGATCCGGCCTCGATCCGGCCTCGATCCGGCCTCGATCCGGCCTCGATCCGGCCTCGATCCGGCCTCGATCCGGCCTCGATCCGGCCTCGATCCGGCCTCGATCCGGCCTCGATCCGGGCCTCGATCCGGGCCTCGATCCGGGCCCCGAGCCGGGCCTTGATCCGGGCCCCGAGCCGGGCCTTGATCCGGGCCTCGATCCGGGCCTCGATCCGGGCCTCGATCCGGGCCTCGATCCGGGCCTCGATCCGGCCTCGATCCGGCCTCGATCCGGCCTCGATCCGGCCTCGATCCGGCCTCGATCCGGCCTCGATCCGGCCTCGATCCGGCCTCGATCCGGCCTCGATCCGGCCTCGATCCGGCCTCGATCCGGCCTCGATCCGGCCTCGATCCGGCCTCGATCCGGCCTCGATCCGGCCTCGATCCGGCCTCGATCCGGCCTCGATCCGGCCTCGATCCGGCCTCGATCCGGCCTCGATCCGGCCTCGATCCGGCCTCGATCCGGCCTCGATCCGGCCTCGATCCGGCCCCGAGCCGGCCTTGATCCGGCTCTCGATCCGTGGGGCTCGAGCCGGGCCTTGATCCGGGCCTCGATCCGGGCCTCGATCCGGGCCTCGATCCGGGCCTCGATCCGGGCTGTGTGTAAATCCTGACAGATCGTTCCCACGTGAACGCCAGGGTTTCACTAAGTTCCGTCAGGTTCCAGTGATTCCGTCTGTGAATCACCGCTTCCCTGTTTATACGCCGTAAATCATTAGACGTAAATCATTAGAAATACAGGAGATACACAGTGACAAGCTGAGGTCACAGGACTGAACAAAGGGCCTCTCTCTCATCATTGATTCGGTTATCGAGTACTTTTTTTTATCGTTTGTTCTATAAACTGTGAGAAAAATAGCGAAAATGCTGCTCGCCAGTTCCCCGGAGCTCCAGGTGTTGACCTCACCTGCCTTGTTTTCGTTTTTACCCACAGTTCAAAACCCAAATTTAACCAGTTTGCAATCATGTGCAAGAGGGAAAAGCAGCACATCTTCACATTTGAGAGGCTGAAACTATAAAATGCCCTTTTTTTTTGCCTCAGAACATTAATCGGTTATCAAACTTGTTGCAGATTAATTTCCTGTCAATCCATCATATCTGATCCATTGTTTCAGCTGCGCTTTCCACATTGAAAACACTGCTCATATGAAAAGTTGCACAAGTGGAACTTTCTAAGATTTTAGCAGTTTACTAAAGCAAAACAGAGGCATCTGAGAAAATAGCGGATAATTGTGTTTTAAGGCTTTAGGGTTATTTGTAGCTGTGTTTTCCTCCTTTGTGTGAATCAGCAAAGGTATCTCAGGGAATGAGAATTCAAAGGGAAAATCACTGGCCCACGTTGTTATATCTTTTAAAAGGTGCCACATCGGCATTTGTCCCATCTCCCCGGCCGGGAACATTCGGTTTCCTGTTATGAAGACAGTCTAAACCCCGTCTTCGCCGCTCGCTGCCACTCGGGTCAGCCAGCGAGCGAGGCCGACCGGTCCAGCTGCCGAATGTCTTTCACACATGGCCGCCACATGTGTGAGACACACACACACACACACACACACACACACACACACACAAAAAGCTCATCAAACGTGTGCAAACATCCCACTGTTCGCTATTTCCTGAGATGCTTAATGGGAACACTCACCATCACAGAAACAAAATATCAAACGTGAGGCCAAACCTCGCAAACATCACTTTAGTTCAATCTGATTGATTACGTTTGATCTCACTGATCTTTTCTTCTTCTTCTTCTTTTTATTTAAATAATGCTTGTTGCATTTCTGTTCAGAGAACATTTTCTCTCCCTTCATTTGTTTTTTATCATCCAACTAAAACCAGCTTCATTCCACCAGTATCTCTACACGTAATCGTTTATATTTAAGGGTTTTCTCTCAGTACATTAGCATAATCCCGTTGCCAGAACATTCCCAGGACATTCCCAGTTGTTGGATTAATGTGAGAAATGTACAGGATGTGGGAAAATGCGCAGAGCCCCAGATGTTTAGGCAGCACATCCGTTTTTGTTTTTTGTTTTTTTTTACCCCTGGATCGTATCCAGGTCCTGCACGTCAATGCATTAACAGAGTCAACTGGGTTTAACATGGAGCTGGAAACAAGCGGAAACGAGTCGAGTCACTCTTCAGCTTTCTGTCGTCGTCTTTTCTGTCTCGTCCTTTTCTTTAACCGACGGGGGCCAAAGAAGGGGGAAAAAAAGGAAAACGTAGGGAGGAACGCTGCTGTGTCACCAGATGTTAAACTGATGATGATTCGCCGTCAGCGCGACCGTGCGATGTCTCCGTGACTCAGCGTCAAAAACCTCGGCGGCCGGTCGGCACCAGCCCCCCCCCCCGGCGCCTGTTAGTACCCATCTCGTCTAAGAGCTGCACTCAGAAGGTGTTTCACAGGAGCTAAATCGGTACGTCCGGGTTCACGCTTGGGGGCATCTCTGGCTCTATTTAGAAAAAAAGAAAAGAAAAACCTGCTGAGCGTTAAACTGCCTCCTTGGTAAATTTCTCGTGAACGGAAATGAAAACGTATCTTATCAAGTCTATAAATATTCTGAGGTTTGGTCGCAATAATTGTTGGTTGGTCGGTGAGTCCACCAACCTGGTCCAGACTACAATATCTCATCGACAACTGGATGGACGGCCATGAATTTTTTTGCACATGCGTTCATGGTCCCCAGAAGATGAACCCAGTCAGCTTCGGTGATCCCCTGACTTTTTCCTCTGGCGCCACCATCAGGTCAGAATTTCAAGTTGTTCGTTACTCTGATTTATGACTTAATACTTGCAAATTCAATAACATTTCCACAAGCCTCAGCACTTTGTCTGCTAATTAGATGTAGGACAATTAGTCAATTAATTGATTAGTCAATCAATATTGAATTATTATAACCAGCTAATTTTTTTTTTAGGTTTTTTTCCCGGGGCTGAATGAAATCCACTTCGTAACAAGCTTCTTTTTCAAGGTTGTGACAAGACGCATTCAAATCTCTCACTTATCGGCTCTGATAAAAATCATTCAGAAATCCATGTGCGCCCACTTGATTCCAATAAAACCGTGTTATGTGCTTGTGTGAAGTGGGGGGGGGTTCATTCACTGGCGGCCATTTGAGTTACAGGGCACATCACATGCAGCCCCACTGGAAGTAAACAGCTCCTTTAAACTCTGCGCCTCTGGTTAAATACCGAAGCCAGCGGAGAAGGGACAGTTTTGTGCTTCCCGTGGCTGCTCAGACGTCAAAAGGTGCCAAGGCGAACGGAGACAGATAATCATGTGTTTAGCTTCTGAGGCCGTCTCTCTGTTTGGAATTTTTTTTTTCCCCCCCTTTTTCCTGCAGCTCTTCCCCAGATAACCACTATTTAGGCACGAAGGCACGAATCAGCAAAGCTTGACCTTAGTTTGTGATCCCTCCTCTGCAAAACACCGGGACCGGGGCGGAAATAATGAGTCCCTCTCCTGCTACTATCACATAATTCAATGCCAAGCGGAGAGAAAAATGAGTCCTGAAGTTGTCTCAACTATGCACAATCAGATTTTTTTATTCGGTTTTATTTTTTTGCTCTTCACACAATTTATTTATTTTATTTTTTCGAGGCAGGGCTGTATTTTCCAGCAGCAGAGGAGCGGTGTGAGACGAGCGGACGGCAGCGCATCCGAGCCGCCGCAGGGAGATGGATTACATGGGAGCGGCTTTAGGAAATAGATGGATCCACTGATCGATGTGTCAGCAGTGGCCTCTCCTCTCTTAAGTGTTGGAAGTCATCCAGAGTGATTTGCAATATTGACCAGTGAGGAAAAGGGTTTCGCGAGCGCTCCCCGCTTCCGACTGCACGGGATCTGATGTAACTATCCCCCGCACCCATCAGCAAATGGAAAGCAACGAGACCCTTTGGCAAACGATTCCGTGCAGTCAACGTTGTAAAAACGCTGACGGGAAAAAACGCAGAGCGGCAGATAAAAACTTTTTTTTTTTTTCTTTCCCTGCTAGACTAAATACTCTGCAACAGCCGGGGACGTTTCGACCGGCTTTTGTTGCACAAGGGTAGGCCCAAGGACAAAGGTACACTGGGGGATGGATGAAGGTTGAACTGTAGCACCAGACAGAATAAGGAGAAACAGAACTTCCCCTGTGGGCTTCAACCATGCATCATGTTACACTGCACCAATCCATCTTTACTGAGGCCTGCATGGAAGTTGGAATTATCCGTCCACCGGGACCCTGTAACATCATCCGCTTTTCAGCCGCTATGGATTATGTTTGTCTCAGATATTTACAGAAAACTGAGTCAAACACCTCAAACTAAATATAGATGGGGAAATTATTTAAATCATTTTTTAAGGACAATGATTTTAAGGAACATTTCAACGTTTTGCATTTCATTCGCCTTCCGACTTCGATTAGAAGCTACCTCTCTCGTATCTGTCTGGTGGGCGTAAATGTACCAACAGCAGCCAGTTAGCTTAGCTCAGCTCAGCTGAGAGCCAAGTCCGGAAACAGGCAAGGCTCTGACGGTGCCAGATTCCACCCACCATTGTCTCTTATAACCTCAATAATAAACACGTTACGTCTTGTTTATTTCTTCCAAAAACTGAGTGACAACCCGCCATTTTTTAGCCAAGAAAGAGTCCAACATAAAAAATAAACCCTGCAAAAATGGGAAACTAAACTTTTTACCTACTTTTGCACCAAATAAATAAAGACAACGGAACGTGCTGATGACTATGATTTGGAGATGCTGGTGGGGGGATTTTGTTATCGTTGGACATAGTCAAGCTAACAATCTCCACGGGTGTGCTAAGCTAAGCTAAGCAACGCTTAGCTAACCCACTGCTGGCTTTAGCCTTAAATTTAACTGAGAGACTTGAACATGACCAAACCCACACCAGAGAGCAAAGTGTTACCGAAAAATGTCAAGCTCGTGGTATTTTGACCCTTGACAGCGAACCTGAACAATGTAAGGAATCGCCTGAACAACTACGATGAAGTTTGGAGGGGAAAGAGGGTTTAATCCATCATTTTCATATCAAACAAATGGAACAGCGATGTCTAATATGAAGGGGGGTCGCTTGCACAAACATTATATGTGCAAAGTTAACGTAAGCTCGTTTTTTTTTTGTTTTTTACTGTACATTTCCAGTATGGTTCAGTCTCGCTGCCATTTCCAGGAAACAGGCTCCAATAAATGCAGCTAAAGGGGCAAGAGAGCGAATATTGGATTTACATTCGTCGTGACTCCGGTTAAATGCCAGTGTCTCACCTTGATGTGGAAGTCAACCGATGCTTTACACAACAAAAACAAAAACTCACATTTCTCACGTTCACATTTACTCATTTCCGACGCGACAGCAGTGAAAGTTACAGGATATAAATATAAGGATATAACTCAGTGTTTCACTTTTTCAGAAATTGCTACTGCAGACGGCCTCTTTGTAGTTTTGATCTGGTACTAAAGCGGCTAAATTTCCTCACATATTTTCTCTCTTCTTCTTCTTCTCTCTCTTTAAATTATGTTACTACAGCATGTGATCCGCTAACTCCATCACAGATATCACATTTATTTCAGCACTAACCTCGGTGAACTAGTTTCAGGTGCTGTGGGTCTTTTAAATGGACTGAGCTGCAAACTGCCCTTGAACTAGATTCTTCCATTGTTCTTGGGGATTTTAAAAGCCCTTTCTGATGATTTTTATGACTCTTGTAATTGTTTCCATCAACTCTGTTCCGTTGCTCGTCTTTATATGTTGTCGCTCTTGAACGTCTGTGTTGGTCGCATGGTTTTGCTTGTTCTCCAGTATCTTTACTGGATTTTAAATGGGCCTGGCGGCGGCTCAGAGATGGGAAACCTCTGGTCTAAACTGGGTGTGATGGGTCTCCTGTATGAGTTCGGTCCTGTGTCAGACCGACTACCGGTCCAGGTTGGACCATGTTTTTTTTTTTGCCCCCAGTGTATCTGGAGAGGCTCCCAACACCCAAACCACCCATGAATACCCACTCCCAGCATTCCTGCACAGGATAAGCAGATACAGACAGTGATGGAAGGATGGTGGAAAAAAAAAGGCACTTTGATAAATGACATTTTCACAACTGATGTTCGTGAGAAAGCCGCAAACTGGGAAGATGCTCTTCCTTCCTGGGATACTGATGTGTAAAAAGTCTGTTTCAATTGAAAATATGTTGAAAAAGCATTCAAATCCTTAAGATTCAACGATACTCCAAAAATTTTACAACCGGAGTGAATCCAGTCAGACAAAGCTGTTGTTATCCGGCACAATGTTACTCACCAAAACTCGGTCTCCAACTCGGAGATCCTTATCCCCGCCTTTCTTCACAGAGCCGCTGTCGGACATGTTGGACCCCGACTCGTTTCCCGTTTTCACAGCACTGTTGAGCAGGCCCTCCCTGAGTGGCACTACCACCCGCTGGCCTGGGGGGGCGCCGCCAGCGCCGGCGCCACCCTGCTGAGTCTGATTCTGGGCAGAGAGCGAGTCGGTGGAGTGGCTGTCGCTCCCCTCCCCGACCGGCTGCCTGGTGAGCTTGGAGGGCCGCGTGAAGATGCCCTGCAGGGGCTGGCACTCGAAGTAGCGCACGCCGCCGACCGAGCCATCGTTCTTGCCGACCAGGTCGTTCAGTATCACGCCCGCCCACTGTCCCGGGGCGAACTGGGTCTCCCCGAGGTAGGAGATAACCCCGGGTTTCACGCCGTTGACCCAGACCTGTTCGCCCACCGTGTAGTCCCCCAAAACATCGTCGCCCTCCTCTGAGATTTTGGTCGGTGTGGTGGGCTTCAGTGGAGTGTCTGGAGAGAAAAAGAAAACCGTTGTGCATTATTTACCAAGTTCAGGGGCTGCCAAACAACAAAAACATCAAAGAATAATGCTATAAAATGGAAATTAAGTCAATGCTTCTTATTGAATCATATTCTCTCATCTAAAAACCCTCGTACATTGTGAGAACATCCTCATTCACAGATCCGCTTTTTCGCTTTTGTGCATCCATTTTGACGGGGCCATATACCAGCAGAGAGAATTAAAATAGATCAAAATAACAACATCCTCATTCACAGTCCTGCGGAATCGCTCATTATTCATCCTGTTTGACGCAAGGCCAGCAGAGAGAGAGAGAAATTAAAATAGATCAAAATAATTAAAAAAAAGTATTAGCTTTTTAAAAAAGTACAGCTTGTGTTGCAGCATCCAGCATAACAGAGCAGTATGTGCAAGATCAGGCGTTACTCTAATTCCCCCTGAAAAGTGGGTCAGGGTGACGGTCTCTGTGATGCGCCGTGATTAACCCTGCCGTGATTAACCCTGCCGTGATACTGTCTCTTTGACACATAGATGAGCTGGATCTGTGTTGGGTTTTTTTTTTTCTTTTTTCTTTTTCCCCTTCCCTCCACAGCAGCCTGTAAACCGAGCAGGGCGCCATTAGCACGCGGTCTACTGCACCGCGCTGCCAGTAAAAGGCTGCGTTTATGTGCATGTATGTGTGTGTGTGTGTGTGTGTGTGTGTGTGTGTGTGTGTGTGTGTGTGTGTGTGTGCAGGAACGGCTGGTGCCAGGGCCGTCTTCTCCCGACACCCCTACTGAGGTGCCCAGGGCTTTTTGCCCCCCGTGTATCGTGCATTTTTATGCCCCAATTGCTCCCATATGTTGCGGCGTGAGACGCGTTCGGCTCGAGCGCGAATGGGTCAAAGCGTCCAAGGGAGTTTGTAAGTGTTTTTTTAAGAGATTGTACAGTTTGGATGTTTTTAGGCAACGCGATGCTTAGTGAGGTCAAACTGTCGATGAGGATTTTATTTTTTTGCTGCATCCCGAGTGATGCCCGCACAAAAAAGGTGTCATCCACCTGCTTTCGTGTGAATCGAGGGGGGAGGGGTTATTATTTGCTGCATTTGTCGCAAAACAATACCAGAGGATTCAAAAGCTAGTGACAATGTCAACATGAGAGCACTCGGGTCCCTCTATTGATCGACAATGTGTCAAAATGGATGTCTGGCACATACAGCATCAGCATCAGCCTCAGGTCATTATGTGTTTGACCCATATTGCCCCGTTTTCTGCTGCTCGGGATCACATCTGGACCATGTTCTCCATCCACACCACCAGACGTGGTTTTAGAGACACATCTGGGAAACCCGCTTTCTTATAAAAGGTCACGATCCAATATCACAATTTGCTCAAAATTCATCTTCGACGCCGATTTTACAACGTCCAGATTAACCGAGCTAAAAGGGAAAAGACCATACGATCGAAATCAACATTTCTTCAACTTCTGATCAGTGAAAATTCCCTTTGAGCAGCAAATACTAAGAATTCTGCAGTAAAGCAAAGTCTTGAGATCAATACATCTTTACAAATAGATGCTTCTCCGTGAGCAGACACGACTTCCACTGCCTCTCCAGTTTGATGTAGCAGAATATTCCAGCAATTTAAATATGCACTTGCATTAAGTTGTGAGACTTTCAAGGGACGGATTAAAAAAGGAAAAAGGGAAAGTCAAAATCAATGCAGCATAAACTGAGATACAGTAAGATTAGATCCAAAAACACTACGCTTCCCATAATGAGCCTTGATGTCATAGCACGGCAGATAAACATTTTTAATTTAAGTTTTTGAAAATGTCAATAATGATAAGGCCTATATCCTATCTGTTTCTATATATAAACATATACGGATGCCATTATGGCTACAGGGAGCTAAGATTAGTGAATATGAAACCGTTCATAGGTCTGGATGATTAATATATGTCTTTGTTTATGTCGCCTTTATAAAGATGGATGAATGACAAAAAGATAAAAACGTACTGTAACCTATACTACAAACTAATGTGATACATACACGACTTCTTGCATTAACTGTGAAGCGGCTCGCGAGGGTTCGGCCGACGCGACACGTGAGGCTGACCTAGCGGAGAGCCCGGCGTAGCATTTGAAAACCTGAGCTAACCCCATGATTTGCGTTGCCGGGGCGACGGGCGAGCGGGGGCAAAAGGATCCCGGGCCGAGGGAAGACTGGAAACACAGCCCTCACTTTCACTATTGTGTTTGGCCGCCTCCCACCACCATCTGAATCCCACTATTCATCGGCCCCGCACAATGAAACCTCCACAGCTTCCTACCCCCCCTCCTCCTCCCCTTCTCCTCCTCCTCCTCCCCCTCCTCCCCTCCTCCTCCTCCCCTCCTCCCCTCCTCCTCCTCCTCCTCCTCCTCCTCCCACTCCTCCTCCTCCTCCTCCCAATTATCCCCTCATCTCTCCCTACTTTGGTCACAAACACACACAAACACACGCCTCTTCCTCTGGCTCCTTTGACTCTGCTCGTTCTTCATCTTCTTCCACAACGACGCCGATATTCGCCCCCTAACTTGCCCCTTTTGTTTTTTTTAAACGGGGCTAATCGGTCCGTCGAGGCCGACGTTGCGTTGTCGTGCTCGGCGGCGGTTGTGGTTGTGGTTGTGGCAGCTGTGTTCGGCTCGGCAGCATGGACAGGAACAGATGGGGGGGGGCTGAGCTTCGGTGTTTTTTGACTTTTCTTTTTCTTTTCTTTTTCCGAGATACATGCTGCAATTATACCAAGTAATCCACCATTTAACAACTGGTGTGAAAGAGCTATATAAGGACAGGAAAGCCCCGTAAAACAACCAATAATGGATCCAATTGTGGATATTTTTTTCTTTTAATATCTCCGGGCATGTTAGAGACTTTGGGGACTTTTGCTTCAATGTGACGAAGTAAACCGATTCCTTCATTCACTTCATTTAATCCGCTGGATTTAGTCATAAGCAAATATCCCCATGTCTAAGTTTATCTGATTTATTTCCCCAAACTATGCTATATCACAATATGTAGCTTGATATATCAAGCGATGCCAGTTTATTAGATTACGTGTATCTATTTATAATCCAGATTAATGCAACAGTGCTCTAATTAATCCCACTTCATGAAGGTTAAATGTTCAGTTTTTCTAGTAAAAAGTTTGTGAATCAAAGGTGTGGTGGGGGGGGCGGATGGGGGGGGGGGCGATGAAGTAGTGCAACAATGTGCAAAACACTTTATCTGAAGCACACGGACACCATTGGTTCTCCACATACAACGACCTGGACTTTAATCCGGTCTAGAGCCCCGGCTGCACGTCCTCTTCCCCTCTGTCATGTTTCCAGTCGCTGCGATTTAAAGCCCAAAAAAAAGAAAGAAAAAAAAAGAAGGGGGATACAAGTAACTGGTGGTGTCTGAGTTACAGCGAGCGCAGCGTCCATACGTACAGACAGGAAACTCTGAACATCAGGGTGAAACAAATGGAAAAAGAAATAATAAAAAGAACAAGGCCGTGCGTCTCCACAAGGGCAACAGGCCTCAACTGCAGCAGAGCTATTTCTGTTTTCTGAGAAACCGGCTTCACAGGAGACGTGGCATCACGAGAGGTGGCACCGCTCTGTTATTTTCACTTCAAAAGCAGCCGGGGAAAAGGCTCAGATACTTTCCTCCCATTCACTCCCTGACTATGGCTTCCTTGGGCGAGGGGGGGCGGGGGGGCTGGCGTGTGTAGAAACTGCTCTTTAAACTCAGTAAAGTAAACTTTGACACGGTGCCCCCACAGTCTTCCCGGATAAAACCAAACAGACAAACAGGGAGGTTTAGATTTGGAGGATGGAGCCAGGTCAGCGCTAAGAGCATCCGGGGGCAGGAAAAACTACCCCCCCCCCATAGACTCACTGAGGCATCGGTCCCACCGATATTAGGGTTTTACAGTTAACTTGCGGTGACAGGGAACCACAAATCAAATCATGATACCATGGGCACGAAGGATCCTGCCACTGAAAACAGCAACGTTGACTGACTGACCCACAGAGACACTAACACCAGAAGTGAGTCACACCTTTAAATATAACTGGAAATTATAGACACTCCCACCTATAATCTAGACTAGAAACAGCAAACTGTGGAGATGTATGGGGAACCTGCCCCCACAGCTTAGTTTTTCACTCTCTCAAATGCAGTTTCCGGATGTTTCTGCTTGAAATTTCCGAGCTGAAACTCAAATTCAAGATGTCTTCAGTGTGACTGCACAGAGTTTCAATCAGGTTTCTAGAATTTCACACATTTAAAAGAGACAGCTTAATTATCGTTTTGGAGGTCGAGAACTAAAATATTACACAGTCAAAACACAACTGGAGATATCTGAACTAAGTAACGACTATTCCGAATTACATTGGGAATATCTCGAATTTAAGCAAACGCTGATCACAGTATCTTTTCCAGATATATGCAAAGACGTTTTGGAAATACCCCCAAAAAAAGCTTTATGGGGAAGCCATGAACTTACATGATTTGTTTATTTTCCTTTTTTGCCTTTTATAAAAAGTACGAACAGATAGGTCTTGACTAGGCAGAATTAAAATGTGATTATAGGTCCCTTGAAGGGATCTGACTGGTAGAAACTACAACGGTGGGAACAGAAAGCCAGGCTGCCTCCATCAGGTTTGTATATTTTCTTTACTGATAAACAGGATGCGAGCGAAACCTAATGGGTTCACATATGGCTCGAAACAAACTGTTCAAAGTCCACGGGAAAGAATCCGGATGAGCCCCGGTCGAGTCAAGGGTTACGGGCTCCCGGGCGACAGCGGCCCTCCGTCATGCCCGAGGACGAGGCCAGGTAACGGGGACGACCTCTGAACGAGGCCTGAGCCGCTCCGAGAGGGGAAACCGGATAAAAAAAGGCCCTCCGGGGGCCGGGGCGTAAATTCAGATGGATGAATGGGAGCAATGTGTGTTTACTCTGGTTCGAAATGTTTAGAAATAGCTCTGACAAACCGCAGACAGAAAAACGCTCGCCGCGCTCAAAAGTGCAAACAGATTCACAGACATCGGCGCTTTGGTTAAAACAGGATCTTTGGACATCAGGTCTTATTATTATAATTGCACCACTCGTGAACAAAGCAAAGCTCGAGTCGCAGTGTCAGAGCTGCTTGTGGAGCCGTATCTAGCTAACGAGAGGCGAGCGCGCTATCAGTTCCCTCCGGCTCAGCTCGGGAGGGGGGGGGGCTGTGTTTTTAGCAGAAACAAGGACGTACATGTGCCTGTGAAGCCGGTGAGACGGGGGCGGTCGTGTGAGCTAAAAACTAAGGCTAAGCAGCGTGGCTGCGTTTAACAGCTGTGATCCCTCTTTTTTGCCGTTTCGATCCACAGCGTTTTTCAGAACACGTCGACTGCTGGCCGGCGCTCAGCGTTCCTCGGCAGATGTGAGGTCAGAGTCGGGCAATTACAAAGTCGCGTGTCCACATTCCTAAACGCGTCATTTCAGATCTCTGATAAGGCCCGATTTTCTGGTGATATTTGATGTTTGTTGTTATTGCTGACTAAATCCAATTAAAAAGCCCAGAACCAACAATGCACTAGTCTGTGACTCAATTAAAACTTTCCTACCCCATCTCCAGCACCCATCCCCTTTGTTCCTACTGAAGATGTAAATCTATACAAACATGAATATATAGTTTCAAATACTATAAAAAAAAGGCTAAATAAAGTTCTTAAAACAGCTGGGAACTTTTTTTTTTTTTTTTTTTTTTAGCAAACAGCTGTGGATTGATGCACATTCGCTGCTCCGCCAAGGTTGATTTTCAGCAGGACGGTGTGTGTTGGTGAGTGTGTGTGAGTGTGTGTGTGAGAGTCGACCTAAAGACAAACCGCTGTCCCCGTGTTCACGCTCCCGCGTTCGCGTGGCACCCGGTGCGACGGTGTGGCTGAGCGACATGTTTTTCTAATGGTTTCCGAGCAACAATGAAGCTCTGTTACAGAGGAAAACACAAGCTGTGTCAGAGTTTGGATACACAGACATTATTTTGTTAGAGCATCACCAGACTCATCCTTTGGAGGTTTGTTCTTTTTCCAATCCCGTCTTTTTATCTTACTTATAATAATGTTGTATTGTGAGTGGGGTTTTTTTTCTTTAGGGTTTGAATTCCCTAGAAGTGGGTGATGATGCCGTTAAGGGATGTGTTTTCGATGCGGTGAGTCATATACTATTTTCCCATTAGTGGTTTTTCTTTTTTTTTTGTCCTCTCCTCTTTCTGCTCTTTTAGCGAAAAAAAATTCCACATTTGTTTTAAAGCTGTATTAAGTAATTTTGTTGGCCACATCCAGGCGCCACAACAAGCCATAAATTAAATCCTGGAATATTATTGGCTTATGGAGTTGATATGCTAAACATGTTAGCAAACCGTTCCATGGAATAAACTTATCATTCATTCAGAGCCATGTTTCTGGGCACATGATGGACCTTTTAGCTCCGCGTTGGTCTCCACCCTTAGCAGTTATGTTCGCCTGCTAGTTGCTAACCTGTCTGCCTCCTGTTCGGCGCTGGACAGGCAACACACCATGAGTGATGACTTTTCTTTTTTCTTTTTTAGCGAAAACTGCTGCGGAGACAATGAACCAAAAACTGTAAAGTTTTGTGCCATAAAACCAAAACAAAGAGCTGAAAAATGCTAAAAAGGCTCCATAGAGCTGAATGGAGACTCTGGCATCAAGTGATGAGTCTCTGTTTGTCACCACATTTGAATTTCACAAAGTCATTTAATCCACTGCCAATATGGCAAAACCGATTAGCGCGGCTCGACGGAATTCATCGCAAAAGAGGAAAAAAACTGCACCAGGTGTGAAACAGTTGCCACTTCTTACGTAAAAAACAGAAAACTGAACCAAATACTGGCCGAGCCGGATAAAAGCGTGATAACACTAGAATCTCTCCGGCCCAAAACACGATCATTTATCATTTGCTACATGAAAAATATGCGGATCATTTCCAATGGAGGGAGCCTGGCGTCCGTCCAAACCGTTGAAAGCCGAGCTGCACTGTGACTGCTCAGCGCATTTACCAGAATATGAAGTTAAATTTAAAATGAATTTAAAAAAAAAAAAAAAAAGTTCCCAGCTTCTGTGCACATCTGAGCTAATACTGCCGAGCCCAGTGAGTCACCAACACAAATAAATGGTCTGACCCGCTTCCAGCAATGAGAGGGAAATAAGTGTGTGTGTGTGTGTGTGTGGGGGGGGGGGGTATTCCTTCCTAAGCAAAACTCACTGTCTTTGGGGACGACAGGGCTGGAGGTTCCGCCCACCGAGGTCCTCCCCACTGGGCTGGAATGCTTGGGCCCGCGGCCAGGGATCTTCAGCCCGCTGGACTTGAGCATGTTCATCCTACGGTGGCGCGGGGGGAGACGGGAGATGGGGAGGGAGCCGGGGGGGCACCTGAGAAGCTCCTCCCCCCCAGGAGCGAGGGTTGGCCGAGGGCTCGAGGGTCAGCAGGCACTTAGACGTGGGAGTGGTGGTGGCTGTCGCTCTCCATGTTTAGCTGTCAGGATGAGAGAGGTGGTGGGGGCAGGGGGGTCACACATGTGGGAGCAATAAACAGAATAACAGGCAAATGAGCAAAATGAGGGCTGATTTAAAGAGGGACAAATGCTCTCAAGTGCATGGTTGAGTGTCCCCAAACCTCTAAACCTGTAGGAATAGACCAGAGCGGGAGGATGGACAACTTGTTTGTTTTTTGTTTGTTTTTTACAGTAACAAGGTTATGGAGGACGATAGGGTGAACAATATTTCTATCTGTACAGTCTAGTGCAATAAAGCAAAAAAAGTGCAAATCTGCAGTATTTCTCCTGGGACTTATGCTATTTAAAGTCCCATCAGTGCTTGGAAAAGACCATATTTTACATTCTGTGCATACTTCAGATGGATATATAGGATATCAGCTAACAGCAGCAACCTGAGGGGTCGAGACCCCCCAGATAAATCTGACACTAGATAAATCTGAGACCCTCATTTTCTTTTACTTGTTACGAACTGGACACTTCTGCCCCTGAAACAATCTGAGAAGTTTGAAGAAGTGAAAAAAAAAATTGTTTTTTTTGATTTTTGGATGAAATACTCCCGACTTCGTCTCCACACTGGACCATAGACTGTGTCACTGGGGGGGGGGGGGGGGGGTATGAATAAAGCTGGGAACCACTGGTTTATAAGTGGCCTGCTGAGATGTGATTTCTATGCTGCTTTTATTCTGACGTCTTGCCTCCATTCCAACGTAATCATAATGACAATAAATCAATGAATAAAGCACCATATGGGGATTTGTTTACATTTAAGAGACGCCATGTTATTACCTGGCACCAGTGACGGAGGAGGCTCCGTTGGTAACAGTAGCCGAGAGTAACACTATTCCTTCTGGGCTTATTTGTGGCTACGAATATGTCCACATTTATAATTGGCTGCTCGTTACGACCTAAAAACCGGAAACTAAAATTCATGACATCTAGTCTGTTTTCCCTGCAGTGGTAAAACCACTAACACACTGCTCCTGTAGTGCCCCTGAGCAAGGCAGGAAACCCTCGGTTCGTCGGTCGGGAACCTAAAACTGCGTCGACTCCTGCAGATTAAAGCTGAGATGATTTCCCTTTGTCGTGGTTGTATTTACATCTGTTTTGTTTGGTTTTGTTTTGGACAGTTTTTACACTGATTTTTAAACCAGGTTAACTATTTAACAACCTTGCAATTCAACTGCACATTTAAAATCATGAATATGCTTCTTTTTGGAATAGCAGATGTTTTACTCATAAGGACGCAACACTTCTTCATATATTCTCTCATGTTCAACTTATAGATTTTCCCACAGGATATTAATGACTGAAAAAAAACCCCAAAAAACTCAGAAGCCAATGTAGGCCGGGGACCCAAGTGGAGCACGGCCTACAAATCTCTGGCTCGGAGACCATTTAAGCAAAATTTAATGCTGTTATAATAGCCTCCAATAAACAACACACATCTGGCTGGGGGGCTTTTCTTTTTTTAACTAGATTCCGGGTATTAGGAGAGAAGAGGAGACAGATTTCAGGCAGAGCCAGCTGATCATTATCCGTATTATTTACTCGCCTACATCATGAGAAATGGGGCATGGTCGGGTTTTTTTTTTTTTTTTTATTAAGACCTGTCGAGACCGGTGGTTTTCGCAGAGACCAAAGTCAAAAAAATAAGGCCTCTGAGTGAGTGTCGCCTGATGGGATATAGCCTCAGCTATTCTATATATACATATATATATTTCATATGTAAGGAGACACATAGGCCTGGATTGGTTTTCCAGTCCACACCTGGTTTCATTGGAAACGGGGCGAAGGCGCAGGGAGGATAATGCGCACATCCACAAAATGTAACAACGCCGGTTCTATCCATTGTTGTAGCTACTGCGACAACGTGGTCCAGGCTGCCCTTCACTTAAACCCCCCCCCCCCCCCATCCCCTCCCCAAAAATAAGGTAAAAAATAATGGCACGAAAGCACAATAACAGAGGAAAATGCTCACCTTCCTGTGTGAATTTAAAGCGTCCGACAACCGGCCAACTTTCAATTTCTTGCCCAGAATAATAAAAGGAGGGGTGTGTGTCTGTGTGTGTGTGTGTGTGTGTGTGTGTCTGTGTGACGGGGGGGGGGGGTAGTGGCTGCCACTCCCTGGGATGCAAATATGGATGCTGAGCAGAAACCGAGAGGGGAGAAGCCAGCGTGGATCGGCGGCCGATGGCGGCGGCGGTGAGGACGGCGGCTGGCACCGGCGGTGGCTCCGGCTCCGGCTCCGGCTCCGGGCCCGCCGGCTCGTTCCTCCCTTGTTTCCCTTTTTTTTGCTCCCTTGCTTCCCCCTCCCTCTCTCCTCTCTCCTCTCCCCTCTCTCCTCAGGGTGAGAGCCGGAGCAGCCGCCGAGGACCGAGGACCATCAACGTGAATCGCCGTCTCAGGAGCCGACCCTCGGCGCTCGGGTCCCCCCGACGGCTTCCGACGGAGCGAAACGCAGCATCAGCAGCAGCCGAAGCCAACTTTTTTTTTTCCCTCTTCCTCTCGTCTGGCTCCGGGTCTTTCTTCCTCCAACACGCCAGCAGTCTCCTGGACTCCTGGATTAACCCTCAGATTCTCCCCCCTTCTTCTTCCTCTTCTTCCTCTGGCTCTTGTCGGGTTTCCCACAGTGGTTATGGATCTGGTGGCTGAGCACAGCCTCTCTCTGACTCAACCCACCGGCCAGACGGAAACAAAGGGGTTGGGGGAAGCAGAGCCTCCTGTGGGAAAGGATGAGAGTAGTCTCTCAGAGTCTGGCGCATCCCCGTGACGTACTCCGTTGGAGAATATGCAGATTTAAACTCGCCCTTACTTATCGGTCGGAAACACGTAACTCACAAAGCATGACTCAATGCAAACCCCACTCATCGGTTCCACCTTTTTCATTCGGCATTGATAAAATCCACAAAAGAACATGATTCACAATAGCGTCTATAAATTTATATGGTGACTCCTTGTGTTCCTTATCCGCTTTCTACAGCGTATATTCAACTGGAAAACAACCTCTAGCGTGGCGATTACAAAAGTCAATCTTTTACACAAATAAAGTGCTGTTTAAAACATTACACGTAGGCCGAACTGAATGGAGGTTTCTATTGTTAATTAATCAGATCTTAATAAAAATAAAAGTACTACACAATTTCGCCTGTAACTAAGGAAACATTAAACAGAGAGAATTCCGAATGCAGTTTGGTGCAGGGTTCCTTTTGCGCCCGACCGCAGGCACGCTGCGGACGGTTTTTAAGGTAGATTTGCGACATCTGAGCCACAGAGAGTTTGCGGAAGAACGACTGAGTGCGGAAGAACGACTGAGCGCCAAAGCGGCGGCTCTTCCCGCAATGGACGCTGTCAACACGTGAACCGCAATCAACGCGTGGGCGACTCATTATACTCCACCGGAAGCAGTGGGCGGGGCCTAGCCCCTTTTATATGGATCTCTTCCGGCCTCGTCCGGTCGCGTTTGAAAGCCCCGGGATTGGCTCCCTCGTCGTTTCCTGGGCGTGGCCCCGGATTTGACCGCTGCGCCGCGGAGCAGAGAAACGGAGCCCCCTGCTGGCGCGGCTGCGCACTGACCCGACCCGGCTCCTCATCACGCATCTCTTAGTTACCCTGTGTCTGCAGCATGAGGCAAAATCAGCCAGTCGGTCAATCAGTCAGTCAATCAATCGATCAATAATTCAACCGATTTGCACCGCAAATTCTGGAGGGGCGGGATCTGGCCCCCCCGGGAAGAACCCGTTAAATTTGGGGGCGGATTGGAAATAATTTGCTATGAATTTCATTTTCTTCCTCTGAAGTCTGGTGTGTAGCTGTTTGGCCGCGGCCTTGGAGGAGGCATGCTCACTGCCGAGGGCCACTCTTGTTATGTCAGACTTCGCCACGACCGCAATCGACCACGTCGATCCTTTTCACCCTTATTAAACCTGATCTGAGAGCTGCACTAATGGACCTTATCATATTGACGGCGGATCAGGTGACAGAGACGTTTCCAGCCAGTGGAGGCTGCTGTTCTCATGTAAAAAGCTCACATATCCCCCACCTGTCCCAGCACCACATCGATGGTTCTGCTGCTCAAAGTGGCCAAACAAGTAATAGATGCAGGTTGAATCTTTATGATGATTGTCATCATCAACCATGCATTAAAGTTGCAGGTATAGTTTCCAGTTCTAAATGTATTTTATATTATACTGTGAAGTGGGTGATGGATGCGTTTGTAACCCAGATTTATTGTGCTGGGGTCTAGCACAGATAAGTAGCTCTGGATGAAGCTAATCACGGGAAATGCTGAAAATTCAGAGCTGAAGTTTATGTGGATGATTAAACGTGAGCGCCGTGTTAAGAACTTATCTTTTATAATATAAAAATATATAAAAAAAATCTTATGCAGAGTGATTATGTTGGATAATCTTTGATATTTCCACAGTGATACGTTTTCTATTTTTAGGCGTTCGTTGCCGACATTTGATGCTCTTTTACGTTAAGTTCACATTCACTCAGTTTCCGGACACTTTCTATCCTGAGCGACTCAGCGGTGACGGACGACGGCAAAGCTTCGGTGCAGTGGGAGAGAAAAGGTTCAAGGAAAGTGGGCTGCAAATGCTAGTTAGGCAGTTTACAGGTGTTAGTAGAGGAGGTGGTCTCAGGTGAGATGAATCTTCAGGAGTTTCTTGAAGACAGAGATGGACGCCCCCCACTCTGATAATATTTTGTAGATCGGAGAACCACAAATGGGAACAGTCTTGGGCTGGGATTTTCTCGTGTGAAGTGATTTCAGTTCCAGACGAAGTTCCTTGGAGGAACACAAGCCTGTAGGATTAGGTTAAAGTAGATGGGCAAAGACCCAGGAGTCAATGTGGACAAGCTTTGAAGACGGAGGTCGATGAGCAACGGCGTGACGAGTGCTGCCGCGTTCTGGACCATCTGTAAGGGTTTAACTGTGCGCGGAGGGAGGCCCGCTCGAAGAGCACTGCAGTGGCTGAGCTGATAACCGCGGCCTGAACCAAGAGCCGGGCAGCACTTTATAACACAGCCTGTGATTTACCGTATAATTCAGTTGTAGGAATCAGGTACAAACAAAACCAATACTGATTCCTCCTGGTGCATAACTGTAAGTCCAGTGGTAGAAAACAAGACAACAAGGTCGTAACAGTTGGAAAAGAGAAAGAAATCCCACTAAGTATTTTTGTAAATACTGGATACCTACATGTTACAGTTCTGGGAAACAAAACTGAGGTTTACAGCCGTATATTATCCATAGGACTGAAAACGTAACTTACCTGGCTGAACTCTGAACTCTGGAACATCTGGGAACGTTTTTTTTTTTTGTTTTTTTTGCAGCGCCAGCGTCATGCCTCAGATTCCTGAAACTGTTCTGAGCGCAGATTCTTTCTATTCCAGTCTTATCATCCGGTGCATGCATGCGTGTGTGTGTGTGTGAGAGTGTGTGTGTGTGTGTGTGGGGGGGGGGGGTGCGAGCCCCCTCCTCTCTGCGCCGTCCAGCATCGCTGGATAACGAGCGACCCTTGACTAACAGCTTGACCCCGCCCCTGCGCGCTCTGAATGATAAACTGACACCGAGTCGGTTTAGCACAGGGCCGGCCTACGGCTGCAGGGGGGCCGCGGTGGAGGCCGACTGTGAGCTGATATATGTTGACTCAACGGATGCGAGAGAGGCCAGGATCCTCTCTGCCGCCTGGAAAACTCCAGATCTACAGAATCCTGTGATTATCTTTTTACCATCCACCATGAGTAAAACACTGTAGTATTCAGTAAAACTAAATAAATAAAAATACCAAACAGTCATTTAAAAGGCACCAGAGGCGTCTGTGCATGTCTGGGCCCATTCGTTTTCTATTTAAGGCATTTAACTGAGGATAGTTTCCAATAATGACTTTCCCACCATCACTCCAGGCTGAAGGAGGTGGCCTGAACACATCTGGCTCTTTATCTCCACCTAGTGGCTTCAGCCACAATCATTACCTTGCTCCTCAGAGTGAACCAGAACAACTGGATTTTTTTTTTTTTTTTAATTTTACAGATTTCCTTTTCATTTAATCCCCCCAACACACACACACACATTTCTCTTTGGTCTCGTCCCCCTAGGACATGTTAAATGCTTTTGCTTAGACCTATTCATATTCATATTAAAGAAGCCTGTTGTCCCTGGTGTGAGCTTTCAAAGGCCATTTAAAATTTTTCAAAACAACAGGGAACAGATTTAGTTATTAAATATTACTTAGATTTAAAAAAGATACAAATACAGGACTGTACAGTTTCTGAAAGTTTGGCTGTCGGGTGAAAACCTTGTCTCTACTCTTTTGGGTATTTTCATGCTTTCATGATTTTTATTTGAAGGGCGACATTCTCCCCTGTGGACTGAGCTGTCTCTTCAACCTCTGTCTAATGTCTTTGGGTGATAACAGCAGTAATAGCAATTTAGGTGTTCACCCAAAACTAGCAATTACTAGTTTGTAAGTTTGGGGGCCTCTGGTGGTTCTGTGTTTAGTTTGCACTCTACACAAGGATGTGTGCACACTGGATAAAGGAGTATTTAAGAAGTCCACTCCACTCTGTATCAAGTTGTTCTTGTAGAGAGTCATAAAAATCCTTGAGGGATTCCCACAGACCGGATCAGGGTCAAATTGATTTATTACTAAAAAGCTTTAAAAAAAAAAAAAAACAGAAGAAGCCGATCCAGAAAGCTGAGAGACTCGGACTTGGGCCAGAAACGGGTTCGTTAACTCCGCTGGCCTCCACATCCAGGGCGTCACGGGTCAGTGCTCGTAAGCCGGTCTCAGTTAAATGAACTCCACTTGCACCACTTTCGCTTTGCCCTGAGCCACGTTTAGTGGATCTACACAATGCGCGTACCAAGTCTGCGACGGAGTCCCATTGGTCGCCTGTCAAAACCAATCTGAGCTCGGGGTCCTGTGCTGTTTTCACAATCTTTAGCGGGGGGTGGTGGTGGTGGTGTTGGGTGTGGATTGATTGTGTTAACGAGCTCATAAATCTGGGACATCTGGCCCTTTACGGCCTGAATTCAGTCTGAGGAAGTCTATGGGTTTATCTGGAAATGAATGAAGTCTCCTCAGCACAAAGCGCCTAAACTGTGGTTCAGTTGTAGGTTTAGGATAATTAAATGAAAGATGCAAATGTATTTTCTCTCTTTAGGTTGTTGATTCCTTCAATCTCTTTATTTGACCATAAAGTAAATGCAGGGTCTTCACAGAGGGGAATGGAAATGATGATTTGACTTAAACGGGGAGAGGGTAGAAGCTCCTTGCAGTCTTCTGAATGTCGTCTTAACTGAGCCCATATACTTATCGAGCGATTAACTATCATATTTGAACCCTAATTATCGCGAAGAGAAAAGCATGAGAATGATAATGATGGTGACAGCTGCACCCGGTCTGCTTTTCCTGCAGTTTGTCCGTCCTCAAACCAGCAAATTACCCTCTGAATGTTGCATTAGCAATAATAATAATAATTTAAAAAAAAAAAAGGATATTATGCAAAAACAGACATCCTGGGCACTCTGGTTTTTGGAGATCGGTCTTTTAATTTTATGGGGATGTTTTGGAAGAGATCAAAACTATGGAGACTCCAGCATTTTAATTAGGTTAATGGGCCCCGCTAATGATAGTGGTAATAAGGAAGCCAAATGATTCATATCCTGTTTACACTTATTAAGAAGAGCAGTGGGGTATTCTGTGAAAGTAGTTAGGAAAGACTTAGTGAGCTCGATAACCGCGTATTTAAAACCGTCTCGCACAGAGTTCGTAACTTTTTAAATCTGTTTTAAATCAAGTCGGTTGCCGATATGAATGTTTCTTGCTTCCTGACAGTCACAGGATCCCCCTCCAGGGTGCTTTCTGTGCATGGGATGGGGGACTAAATCCACAGTCTCCATCCTGTGCAAAAGCAGAATTAAAAGTTTATCCGAAGCTGACATGGGGCTTCGGCAGTCTCAGTCGTCTCAAGTGGTCCTTTTTTGTATAAAACTCCCCCTTTGTGTTTTGCTGAAAAGCGATTTTCCTGTTGAGCAGAAGAGGAGGGATGGTAACAAAAGAAGGAAAAGAAGGAAGGAAATTTTTCTTCTAAAACTCTGGACTCTGGAATATACCCTCTTGATTTGTCTTAAAACCAGAGAGGGCTGTGGATTTTTGTCCCCCATCACCTCCACTGAAGCCACATTATGAAGGTACAGTCTTTCCTGATGGCCCGAGGGAACAGGATGAATGATTACAACATGTTTAGTGAGACCCCCACTCAGATACGAGGAGACAGCGCCCCCGTGCACACAGCCAGGTCCAGGAAGGGTCTGGGGTGGAGAAAGTTAACCGGCCTGGACCTCAACCCGGTCCAGGAGCCTTTTTGCCCCCCCCCCCCCCCCCCCAGCAGAGTGTGGGCTGTTATAGCAACAGATTAATGTTCATGGTTTTTGGAATGAGATGTTCAACAAACGCACCAGATGTCAAACAGGCTTTCAGCCACAAAGAGCCTGTTTTCCTGTTGCACCAAAAAACACTTGTCTGGTTCCAGTGGCTATGAAGTTTTCATTAACAATACGCAACTTGATATTCCATGTCCCTTTCATTCATTCACAACAACTGACCACCAGTCAGTAACAACAGCAAAACAAAAGGAGGCCCAGGCTGACCTGAGCTGCCTCATTAATATGCAGTTGGTCCGTATAATGCCCCTCTGTGGTTCGCAATAATGGCTCAGTGTTCCTTAGCGTGTGGACATTGCCCTTCCAGTCTGCTTCGAAGGGGAAGTGACTGGATTACAACGCTAATCCCATTATGATGCTACTGCCATGTGAGAGGGCCGGGCCGGAGGGATTAGGAACCCGAGGGGTCGAGCTCAGCGGACCCAGATCAGTGGTTGGCCCATGAGCGACTGTAACTACTGACACTGATACACACACACAAACACACACACACACACACACACACACTCTGATGGCACATGTAAACAGCTTAGATGACAGTGACGCTGACCGACGGGGGGTCCTCATCTGTCACCTGGAGCCACGCTGACATGGTAAAGTATCGTTTGTTTTTTTATGACCGGATGTTTTTCTTTGATTTCCTGATGGCAGCCTTTGAGTCGACACCCCAGCGAAAGTTTGATGGATGACAACGCTGAGTTCGGTGTCGGCTTAAATGAGCTGTAAACTCACGATATGTTGTGACGAAGTAAAAGTAGGGTTTTTTTCTATGGAGTCAGGAAGATGCCATCAAAAATAATTACTGACATTTAGATTGTTTAATTAAAATTAAATATGGTTGAAAAGAAAAAAGATGAATTGACAAATTTAATAAAACCTTTGTATTTAGGTGATACATCAATAAACTCAAAGTTAAGATAAGCAAAATCAAATGGAGCATTGTGTTTGCCCATTTTAATTCCTTACTCTGTCTATAAGTGATGACTCAATAACTGAATTTTAAAATAGAATCGCAAAAGTAATTTAAAAAGAGAAGCTTTTACATGAATTTTTTTTTGTTACTCCATGTTATTTATTTTCAGCTTTAACATTTATTTTTCTATTTCTTTAATTTTTAAGACAGCCAACGATAAAAAAAGCACAGATGTTGTGGTTGACTGATCTTTAATAGCTTTTTCGAAATGTATTTGTTTATTCACCTATCATAATTAAACACTATTTCTGTGGCACAGTCCCCTCCATGTAATCTGGGAACAAACAGCCTTATCAAACCTCATCAGTACAACAGCATATCAGTTTAAGTCAGCGTGGTCAGATCAACACCGTACGTTTGCTGTAAATAGACCGAATGTCGCTGTAAAGCATCGGGTTGTCTGAGTCTGTGTGGAGACAGGCCTGGTGTAGCCGCCACCGAGGACGCTGGGGTCATGACCTCCTTAGGGTTTCTGGGAATTTGGGATATATATATATATATATATATACATATATAAGCTTTGAGATTACATAATTTATGTGTAACTGTCAAATGTTGTTAGCATAAACACACTTGGCTGGGTGTTGTATTTACCTTCGTCAATGTCTTCTTATTAGGCCACTTCATTATAGCTTCACACTCCAGGATTGTTCTGTGGATCTGTTTCAGGCTGGAATAATGAACTAAAAGTCATGACTCATCTTACTGAGTGAATGAAGGAATGAGAAGTAAGTGAGGGAGGGAATAGCAGAAGGAAAAAGAAATAACACTTTTTCATACCTTTGGTCCACTGTCTTTCTCCACCATCATGTGTCACACAGTGGGACATGTCTTCATAAATAAATTATGGAAAATAAAACAGAAAACTATATAAAATTAATTAAAATAAAAACCTTATTCTAAAAGTATTTTAGCCTTTTCTCCTCACTCCTTCTCTCTCTCGCTCCAGGCCAACTTATTTCATTGCTGATTTTAATTAAAAAATACAAAAAAAAAAGAAAAGAAATGCTCAGGAGACACTTTTTCCAACAACATGAAAGGATAATTTTTTTTTTTTCTTTTTAGGTTTTTTTCCCGTTAAATCTTTTGCTTAATGGAACAGATTTTGCTCAACTATACGAAAAAACTGATGTCCTGAAACATTTATTCCATTACAGGGCTGAAGTGCTGAAGTTTTTGTCTTCGGACCGAGCTGCTACCGTCGGTGTGCCAAAGGTCTGTTTTTGGAGAAAAAAATGACCAGTGAGAGAATGATTAACCCGGCGGGCGAAGAGTATGTGTGTGCCACTGTCAGAGGTGTCGGTGTCAGTGTCATTGTCAGTGTCAGTGTGTGTGCACATGACAGGAGGTGAAGGCCTGGATGAGGGACAGGCGTCTCAGTCTCAAACACCTGGACAGCAGAAACATCTGGCCGACACGAGAGACGAGAGACGGCGTCGGGGAGACAATGTGCTGTCCTGCCTTACAGGGGTTTTTTGAGTAGATAGTATTCTGCAACAGGCAGCATATAGAACTCAAAGGAGGACATTTCCTCTTAAAGAGCATATGTTCTGAAAGTGTTTTTAAATTTTTTTTGGCTCCCTTGTTCCAGTGCAGCCAGCAGAGTATTTGCCATTTACAGCAGCAGCAAAAAAAAAAAAACAAAAAAACAAAAAAACGGCTGCGACTATATGTCCAGGTCTGAGGAGGCAGTTAGAGGCTGATGAAGCAACAACAACATTTTTATTTCCTACTGAAGAGGCAGGAGCAGGTTCAACAGAAACACCGGCGGTGAATACAAGCTGCACAGGCTTCAGGCTCCACTCTACCTTCATCTTCTACCTCCTCGTCTTCTTCAGCTCCCGCAGACAAACAAACATAATCAAATCCTCGGCTTGTCCAGCGTCTGGATCTTCCATCACCTGAAGCAGTCTCAGGTAGTGCATGAATGTCAGCTGTGTGCGTGTATGTGTGTGTGCACTGTACATATGACATCTCATATAAAGGGCTTAACTTTGTATTATACTACCAGAAAGATGATGGATGAACTAGTTCGAACGTCAGTTAGCTGCATTTAAATTGTGTTTGCCAATTAGCGCTTTGGTTTTCGAGCCAACGACCACTATCAATGAGTTTCAGAAGAACGAAATCATTGGCTGCTGCTGCACGATGCAAGATTTGGGGAACAATCTGGAAATTAATGAAATGTGTGAAAACCAGCTGCACCAAGTCCTAGGAAGAGCAGTCACAAGATTTAACTAACCACTGGGGATAAAACATGTACATTACATATACGTCGTATATGACAACAACATTGTACAAATGTTTGCAACTGTGCTTTGGTTATCCACAGTTATAGTCATCTTTTCGAGGTTTTTGAGGTTAATTGGTCAAACCCGTCCACTTTATGAGTATGTGGTTTGAGTTGGGACATAGCGGTATCTGTGTTTGTATATTTGTGGACTTGGAACAAGCAGGTTAGTTTCCCAGATGCAGGTCATGGCCACGTTAACGTCATGACTGTAGTTTAAAAATAACCAAGCAGAAAAAAAAATAAATCTTTCACATCAGCTCTAGTCGTGATTTGGAGTCAGAGGTAATGGAAATTTCAGACACTCGCAGTATCAACTAAGCGAAAACAAGTGGAAATCATCAAGCTTTGATAAATTGGCTGCAAAAAGACTCCTTCACTGGCAGTTACATCTTAATAAAATTACATATAAGCATTAATACTAGCAAAGGCTAGCAGAGGCTAGAAAATCCATCTTATCGACCGGTGTGGGGGAAAAATATATAGATGAAATTATTAAAATCAGATTAATACAACTATAAAACAAAGAACTTAAAAGAAAAGTGAAAAGCACAATTTGATGCAATATACTTGCAGCTATCGCTGCTCATTAGCTAAATATGCTGTAGCTAATCACATTCTTTTAGCTGGCAGCCTATAAAGCTACGTGTGCTATGCGTTCATTGTTGACCCATCTGATGAGAAAGCTAGTTGATATGCAGCATCCTGTAAAAGTTGAGGCTTGAGGGGCCTGAGGGTTTCTGTGTTGTAGAAGCAGCTGTTTTAATATATTAAGACAGTTAGCAAGGTAAAAGGCCAAAACTAAAACTGCTTGATCAGCTTAGCTGAACTGAAGCCACAACTCTTGACAGTTTAGTGAGAAATTAAACTTAAATTTATAAAGAAACCAAGATTTAGCAGGTACATAAACTGACCTCAGCACAACCCTTTTCACCATACTGCTCTCATTTTGGTACTGCTCTTATTTTCTACTATAATGGTTAAAAACATCTAATCTGATCTCCCTGGGGCAGTTTGGTTTATTTCTTCTTTACGTTTTTTTTCCCGTGGTTGTCCTCCATCACAGTTGCGGCCAATGGCGTCGGCAGCTCTGGAGCTGATGGGCTTCTTCCTGGGCCTGCTGGGGATGCTGGGTACCCTGGTCGCCACGGTGCTGCCGTACTGGCAGATTTCCGCCCACATCGGCTCCAACATCGTCACGGCCGTGGCCAACATGAGGGGCCTGTGGATGGAGTGCGTCTACCAGAGCACGGGGGCCTTCCAGTGCGAGACCTACAACTCCATGCTGGCCCTTCCCGCCGACCTGCAGGCCTCCCGCGCCCTCATGGTCATCTCAATAGTGCTGTCCATCTTCGCCATCGCCATGGCAGTCCTGGGGATGCAGTGCACTCTTTGCCTGGAGGGGTCGGGCGCTGTTAAGAGTCGCATGGCCGGCGCCGGTGGGGGCTTGTTCCTCACTGCGGGCTTCCTGTCGCTCATACCCGTGGCGTGGACCACGCATGAGGTGGTCAATACCTTCTACAGACCAAACGTACCCTCCGGCATGAAATTTGAGCTGGGGGAGTGCCTGTACGTCGGTCTGGCCTCGGCGCTCGTCTCCATGCTTGGAGGGGGGATGCTATGCGTGTCCTGCTACGAGGAGCAGGATGGCGGCCGTGGGAGACGGCACGGCGGAGGGTATCCGTACCCAGTGGGAGGTGGCATGCCCGGCATAGGGGGGCGGACAACCTCACAGATCTACCGCAACCCCACCCTGCAGGTGGGGGGCATCAACGCGTCCAGCAGGGGGCAGACACTGGTGCGCAGCACCAGCGACACCTCCCACTCCAGCGCACATGTGGTCCAGGGGTCCAAGAAGCCAACTGCGGCAGGATATGACATCACAGGATACGTCTGAGTTCACCGCCACTCCATCACAACCTTGAATATTACCCTCTGGCCACTTACATTCAATTAAATGTATTTATATGGTGTATTTAATCAAAAGTTGTCTTTTTTTTTTCACCAGACGGAGCAACGAGCTGTTGCCTCCTCAAGTTCTGAAATCTGTGTTGGGATCTTTTTATTTTTAGCGTTTTGAAATGTTTGTAAAAATAAAGAGAAATTGTGGCGTTATTAGAGGAGGATGGTTAAAAAGCGTCTACGGCTGAAAACAATGGCAACCACAACATCAACCGCACTACTTCACAATGATCTCTCTGCATCTTTTCTGAAGTGTATATACTTTTAAAAATGTGCAGGATGTCACACATTAGTTTATGTAGAAAAGCATTAAATGTCACTAAAAGCTTAACAGCCCTTTTTTAAAAATTGTTTTTTTTATAGAATAAATTAGAATTGTACAGAATCCTGCCATTGTTATTACCCGTGTGCAAAGAAAAACCAGCAGACAAAAAAATTGATAGAATAAAATATCTGAGGACATCGTGTGTAAACGGCCCAATTGAAACTTTAACACGTGAACACAGGCTGCACGTCCGTGTCTTTATCTTCTAAAAGGACTGATATCACATCAATTTTAATCATTTAAACTCTCAAGTAAATGAAAAATATCTCTTGTGACTGTTTGTTGCAAATGTAAACTTTCTTGTAACTAATCTTCACATTGTTTTTGGTTTTTTTTTGTTTACTTTTTTTTTTAAGCATGGAAGCCAAAGCCGACCCTGACATTTCTGATCTGAACCCTACAGGACATGTCTCACAGTGGGACGACTGTCTCACCTGTTAGTCCGTCCACTGGACTGTCCACAGGAGGTTTAAACAACCTTTTTAATGGTAGCATCATTGTGCTTTAATATCGCAGTGTGAAAACGTTATTTACCTTTGGTTAGCCGGCTGCTGTCGGAAAAAAAGAACAACACTGTAAAGATCTGTTGGACCTTTTCACTTCTACATGCACCTTCAAAGACGGATGAATAAAGTGACTAGATGCAAAAAGTGGTACATCAACAACAAAAAAAAAACACAAAAAACCCTCTTTTGCCATGGGACATTTACACCTCTCACTTTAAAAGTCCAGGCATCACCTCTTCTTCTTTGGTTCTTTTTTTTTTTTTAAACAATAATCCTTAGTCGGGTGATTTTATACAGAGCACCGAAAATTGTTTTCAGTTTATTTTTACTTGGAATAAATGCAAGCTCTTCTTACATGCCATCTGTTGAATTCTCTTTTTTTTCATACCACTTGTTCAGCACCATGAATAGTCAGCAGACAGTCTGACTTGCCATAACAGGGAAAAGCACAGCTGGACCAAATCTAATTGATGGTGTTTCTGGTGCAGTTAGGCATCCAAATAAGCCACGACAGTGTCTCAGTACCAGCCACTATTATTAGTGCTACTACCTCATTCTACATATTTAATTTTGTAATATTCAAAAAGCGGAAATTTAGCTTTTGATTTGTTCCTTTTTGGGAGGAATTGCTCCATTTTTCATCTGTTTACATCCCTGAATTTCCTGAAAATCCAAAATTAAATTATAACCCTGAAATAAAAGCCACACAGAGGCTTTTTCATGAGGCTATTAGTGTCACAGGTAACTTTGCACTGGTTGTTTTTACAGTCCAGAATGGGAAAAAGATCACAGCCCTGAACTGGAGGCAAACAGAGGATCCACACAAACAAACCTGAACAAACAAAGCTGCTACTTTACTCCAGTCAACATGCAAGTTTGGGTTTGACCAACAGCTGGACCGCGAGACTGTCACAAAAACCCTGATAACAACTAGAGCTTGTTCTTTAAACATAAAAGTACATTAGGGGAGGACTGGATCTTGGTTTGGTCGGTGGCACAGATCATACTTGATTTTGTGCAGGGTCTCAATTTGGGTCTGTGCCGACTTGTTATCGGTTCTGAGAGAGCCTGAGACCACAATTATTGCAGTAAGTTAAACACTTGTCACAGCTGTTCTGTGTAAAGACGCTCTGACAATCAACTCTCTGGTACGTGAGAAAACCTGGATCACGCTGCAGAAACAGCTGTTAAAAAACAAAATTACTGAATATCTTACTGAGGATTATTACACTCACATTATTGTAAACAACAAACACAAACAACATCGACAAAGCAAAAGGATTCAAAAACCAACCCACATATTGACGGGTTGATTTACAGTGTAAAAGTTGCTCAGAAATGAGCTGCTACTGCCGTTTGTTGATTGTCATGTGGGAAACCAGTTTAGGATTTGACAACAGAGAACCAACAGCAGCATCCTACAGTAGCTGAAGTCATGTATTCGAGATAGTGGTCGAAGTCAATCACTGGTATGTTGGCTCGTTGGTGAACTTTGCCACAATGTGACATAAATTACAGATGAAGTTTATAGTCGACTACGACTCAGGGAAAAAACATGAATCTTAGTGAGAAAAATTCACACAACACAAATTAGAGCCAAACCATCATAGTGATGTTTTTAGTTGCATCGGTTCCCTGAAAAAGGCAAAGATTTACCATCCGTTAGGGTTGTCTTTGGCCACCGACAATCAATATTCCACTACTTCATTTGATATATTGTTCATCCAAAAATTGAGATGTACTTAAGGGGGCCAGCACAAATGTTGCAAAGAAATAAGGTCCAGCTTAAAGTGAATATCTGACAATAGTCCACACTTGTCCTATAGCCCATATTTTTATCTGAAACACAAGAATAAAATAAAAATCATGTTATTCAGTTACAGTCAACATGGCCACTTTATGGGTTTAATCAAATTTCCTGCAGCAGGAAAAAAGTAGCCTACAACTAAACTACCTACACAAGAGGTTTCTCTCTTTTATCAAGTGTTTTAATTTCCTCGAGATCAAGACGAGTTTGGTCTTTCGTGAGTAAAACTTTTGACAGCGACTCTTCAGTTCATGAGACAAGTTGCAAACAGGCTGAGATTTGTCGCTCAACCATTAAGAACACAGCTCATGCTGCAGCACATGAACATCAGCTTGAGGACAGAAGGCAAGATAATAAGTGACATCAAAGGGATTATGGTTATTTTTTACTTTATTTTACCTTATTCAACTTCAGCAGCTGAACAGATTTTCCATTTAGGCCAAGGACCAACCTTTAGTGACTAAATGGCTCCATCTAGTGTCCAAAAGAAGAAAGACACTGAATTTAAACAGGAATTTCTAAATAAAAAGCATTTGGGTTGATCCTCATGTTATGCAGAAGTAGAATTAAATGACTTCCGCAATGATTTTGAAGTTAAAGTCTTTCAAACCTAATATAAACTGAATACTGTGTCTCTTATTTATACACATTCATTCATTCACATCATCACATGCTCTGATTACACCTCGCTGGCCAAAGTCAAGTAAGTCTGCAGTTATTGATAACAGTGAGGTCAGAGGGTTCAGCGTTCGCCTGAACTTCCTGCTCAGTCACTTACAGAATGAAACGCTTTGTTTGTGTCCCCGGAAATGTTGAGAGGGCGGGGAAAAAAAAAAAAGAGCCATGTTTGGTCGGAGCCTTGTTTCAGCAATGAATGACAACATTGCCCACAGAAATAAGCAAAGAAATCGAATATATATGAATTTTAATTCTTGGTTAAATGTCTATAGACCCTTGTTTAAACATATTTACCTGAACATTTGAAATTCTCTGATCTGACTCTTGTGAAACTTCACAATAAATGGTAGTTTCGTGTAAAACATGTACAACAGACATTTATTGTATTATATTCTGAAAAATAAATAATGTCACATCCATCTCAACCTGTTATTCACAACTCTGAAGGATATGTGTTGTTTGGCACGAGTAAACATTTTGCTTTGTTTTTCATTTCTCCTCCTCCTCCACGTCCTTCTCCTTCTGTTTCTCCACCTCCTGTCGCTCTCGGCCAAACTCCACCACCAAAGGTTTCCCTAGCAACCGGTATCCATGGACCAGCAGCAAGGCCTTCTGAGCCGTTTCAGCGTCTGCCAAAGGAAAACGAATATAGCTGATAACAGAGGCTGACATGTAACGGAAGGTGAACGGCTCTTGAGGTAGAGACCGCAACAAACAACAGTATCAGGGTTAAGGAGGCTGCATCCTTCTGTCATCTCACCTCGCAGAGTGATGAAGGCCTGGCCCTTCATCCTTCCGGTCAGCAGGCGGTAAACGACCGGCGGCCCGTCCTCTGGCTCGAACCTGGAGAAAAGTGCCACCAGCTGGGCCACTGACGCCTGCGCGCTCAGGTTCTTCACGCACAGCACCTACGGCAGGTTGGGCGAAAACACCAAAAACTGTCAGTGAGTCACTGCAGACATTTCGTGTGTCAATCCAGTCACTGCTTTCTCTTTACAAACGCTGCATCACATATGTATATTGTATTTCTGACCTTCTCCACCTTTGAGTTTTGAGTATGACTTTATAGCACAGGTATGAAACTAATATCCATCTTCTGATCTCATTCCTGGAAAGAAAGCAAATCACCAAACTATTCTTCTGACTGCATGTCCTGCCACTCTCATGTCATACTGAGTGTGTTGAGCTTCGTGCAGCTCTTAGCTCTGCTGCAGTTGAATATATAAGCCCAGTTCACGACAGTTATCATCCTCTTTTATTTTGACAAACTGAAACGAGTCCAGCTTATGAGTCAACCGGCGGATATCGGCGGTTTTGAATTGACTGCGAGATGATTTTCGACACTTCGTTTTTTAAGAGCCATGAGCTGAGAGCTGCAGATGCAAGGGTCTGAGACGGCTTTAAAAAAATGGCTCTGCAGCTCCATTGTGATTCCTGCGAGGAAAGTTATTGCGTTTTAATTTGTTGAATGAGAATTTACTCAGCAGCACTGGTCTGATTGAATGCAACGTTTTATGACCATAAAATCTGTAGAGGCGCTGTTTATCACCTTGGTCGTATAAAAATGGAGGTCAGACTTAAAATTTTAGTGTATACTCTGCTGTTACATAAATAAACCACACGTTTAGATAGAAGTGGATGCTTTGAGGTGATATATTGCTTCTTATTGTAGCTGCACTGGAGGGAAACGGTGGATACGGAAGAGCCGAGAGCATTTTCCAAACTGATTCTATTTATCTAGACATTCGAACAGTTTCTAATTCCCTGGACTGGTCTGACTGGGAAATAATTATTCTTTCTATTTGTGTTTGAAAACCAATAGCATTGAAGCTAGCTTAAGGTCTGCTGTGCTGATGAACCATCGGGATCTTCTCCATGGCTACCAGGTGTTGGTACCTTGGAGGGTTTTCCGGGCTGGTAGTTTCGGAACCTCGGGATGCTCCGGATCCCTTCCTCCGATTCCCGGTTCTGCAGGATTTCTTTGTCTGTAATTGTCTCGATCTCCCCCCTGACAGTCAGCGGTCCCCCCGGCTCCGCCCTCGCTGCTCCACGCAGACTGCCGATTGGCTGGTTTAATTCTATCCTCGCCAGGGCAGCCGGTCGCGTCGGCTCCGGTCCGTCCTGAGTACGCTTTGAAGTGTCTGAACTGGAACCCGGCGGGACCGATGATCCACTTTCCCCCCGTGCTTCTGACTGACGCTCAGCCACGTCTTCAGATTGATCGGGGTCTGTCTGCGAGCTCTCTGAATGGTCGCATACAGTTTTGTATGCAGCCGTCGTTTCTGCCTCAGAGTCCTGTGGTGAAGTTTGCCGTGTCTCCTTGTGGAGAATGTCTCTGTAGAGAGAGTCCATTGGGTCGGAGGATGATGCCCCCTGCTGGCCCTCCTGGTTCTCTTCATCTGTGGAGAAAAATACAAGAACCCAGATCAGATCTTAGTATCTTCTGATACTCATAAAGACTTAACAGTGACAATTTTTGTTGCTTCGAACAGTTTTATTTATTCTAATATTCAATGTAATCACAGTCTGATCTGATCTATTATTCCTTCTACTCTACTCACTCTAACTTATTTCTTTCAATTTTATGAGAATTTTAGGATCCCAGGTTTTTTTGCCTTGGATTTGAAAAATTTAATTTCTTTTTTTTTTTTTAAATTAGATCAATTTCATCACTATAAAAAGTTTGAAAATAAAAGCAATGGTTGCCGCTTAAAACACAGGCCAACAACAACTGGTTCCTCACTGGAGGTTGCGTCATCTTCTCAAACTGAACTGGAGGCATAGAGGATAAAATACTGTGATATTAGCTTTCTGGAAACTCTGCTCTAAAGTTGGCATTTGAGAAACTGCCTGCTCCACTGCTCTGCGTTCTGGCATCATGAAAATAAATAAATGAAACCTTGGGGCAGAGGCTGAACACTGTTTAGCCCGTACCTCGGTGGTAGAGCGCGGTGAGGAAACCCCGGCGGTCATTTCCCTGAAAAAGTGCCCGCTCGATCTCCATCTCCCGACGCGACAGGGGCCGGCTGGCGGCGAAGCGCTGGGGGCGGGACAGGAGCTCCGCCCTGGCTTCAATCTTGTCCCTGATGGCCTGCAGGCGCTGCTGCCTCGCCCCTGGGGCCGCGGACACACCATGGGGCTGCGTGGGCACAGGGTCGGGGTGGGGCAGATATTAGGTTGCTGTATGAGGTTGAGGGATGAGGAACAAGTATTTCTTAGGCCTTTCTTAGACTTCAAATGCAGTGCAGCAGGAAATGGGGAAAGGTGGACACTCATCATTCATAACTGTGAGTAGCTGAGTCATATGACCTGAATTTTTTTCTTTTTTTTGTATAAAGGAAACAAGAGCAGACATGAAGAGGACATGCAAACTCCGCACATACGGGGCAAGGAATCAAACCAATTTCCTCCCCCTGCGTCTCCGGCAGGGTTTTACCTTCTCTGTCGCCTCCGGTGCGTCTCTGCTCTGCCAGAGCTGGATCTCGGTGTCGGTGAGGCCCAGCTCCCGGAGGCTGGCCAGCTCCCTCTCCCCGTCCTGCAGGGCTTGGAACTGGGACAGGCTCCTGACCCCGGCCGCCTGCTCCCCAAACGGCCGATAGAGCGCCGCTGGGGCAAAGCACTGCCTCTTGGCTACACATCTGCAGGACAGATCACTGGTAAGACGTTTTGTGTACATCGCTTGGGAACCACTTGCAGCTCTGGCTAAGCCAGCTGCAGCCCTGTCAAGCCCTGGTATTAAAGGGACACTTTCTAAGTCGATGGCCTAAATGTTCCTGATGTTATAATAGGAATTTACTGATAAAAAGATGGCTGTGTAGGAACCTGTAGCCCTGAGGGGTGCATACAAAAACACCCCTCCAGGCTGCTCTTTGGGACACTGTGAAGGTAAAATCACAGAGAAGTGGATTATCTATATTTATATATATATATATATATATATATATATATATATATATATATATATATATATATATATATATATATACACACACACACACACACACACACACACACACACACACATATATGTATATATTATACAGCACATAGAGTTCTGGTAGGGATAAAGCTGCAGATGCTGGTTTCTTTTCCTGCTGAACTACACATGAACACAAATGTGTTTTTTTTTGTTTTTTTTGTTTTTTTAATTCCCTTTGACTAGTGTATTTTTATTGTAACTGTGTGGCAGTAAATCCTTCCACTGAATTTTGCTATGATCTCGATTTTAAATAAGTTTGAGAGAATTTTTTTTGGAGGCAAAAGAATTAAAACTTATACTCCTAAACTCGGTGTATTATAAATCTTTTTTGCTGGAACTGATTTATAATCTCAACAAGTGTATTATCTTCTTTACTATAAACTATTCTAATAGTTAAATTCCTAAAATGTACTTAGTAAAAGATGGCTATAACTACACTGCAAACATATATATATAATAACACTTTGTGGTTCTGTTTAAAGACTTCAACAGAGCTGAATTAAAAACATTTTCACTTCAGTCCTTATTAACATAAATTTCAGATGTTTGTCAAAATAACAGGCCTTAAATCTAAGTGCTTAAACTATTTTAAGGTCAGATAACGTCTCTTGGCTTGAATTTTATTCTACTGTAAAGCTTTGTTATCAGATTTTTTGCCTGATTGCTGCCAGTGTCACTATCTACAGATTATTTTGTTTGTTCATAACGGGGATTTTATTTTTTAATTTGCAAAATGCGAATTATATCAGACAGGACATTATACTGTGGTAAATTGTTGCATCTACTATTGGTCACAACTCTGAAGGAAAATCCTGTTGGATATTTTTATGGTAAACCCCTCTTCTGTGGATACAGACGGGCGGATTCTGACCGGTCGATGTCGACGTCGGTGTGGAGCTGCTGCAGCAGGAGGCTGTGCAGCTGCCGCTGGCCCTCCGTCTCCTGCTCCTCCAGCAGCGGACCGTCCTCGCAGGATCGCCGGCTCACCCTGACGTATTTAACGAAGAGAGACACCAGCTCAGACACACGGCGGATGCTGATTTAACAGAAACTGACAATTACATAACAGTGATTTCTGTAGATGTAAATAGCAGTTAATCAGGAAGGTAAATATAACGTTTGTCTCTGGTTCCACAATGAGGGTGGTTCCATTAACCTGCCGATTATTTTCTCAATAAACTGATTAATCACTTGGTCTGTAAATTGTCAAGGCAATTTCAGGAAGCCCAAGGTGCCATTTCCAGGTTGCTCGGCTTGTCAGATTAACAGTCCAAACCCAGGAGATATTCAATTTACAATCACATTACACAAAGAAAGAAAGAAAAAATAAACAACAGAAGAGAAAATCCTTACTTTTGATAAGCTGGAACTAGGGAATGTTGACCAACTAATTGATTGTCTTAAATATATCAACATATAACATGAAAGAATAAATGTGTGAGGGATTTCAAAAAAACACTGTTTATACAGGGGTAGGGATAGTGACTCTGGTTGTATTAGGTGACAGCAGACAACTTCTTAAAACAATGACCACAATCGCTTTATGATAACACTGGATTTGCATGAATTTGGATTGGAATTTGGATTTGGAATTTCTTAATTTGGCTTGTGTCTTATTCTATCAAAACCTGCCATCACCACGTTTTATTTTATTAATAAATACTTTTCTCAATTGAGTTTCGAGACAATTGTATGAATCACAACATAAAGTATATGTATATCACCATATAAAATTACAAGTTCTGTAATGAAGATTTTATATATATATTGACAAACCCTACGTTTGTTTGACTAGAACTAAGAAGGATGTAAAATAAAAGCCGGGCAGTGAAAAATCAGTGTTGGAAGTAACTAAGAGTATTTACTTAAATACAATTTTTAGGTATTTTAAAATTTCTTGAGTATTCCCACTGTAAACTATTTATACGTCCACCTCAATACAGTCTAGATGCAATTATAAAACTTATTTTTTTTTTTACAGTATCTGACAGCTGTATTTACTTTTCAGATTGACATCTTACAGTTAAACAAACAAATAAACAAACGAACAAAAAACAAACAAAAAAGGGTCAAACTGTCTGCGGCCTTAGCGGAAGGAGCTTTCACCCTCAGAACTTCTCGCGGTTCCATTTAAACAACGTTTAAGGGCTCAAAGAGGTAAAACTCTAATATTCATATTAAAACGATGGAAATACATTTAACCACAAGCGTTTAACTGACTTTTAAGAAAGATTAGAGATGGTTAGCGCGTTTCTTTCATATTTAACTGTCGTTTCGTTTCAGTTTCTCTGAAGTTTTCCTTTATTTAACAATTAACAGGCAGGTACATGTGATTAACTTGTATCCTCGAGGACGAGAATAGCAGCCAAAGGTGAGGCACGCGGCCTGTGCTAAGCTACGAGTCAACAGAATATTTCAGTAAAAATGTTTTTTAAAAAGTCCAGTTTAATGTATTTTATAACTAAAACGTGGCTAACAAAACATAGACGTTAGCAATAGCGAACGGCTAGCGCTAGCTTGTTGGGCTACAGCTATCTCCATGACAACAGCGGTGTCAGACGTAGATCGCCTGATCAACGTAAAAGGTACGTAACGACTTTAAAATGAGGTTTTTAGGTATCGATAGAGTCGAAGCAGATCTGAAACTAAATCTGTTTGATTAAAACGCCACAGTTCTTATAAAATTTACTGGTGTGTGATTCTGATACCAAAAGTTTTGTTTACCTTCGCATGCTGCCGCTTTGTGCTTCCGGTTCCGGCTTGCGGGATAGATGGGAAATGTAGTCGGATCCCGACACGAATCGCAATGAACCAAGAGCTGTTTCTTGACAACACAGTCGAGGAAATGAACACAACGGAGATTAAAAACAAAACAAAGCAAAAAAAAACAAACAAAAAAAAATTAATAACGCCACTTGTATTGTTTTAGTGCAGAAATTATTGTAAATAACATAAAAATGACTACAAATGGTTTTGTTTTTTCCCCAGCTGTTTTGATTTGTTTTCCTTTCAACGGAAATCCACATAAATCCTGACATGCTGCGTGATTTTATTATATTTTTACCACTATGAAATATTTTGGAAAGAAGAAGAAAATCTCAATCAAGCCACACCCCGTTTCATTACCGCGGGTGTGGCTTTCTTTTTTGTTCTTTTACATCAGAGTCGCTCGTCTGCCCCGTTTATATTTATCAAAACCGGATGCTGCAGAGCCACGCTGGATATGTGCTCTAAATCGCTCCCGCCCTCCCCATCCAGCTTAAGTGTCCTCAATTAGCCTGCTGGCTGACGTCAGTAAGGTGACATGGGTGCTTCTCTTCACCATCTCCGCTTGCTGCAGCGAGCCATTAATAGGTAGTGGTGGCGGTGGTGGCTGTGGTTGGGGGGGGGGGCGGTTGCACGGATGCCAAGAGAGTGGTAGTGGTTGTGGTGGTTGGGTGTTAGTTGCATTCAATTAAAATAGAAAACAAAACAGAAAATTCTCATTGATTAGTTCGCGGTTCTGCAGCTGCTGCTTGCTCCTCTCCTCCATCTCCTCCTCCTTCCTGCCTGCAGCCGGTGGTCGGGTCGCCGGCAGCTCCGCTCCTCTCCGCTTCTCCTCTGCAGGGCTGCGGGGCTGCGCAGCTCCTGACTGACAGAGAGATGAGGGGTGGGGACGCAGGGTGGGGTCACAAGCAGGGAGAGGCGGAGGAGGAAAAGGCAGAGAGAGAGAGCCCAGCCCTTGAAATACACGGCAACAACACACGCCGACAGAGAGAGAGAGAGGGGAGAGGCACAGAGAGACTGGTTGGTGTTTTTTATTATTTTTTTTTTGGGGGGGAAGCAAAAAAAAAAAAAAAAACAACAAAAAACAGAAAACAATAAAGAAGGATCCTTCGACGCAGTGGAATATAAACTGAAAAGAAACACTGGAAGGAAGCGGCAGAGGATCGTTCGCTGCCCGTATCCCGAAAATTCACTGTTAAAGGTGGTGAACTACCCCCCCACCCCCGCGCGCGCTACTGCTCCTCCTCTTCCCCACCTTAGACCCTCTCCTCTCTCTGCCTAACAGTTCTTATCCAGATAGAGCTACACCCAAAGGCGCCCCCCAAACCCCCCCCTCGGCGGGCCGACCCCCCCGCCCCCCCTCCTCCTGCTGCTCCACCCCTCCGCCGCTGCAACCGCTCCGGCAACCGAGATGCACACGGAGACGCGTAACAAGAAAGTAAGTGCACGCTATTGACTTTTGCCACCCCCCACCCCCACACCCCCCCCTCGGTCACGGAGGGTGGAGGTGGGGGGTGGGGGTGTGTGGGGGGGCGCGTCTACCTGTGTGGAGCGGGTGACACAGGTAGACACCGCTCGGCTCAACATGTGCGGCCAAGTACGAATGTCAAGTGAGTGACTGAGTCTCTATGTTGTGTGTGTGTCTGAGTGTGTGTGTTTATGTGTTTGTGTGTGTTGTGTCTCTTCACCGGGCCCCTGTTTATTTGTTTTTTTGTTTTTTTTTTTGCAGGCTTGTCGGTTTTTATTTTGCAATTAGCGGAGGAGTTTTTTTTAGTTTTGTTTTTTGTCATAGAGACCTCGTTGCATTGCAAGAACATCAGGCTGAGACGCACAAGTCGCTTTGCACGGTTGATACGGAAACCTCTCCTCCTCCTCTTCCTCTTCCTCTTCCTTCTCCTCCTTCTTCCTCTTCCTCCTCCTCATACTCCTCCTCTTCCTCATCCTCATCTTTCTCTCGAGGTGAGATCAGGTTCAATTGTGTACGGTCTGTGATCTCTGAGAGGAAGGAAGGAAAGGAAACGGAAGGCAGAGGCTGCAGCTCGCAGGACACCATCTTAGCTTTTTTTTTTTTTTTTTTAAAGGGCCCGCAGCCTCCACCTTCACCTCCTCCACCTCCTCCAGCACCTCCGTCCAAAACGCTCAGACACGGACAACCCCTGGGAGGCGGCCAGGTGCATGAAGCCCCCCACCCCACCCCAGCTGGGGCTCCTCACTTGAGCCCCTTTTTGAAACGAGTCCCCGTGTGTGAGCTGTTTGTATTTGTGTGTGTGTGTTGTATGTGTGTGTCAGTCAAGCTGGTGGCAGCTGGACTCAAAAAAGAAAAAAAGTGAATGACATCTGGCTTGTGACCAGACTGTTACTGGGAGCAAACATCAGTATCTTAACTGTTTGATGTTTTTTTTATTTTGGAGGGCTGAGAAGCGAGTGATGGTTATTCTGGACATGCACACACAGATTCAACGTCCAACTTCCTCAATAAAAGGAGTGAACTTTGTTCTGCGCATTTGCATGGTTGACCCAATGGTGATATTTAATGGGCCCTGTGTATGCACCTGGATTGTTGTATTTTGGTTGAGTTTAACTGTTGTTCAAACACTGACCCACACACTATGCAGGCGATTAGTTTTGTTGATTATTATTGGTTTTTCTTTATCCCAAATCAAGTTATTGTTTAGACTGTATTATCTCTGGAAAGGGTAAAATTTTCCCACAGCTCAAGGTCATGTATTCAGATTCGGGGGCTGCTGACCCAATGATTATTTTCTCGATCAATCAATTAATTGGTCTTGGTCTTTAAAGCATCGGAGAACACTTAAAAATGCATAATAGGATCCAAGAGAATAAGGAGATTTCATTTAAAGTCAAAACCTTAAAAACATTCAATTTGCTATAATGTGAGACCAAGAGATGCAGCAAATTCTTAAAACAGAGCCATTAACTGTTTGACATTTTGCTCGAAATGTGGCTAAAACCATTAACTGATTATAAGAGCGGCAAGTTAACTTTCTTCCAACTGACTATTTGACTAGTCAGTGGCGGCTCTGGTCAGATTGTTTCGTATTTCCAGCCAGTGGCCCAAAGATTTTCACTTTACAATGACACAAAACTTAATAAATAAATAAATGAATAAAAAAACCAAACCCTCACATTTTAGAAGCTCTAACCAAATTTTACTTGTATTTGTGTTTCATAAATGATATATTGAGTAATTTGCAGCTAATTTCCTCCTTGATCTACTGATTCACCAAAGTGAAGTGCATAGCCTGCAGCCAGTTGTTTGACCGGCTGCAGGTGACGGAGTCATAGAAAGTGGTTAAGGAGGAGCTGTGAACAGGTATTTCAGTTCGTGTACGCTGAAGCATGGAGGCTGATCCTGATCCCTCTGATTGGTCCTTAGCTCTGTTTGTTGTTTTTGGGGAATCTCACCTCTTCAGCTACCTTCAGAGCCATGTGCTGCTTCATCCGTCTGTTTTTCACTTCATTTTGAGAGATCTTTGGATTTTATTTATCATTCAGAGAAAGCAGCACCATGATGTTATAATGCATTAACTATGCAGATAATATCCAGCATTACCTCACAAAACGACCCCTTATTTCACACTCGTTAGCGGTGCTGAATTTTTTTGGACGGACAGAAGAGTATAAAGTGGAAGCAATGGCTGTCATTGGGGGACTAAGAGGGACAGGAAGTGTTGTTCTACAAACACCTCTCAGAGGCAGAGCTGCTATAGAAGCTTGTAGAAGTGTGAAAAAAAAACCCACGAATGCTAGTGCTCCGCTCAGAGTTAGCTAACTGGCATATTAACAAAATCTAAAAACATGGCTAAAAGACTAACATTGAAATGACTTTTATTTTATTAACTCAGAATGTTATCACGCAAGTTATGTTATGCTATCTAGGAAAAACTATGTTAGTATGTGGTGGAAAACAAGAGAAATTTAAAACTAAATACTAGTTACAGTAGCTATAAAAATCAGATTCCTCAGTTACTACTACTACTACTACTAATAATAATGCCGGTCCTCATAACATTACATATCCTCCTCTCTTGGCTGCTGCCCCTTTTTTCGCTGAGCATCCATAGAAAAAATTGGTACCAGGACTCGACCCTGTGATGGTTAAACGGCCGGTTAAATAATTCCTGCCTCCCCGAGCCCCCAGGTGGAGGTGGATTAGCGTAGCCAGTAGGTTAGCCATGCCCTGCCTGAGTGTCTGTTTTTGTTAAAAAAAAAAAAAGAATCTGTTTGAATGGTAAAAGTACTTTGGGCTCCGGGGGAAACATGTGACTGCTCCGCTCAATGGAGGGCTTTTAACTGCGGGTGGAAACCAATAGATCTGTCTGTAGCCTTGTGACTGAAGAAGACCCCCCCCCCCACATACACATGCGCACACACACACACACACACACACACACACGCACACACACACATAAACGCACACACACTGCATAACCTTGCCATTTTAACAGTTTTAACAGTAGGCATCTTTCAGCCTGCAATTAACTTGGGGGGTGGATGTTGTCATTACTTCCCCTTTACAATCATAATCAGCCTTAATGAATCCATTAGGTATGAAAAAGATATTTATGACTTAACTCAGAAACCCTGCGCACGCGAACTTTATTTGCCAAACACGGTAAATCAGTTGAAACCCTGCAGCCGACAAAAGTGCTGGAACAGCGAGATGCTTCGTCCTCAGTGGGTTTTTCAACACAGTGAAAAAAGGTTCCAGCAGAGTTTGCCGCCACATGTTGTTGTTGTTGTTGTTGTTGTTGTTGCTTTTTTTTCCCCCTGACATCCGT
The DNA here is from genome assembly GCA_016859345.1 of Istiophorus platypterus. Classification (NCBI taxonomy): domain Eukaryota; kingdom Metazoa; phylum Chordata; class Actinopteri; order Istiophoriformes; family Istiophoridae; genus Istiophorus; species Istiophorus platypterus. Next base: position 22,380,589 of record CM029129.1, read on the forward strand.
CTTTGTTACATGCCAACATTTGAGGCTGAAAAAACATCTAGAACCAAAAGCCGTAGCAACAGGACTGGAAAAAAATGCTGCTTCAGTCATGACCAAAACAGATAAAAAAAAAAAAAAGGTATAGATGTGTTTTCCAGATGCAAGCAGCAGTGCTTCTGCTTTAGTTTTTTTGGGGGGATGCGGGGGAGAGCTTGAACCCTGAAGTGAAGGTAAAAAAAAAACCCATATATTTTTGTATCTGTTCACATTTTGGATCAGGTCCAATATCTTATCTTCGGCGGTATCATCATACTTCTGCTGTGGCGTCTTCCTTTTTGATCGGAAGAATCTGAGCTTGTGTTTGGTTTCTGTTCACAGCCAAAGCAACGCGCCCCAAAAACAAACCAGAAAATGTCGTGTGTGACATGCCACATGTTGGTTATTGGTTACTACTGAAACTCCAAAAGCTTTCATGAACTTTAACAAGAGCAGTTAAATACACTCTAATGTTACATCTGTCACTTGATAGAGGCAAGGCAGATATTAACTTACGCACCCTAAGTACCGTGGGTTGTTCCTTTAAGTCGTGTGTCATTCCATCACCTGCTCAGATATTACAAGCTGGTGTAAAATTGGACAAATAACAGCAGGTTAAATGACTACAATGGAACAAACAGAAGCAGAAGGGTTTAAGATTTAAAGATACTCTTAACTCTTTAAAGCCTATTTCTTGCTCTAGATTAATGTATGTAAACACTCTGGAAAAACTCTTTCGTCCTTTTTTTCTTTCTCTCTCTATTTCTTTTCTGTTTTTACCATTTACCTTTGACCCAGATAATTATATTTTTGACACTTGAGGGAGCGGAAATCAATTTCCTCTCATCATAGCTGAGGCAGTGTGATATTGGAAGAGGTAGTTAACTGATAGCAGTGAACTGATTCTGCATCGCAGGCACAGCTGTGGTGTTTCCATGTGTGCATGTGTATTTCTTTGTCTGTGTGTGTGTGTGTGTCAGTGAGTGTGTGTTTGTGTTTCTGTTTGTGTGTGTGTGTGTTTGTGTGTCTTGGATCAGCTGGGCTGTAGACTTGAGAACAGGGTCAGTTGTACATTCGTGGGCAGGGCATCAGGAGCAAAGAGCCCCTGAATACAAAGTCTGTATGTGTGTGTGTGTGTGTGTGTGTGTGTGTGTGTGTGTGTGTGTGTTTGTTTTAGTGTATGTGTGTGTGTGTGGGTGTGTGTGTGTGTGTGTGCGCGCGCGTCTGCGGGGAAAGAGCTGATTCCCCACAGTAGGCAATAATTAACTACGCTGCACAAAATTTGTCCAAACCACTGAGATAGTTGACGTGTGTGTGTTTGTGTGTGTGTGTGTGTGTGTGTGTGTGTGTATCCCCCTCTACACCACACACACATACACATATTCGAGCAGACACATGCAGACACACACCCTACTGAGTTGTCAGAATGACATGGATAGGTGGAGGGACCCAAATGAGCCGGCGGAAGCTGCCAGGGTATCACCCCAGCCTTGAAAATGTCCATTAAATATACCAGTAAAGTCACTCCTTTGTTATCTGTGTTTCATAAAAAATTTTAAATAAAGATAATGTTTTTTGCAACATCTGGAACACTGTTGGCTATTGCAAACTTTTCCAAATTGAACAATGCAGTGCACAACCGCACCTGTGATAGTTTCATCCCGAGTATGTACACATTGTGCATACTTTCCCGCACTGCCAACATTTCGCCCATTACAAAGGATGCTGCCTGTTTTTCCATTTTATTTTCCTGCATCTCTTGCAAACCGCTGGTTCCGGATAATATTTAATACATTTGTGAAAATCGGCCTGCAGAGACTTGCTGAAAACTGCTACACGTAGGTAATCTTTCACAAGGAACCATCACCTTCGTCTTTTGTCTGATGTTGTTATTGTTCCATGGCAATGCAGGAAACAGCACAGACAGAAAAACCCGCTGGTTTAGGAAAATAACTCAAATGCGATTAGCCTTAACATGACGTCTGTGTTTTTCTTATTTTTTTCTTGACATCTGGGTTTGATTTTTTTTATGTATTTTTTTTTTTCAAGTACATGACGAAGCAAATTGGTGCTTTTCGGAAGATGAAAATTGAAAATGTAGATTTGGCAAATCAGGGTGGCATATTTTTCACTCTGACGGGTTTGCTTTGAAGGAGAGTTCAACTAGGGAACCAAAACATCTGGGACCGCTGCTGCATGTCTACAAATTTAGTTAATAACAAGTGGAAAAATTTCATTGCTGGGATGTCTCCAGATATGTCATCATAATAATGTAGTAATGTAATTGAAAATGATGAATTTTTGTTGTTTTTATCGCTAATAAATTCATCAGGTTCCACCTTCAGCCATACAGCTACCATTAGAGATATCAGAATTTGCTAGAGTCAGTCATCAAACTGTGACTCTCTATAGTGTTTACCAGAGGTGATTTCTTGGATGAATTTCCATCTGTGGTTATACCCATATCATTGTGATTTAATCTAATGGCTCTCAAACTTTGTCTGGCACGCCCAGCCAAAAAAACCCAAAAAAACCTCAAGACTTAGGAATGATGGTTCTATAGGACAACTAGTATGAAGGCTTAAAAAGGAAAAATCAGCACTAATCTCAGAATTAAAATGTTGCCGAAGTCTTCATTCTGAATACAGTTGTTTTTGTTTTCTAAAGTACTTTACTTATTATTCTACTATATTGTCAAACCAGAATGTTACATAGACGAATTTCCAAGCATTTGGGTACAATTAGCTGGGGGCAGCTCTTGCCGGGTTAAAGGAATGACCTTTGATGCTGATACCTCTGAGACTGGTGAGTTAACAGCAGTTAATGCTAATGTTGGCCATGTAACAATAGCAAAAACTTACATACAGCACCTTTAAACCAGAGTTACTTGAAGAAGAGGAATTACTTTGAGTTTGAGTTCTAACTCTGCTTGGCAACAACTTTTTCAATGCACTATTGTCCATAAATGGAAAGCCTTTTTTTTTTTTTGAATGCGAAACTGGTGTACGTTCTGGCAAATGTAGAAAGACCCTGACTGAGGTAGAACATAGGTGAGGTAATAGCTGAATGGAAAGTAGGTGCACTAAAAAAATACACCACCTGGTTACAAAGACGGACTTGGCATGTGTTGGACGTCATAAATCGATTCCCTGTAATGATGTAGAGGTACCTAGGGGTGCGTTTGTAATTTAGAGGCAACTGTGACCGAGAGATTATGCTTCACATGCTCCACTGGCTGAGCTAAGGGCTCCCTAATAAGCCCGCCGTAAGTGTTTTCCAGGTGGTGAGGAGGTGTTGGAGCTAACTGGCTCGCTGCTCTTTTCCATTTTTGGTTTTTATGTGGTGATCTTATTTGAGGTAATTTACGGCGCATGCATCGGTACAATAAGCTCCAGTCCCACAGCCACCGACATTAGAGGCGAAACCGGGGGACCAGGGAACGAGTGCGAAGGGATGGAAGGCGCCGTGCGGCAAAGAAACGTCTCTGTAAACACCAGATGAGGTGATGGCCACAGGAGTATTGGTGGGAAGAGAAAGAAAAGCTGGGGGAAGAGGATAGACGTTGACATGTCCCCTCACGGTGGCTTGTTTCAACCTTTGACCCAGTATTTCTTGGTTGCGTATCAGGTGGTGAACCAACCCATCTGGGCAGATGACTGGTTAGTTGGCCAGCTGGCTGCCCGACTGCTTGTGTGTGTGTGTGCTTGTGTATGTGTGTACGCGTGTGACAGAAGAGATAAATGAGAGCAAGGTATGAAGACGCAGCGTGAGGAATGGACTGGGTGCGTTGGGATCATTGCAAGGGTCACTGCTGGCGGGTGGAGTTCGGTTTGGGTCACTCAGTCGCTGAAGCACCGAGAATTAATGGGAAGAAGATAGAGACTGGGGTGCAGGGGGGAGGGTGGTAAATGTCAGATCTGCACTTTTAATTAGTTTGTATTTCACTACAGAGCCAAACAGGGCTGCTCAGATACGGAATTTATCATTTTTTCTTATGGACTCCGTTTATTGTAAAGACACAAAGAAGTAACATGGAATCTACAAACACCTGGTAACAAAAGCCCTAAAACCTCTGGCTATCGAAACCCCTTTCATGTTCCTTAAAAAGAATATTTGACCACACACTGTGCCAGTAAGTTCAAATTTAAACTTCAAACAAAGTTACTAAGGGCTTTACTTAAGAAGTTAGGGGACTCAGATGAAAACTTTAGTAGTCAAGGTTAATGAAAGCTTTAAAATGAGGCACGTTGTGGGATCGAACGAAAAGATAAGATTGTCTGACAAAACAAGAGAAAGTCCAACACAAGACATAATTTCATTTATGCTATCCAGGGTGGGGTTATGCTGGACTTGATCTGGAGCTGATGTAGGACATATTACAGAACCAGGATATTTCAGTCAAGTTGTGGTTTATAAGATTTGTTGAGGGAAGAAAGGTGGAAATAAAACTCAGGTGGGAAAAAAGCAAGATCAGGAGGATTTAATTAAAACCCCCATTCGCTTCAACTGATAGAGGCCTCTTCCATTAGCGCCATTACAAAGCAGGAACTTGGTGGCAACAGTTTTCCTGTTTCAACATGACAATGGCCTCTGCACAAAGACGGGTCTATGAGAAAATGTTTTTTTTAGAGCTTTCTGGGCTTGTTTGGAAAAACTTGATTGGCTCACACAGATACCTGACCTCAACCTCATCCGACGCCTCTGGGACAAACTGGAAAAAGCAACTGCTTTGATCTTTTCACGCAAACTGGACCTTGCTGATGCTCCCAAGTGGTTGAATGGGAGCAAATTCTTGCAGCCAGGTTTCAAAATCTCGTGAAAAGCCTGAAACCAGAGGTGTGGCAGCCGTTATAGCTGCACATTAATAACCATGGTATTGGAATGAGAAACCCATCACCTGTGGGTGTGAATATTGGGTATCCAGATGCTTTTGTGTAACAGAGAGGGTGGAACTTCCTGTTTCAACAGAATATATGTTGCACTAAGGATTGGTTGGATTTTGCTCAAATCTGGGGGGTATTAAGCCTTGATACTGATTGGTCTGCGCTGTGTCTGCATTATTTAGGTTGAAGAACATGTTGAGTTGTGTCTTGCAGTGCAGGTGATGGGTTAACAGACCTTCACCTGAGCATTGGGGGGGGGGGCAGAGTTGTTGGTGGTGTCACAGTGTTTTTGTTTTTTTTGCTCTGTGTTTGCTGGGCCGCCTTGCTTAGGCAGGCCTGCCCCAGGCATTGAGTCTATTTATAGAGACACAGCAGCATTTATATGGTGAAGGCCGAGCAGAGTATGGAGCTGGCTGACTCTCTTGTCACGATACCCAGAATTCACTCTCTGTAAAAACAATGGCCAACCACGGTGAGCATCAAGAAATTCATCCCTCCACACAAGAACCGTCTCCATGCAGGGTATTTGCACTGAGCTCTTGAGCCGGATGCTTGACCTTGACTTGGTTTCCCAGGCTCATTCGCTCCACAGCCTTGAACCGAATTCAGACCTGAACTGAGGCGCACTCGGTGTTCAAATGCAAAAAAAGACAACAAGGAGAAAATCGCATCACATTGTCGCTGACGATTTCCACAGCGAATGTGGTTGAGGTGATGGAAAAACCACAAATTAGACAGCCGACCTCATGGAGATCTGGGTTTGATTCAGAAGAATGAGAAATTTGAATTTAAATCTACTTGGCTCGTTTGCTCTGCTTTTAAAGTTATGAGATAAATATTCATTATCATTCCCCCTGCTCCTTATGTGCAGTCGGGCTCCGATTGGACCTCTGCACACCAGCGTTGTTAGACGAGTTCAGTATTTGTCAGATCAGCCCACAAAATAGTCCCCTGCTCTGCGCCTGGCACTGGTTTTGTTAAACAGTTAAAGGGGAAATGGGATCCAGCTCAAGTCGTGATGGACAATTGACTCAAATACAAGAGTCCAGACTGTTTGACTCTGATACAAGACGTCCAGACTGCTGCAGTGCATGGCTAAGAGACATACTGCAGGTCTGTCTATTGTGGGCCTGCGCCTCCATATTTTTCATTTCTACATTCTGGACAATAACACCATCTGGAAGTGACACTGAACGGGAAAGTCTGGTCTGTCTCTTCCCTCTGACTGGTTTTTGTGGCTTTCAAGTTTACTGGCTGATCCGTTGGTTTGCTGAGTGACTAGTTTTTTGACCATTTTATCGACCCGATGGCTGTTATTTACCGCACGCCTAGCTGTCGAGCTGTTTTTTTTATAAGCAGTGAACACTGGTGAGCTCATAGGCTTGTTTACTGGTGCAGCAAGTGACTGAGTAACTGGTTTACTCCTTGACTGAGTGTGAAAGTGCACTTTTAAGCAGAAATTCCATGCATGACAAAGGATAAGGCACATTCAACATGAGTTTGACCCTACATACGAGACTGCTGGTCACAGTATTTACCTGTGACCAGCAGTGGTGCTGATTGGAGTTTGGACAAAACCCATGGTCCACAACTGACCATTAATCATGATAGATGTTTTTTTTTGTTTATATTTGCTGAGATTTGAAGATATCCGTCTTTAAGTTTTCTAAACCCCAGTACAATGGAGGTCCTCAACAGCATTATCATTAGTTTATATTCTAATTCGTATTTTATTCCTATTTTTTATTTTTACTTTATTTTTTGCTTTGTGTTGTCCATAGAACATACTGTGAACACTCTGCTTTTTCGGTACAAACTAATCCCATTGAAGTAATAACTTTGATAATCCCCTTAAATTTAATTTAGTGCCACCATCAGGTCAAAATTTAAATTGTTCTTTTATGACGAAAACGAAGTTTATTACAGTAAAACTCACCTGCAATTTGTCTTTAGTCCTCGTTAGAAAATGCTAGCATATCCTAATTAGCATGTGCTAATTTGTGCTTAGTCCTAATTAGCACATGATAGCTTGTCCTAATTAGCATATGTTCCATGATAGCATGTCTTAATTAGCACATGATAGCATACAGTGATTAGCATACGCTAGCATTTGCCATTTTTTGTTTAGTCCTAATTATCACATGTTAGCATGAAATAAGATGGCAAACATGGTCAGTATCAAGCATCCTAAAAACATCAGCATAAGAGCATATTGGCTCACTAGAGATAGCATTTATCTGAAAGCGCATCTGTGCCTAGCATGGCTGTGGACCCTCAGCAGGGTTTAAATGGGATTTTTTTTTTTTTTGCTTTTTGGTGTTTTAGTGAACACCAAAAGGTGAAGACAAGTATACTGAAGTTAAATGTAATTTAGCAGTTTAGCAGTGATCTAACAGTGTTCTCAGATGTTTAAAACTGGTGACTTGGGGGCCTGTTTGCCGGCTCTGCTGGCTGCTTCACTTCCAGCGGACGGTTTATCATTGGGTCGGCCGGCTGGTTTGTTGAGTGGCGGCCTGTGTCAGTGCTGTTAATGGGGCCTGGTGTGGCTGATGTTCGTGGAGTTGGCGCCCGGAGTCTCTCTGGAGTAAACAACACCAGCTCTAATAGCAGGAACAGAGTTTAAGTTTATCCAAAGGTCATAAAGCTGCTGAGAGTTTGTCATGTGAGCTGCCGCTTCAGAAAGCACGGCTTTGTTAGGCCTCTGTGGTTTATAATGCTTCACATCTCTCTTCTTTTTCTCCCTGTGTCCCATCCATGATTCTCAAGCGTATCTTCCCCTCTGCTTCCATCTGTCTTCTCCGGCCCTGCATTGGCCCTTTTCTGCTTGGCCTCCATCTGCATTCAGCATGAGATAAATGCATATTTCAGTCATGTGTTGATAATGGGTTTCCCTGCTATGTGTAAGCCATGCGTGCACATGCATCCAGCCTTTTTTATGAGCTGAATGTGTCCGCTGAGTTTGTCCCCGTTTGGTGTTATTTCATCTGCAGTACTTTTACGAAATGATGATGGCCAAAAATATTTGACTCCATTCTTGCTGTTGAGTGTTATTCCCATTTTCGAAGGTGTTGGCTGCCTCGGTCGGAAGCTTACAGTTTTGTTGTTAGTGCTAACTCCCGCCCATTGAACAGCAGTAAGAAAAGAAAAAAAAAACTGAAACACACCAGTAGAGATGCTTACTAGCTTTGGAAATCATTCAGGGCAGGAATGAAGAGTTTGGATTCCACTCCAGTGGTTTAAAAGTGTGCAAATTTTCCTGGTAGCTCGCTGCACTTCCAAAGAAACCGGACCAAACCAGTGTTTATGTGTATAAGTGTAGTATAAGTGTGTGTCTTTATGTGTAAACACATGCACGCATGCACACATGCACGCACGCATGCACGCACGCACGCACGCATGCACGCACGCACCGAGTAATACAGCACACACACATTAACATCTAGTAGAAATGATTTTTGGGATCAAAAAACTAAAAGTTACATAGGTACAGTTGGTGTTTAAATGAGCTCTAATGATCTGTCAAGGTCTTTGAGGTTAACTCTGAATTTGGTGGCCTGACAGTTAATCCCCCAAAACCAATTTTTCATTCATCCTTCAAGAAAAGGTCACCAGGACCAATAGAAGGAGTAACTTTTGGACGTTTTCTAACACATTGGACAACCTGAGACTTTATATAAGTTTAACTTAGAATTTGTGTGGCCTTGAATCTAAGAAGTTTAAAATGATTCTTCTGCCTTTCCGAACAAATCCCCCTCATTTAAATAAATGAGAGGGCTGCATTCTTTCACACAGGGCCAAAGTCGGTTTGAACGGCGTGGCATTGAGTTCCTATTTTTTCCTTGTTTGCGTCCCTGCCTTCCAGTATCCTCAGGTCCATCTGTTTGTTTTTTATAGCAAAGCCCAACTCTCTCTGGACAACATGATTGTGCAGTTGTGTGCTTTGTATTGCTGCAGAAATTGTGGCAAAATGGTGGTTATTGCTACATGTTGATTTTAGTAGATATTGATGTGATGTGACGACACATTTGCTCAACCAGTCAACTGGCAGCACCACCTGAAAGTATCAGGAATTAGGGTTCAGCACCGCCCTATGAATAGATTTAGCCTCAAGACCATCTCACTGGTCGTGTTAAATTCCTATATATTAGACAACAGTGGCCGAGGGCGTGGCCAGGCCGACGTTAGGGACTGTGTGTGAAACAAGGCCCCCTCATTCGTTTTAATCAGACTGCTATGATGGTCGGTCAGGGAGTTAGTGCAGATGGGTCCCGGCAACAAAAAAACGCAGGGATATCCTGTAAAAGAGCCGGACGTGGCCCAGGTCCTCTGAGTTGGCCAATCAAATATGTGCAATTGGCATTCCTATTAGACTACTCCATAATGAGGGTTCTGTTACAAACCAACTTTCCTTGATTGTATTTAATCTAGAGTTGAACAATTAGTCATAAATTAGATTGTTTGATTGAGAAAAAAATAATCGGTAACTATTTTCTAACCACTTTAGGGGTTATTTAAGCAAAAATGGAAAATTTATGCTGGTTCCAGCCACTGAAATGTGAGGATTTTAATGCTTTTCTCCTGCTTATTTGATGGTATACTGAAAATATTTGGGCTCTGGGCCGATGGTTGGATGAAAGAAGGTAAAACAGCTGCTGTTTTATAATGTTTTGACAGACTTAAACAAATCAGTTTGTTTGTGCTTGGGATTTTTTTTTTTTTTCGACCACACCCCTGAAAGGTTGAAGACAGAATAGATTTAGTGCCTAAAACCGAAAGTCTAGCATTTAGAAGAAGGGAGCTTGATGTTTATGCAAAGAAGTTATAAATCAGCGATGAGAGTTTAGAGGTTCTTCCTCTTGTTAGCAGAGGGAGAAGGGCGGAGAAAGCTCTGGTACTGGATGTTCAAGGGAGAGGAAGCAATAGTGTGTGTGTGCGTGTGTGTGTGTGCATGTGTGTGTGTGTGTGTGTGTGTGTGTGTGTGTGTGTGTGTGTGTGCTTGCGCACTTGTGCGCGCATGTGTGGGTTCATTATTGGAGGGTTGAGTGGTGCTGATTGTGTGCTCCTAGTGGGAATGTGTGACTGTGAATTATGTGAATGAGTGTGTGGTGGGAGGTTGGTGAGGGGTGGGGCCTGGTGGGGTATATATATGTGTGTATGTGTTTGTGTGTTTGAGTCTGTTTGTGTATATGCGTGCACTTCTGTACACACAGTGGGCTCCTTTGAATGTTTGCCACATGCCAACGTGCATGCCTGTGTCGACCTGCTTGTGTGTGTGTTTATATGCGTTTGTATATGCATTTATGTGTGTGTGTGTGTGTCTGTGTTAGGATATTGGCCGTGTCACCTCAGATTAGGCCCTGATGCAGTGGTGGCGGCGTTGGAGAGTGACCCCCTACCAACCATGCCATAGTCATTAACGGGTGGGGGGTGGGGGGGAGAGAAAGAATCCTGTCGCCATGGCAACCACGGCCGCGGTGCCAAAACGGCCACAATGAAAAGAAAGAGGGGGACGTTGGAGGGAAAGAGAGGGAGGGAGGGAGGGAGGAAGGAGGAAGAAGAGGAGGTGGAGGAGGAAGTTCGTGAAGGGAAGGGGAGGATGCAGGGTGGAGGATGAGGTGGGGGGTGTGTGTCTGAATTTGCGTGTGTTGTAAGAGATAGAGGTTGTGGCAATGATGGAAAGACATAGAGAATAGTGTGGGGTGGGGGGGGGCTGATCAGATAATAAGGTCACATGAAAGTACACACACACACACACACACACACACACACACACACACACACACACACACACGTGCAAGACTCATCTCCACTTTCACACTAGTGCAGCTACCTAAGGTCGAAGTGGGTCTGAAGGTGGCGGAGGTCAGCTGATCGTCATCACATGACCACGGCAGATTTCAGCCCCATATTATACAGGGGGGTCGTGGCACACGTGAGAAAAGGCTCTTCTTTTTCCTCTTTGCCAAGTGTGACTTCGTAAATGCAAGGTCCTCGAGTTTCTGCCAGCGGCTCTGGCTTTTGCCTCCTTTCATACATTGTGTTTCACTGGCAAATACTTGGCCGATTTTGGCGTCGCCTGAACATGACTCAGATTCACTTGGTGCGGTGATCTAATGTTATTGCAGTACCAGACCTGATCAAAAATCCCAGGAATCTTCCTCTGCAGTGTTATTATAAACAAAAGCTCTCCAAGGAAGACGGGCTGAGAAGATACTCTGGGACTGGGAAAAGTGAAAGCATTCAATCTTAATTTAGATTTTGTTTGTTTTCATGACATTACTCCTCACTTAATTGCCAGAAGAAGAAACACAGCATTCCCCAATTTGCTGTTTTTCTAAAATAGATATTCAAGAACAGTCTTACTGTACCTCTCAGTACTAATGTTTTTTGGGACTTTACAGGCACATGAAATCAAAGGTGGTACTGCTGCGTTTTTCTGCAGTGCATATACTGCACCTCTCTCAGACAACTGAAAGTGTGTCCAGAGAGCTAAAGTACAAGTGTTTTTTTTCCCCTGTACATTAATTAGGTGTCAGAATAGGATGTAGAGTTGAAGTCCGAAAGGTGGGTTTTCACACTGCTGTTACTCTGGGATCTTGATTTCAGTGTGGATTTTTACTCTGCCGCTGTGGTGTCACAGCACAAAAGAGTCTTAAAGGGCGTCTGCAAGGCCGTCAGCGTCATGGGGGCGGTGGAGGAGTGCAGTGTTCACATGGTGGAGCGTTGGGTTTGATCCGAGGTAGGACGGAGTAGTTCCCTTCGCTGCCCTGCGGTCTACCACCAGAGTCTTGAAATAGTTGTGACTCCTGTGTGGTGAACGGGTAAGATGGGAACTTTAGGAGGTCGAACAGAGGAATTCTGGAGTAGCCACAGAGGTCTGGTAGCAGGTTGAGTTTCCCTAGTCCAGGTGCGAGATGATTATCGTCGTTTTAGGCGTGCGCCCAGGTTCCTGCCATCGAACGTTAGTGTCATCATTGTGTCGGACATGGCTCAGTGTTGACATTCACTCGCAAGCTCTGTCTTGCCTAAGTTGAGGTGCAGTTGCTGCCTTGACGTCCACCCCAGGATGTGTCCTAGACAACTGGTGGTACATGCCTCCACCTGAGAGTCAGACGGGCAGGGAGATTTTCTGGGTGTGTATTTGTGCAGCATTTTTGTCGAATTAAATGTTGTCTTATGTTTTCATACCACAGCAATATAAGTGATTGTAGATACCCTATCTCTTCACTGATACCGCAAGTTTCTGACCACTTGATCCAATCTGCGGGACAGATGTAGTTCACGCCATCTTGATGGAATGTAAACCCAGCCCAACAAAAAGTAAACTGAACAAAATCAATGAACAGAATAGATCCAAAAAAACCAAAAAACAATCAAAATGTCACTCAGCTGGAGGCACGTTCTTAGACCATGAGCTGAAATCCATTTTAACATTTTGATATAGGAGGTTCGCCATGGGGAAACCACATTAGGTGTTGAATAAGCAAGGGATCATGCGCCACCTTTTTCCACAAATGGCCTTTCAGTCTTGGTCTTTCAGTCTAATTACTACACATGTACACTTTATGACCGGAAACTAAAATGTAAAAATCTGTTTTACTGGCAGTTATTGGTTGAATTATCTGTTGACCTATGAAGCAGGTACTACAGCCTTTATTGCATCATTCAACATTATTCAAATTCAACCAAAGATTGGTATAATTTATTTTGGTCCTTATTAACAATTTTCCAAAATGAAAGCACACAGAAATAAATGAATTAAGAACCACAAAAGTAACTTTCAACCAATCTGATTCATCATTATTTGTTAGTGTGGATATCTCCCGTCAAGGTAACTTCTTAGTCATGTGTATGCTGTTACTCTTATACCATCTCTCTCTAGTTTCTTCATTGGTAAGCTAGGAATAATAGTATTGAATGCTTTTTGATAGTCTACAAATGCCGGCACAGTGGTCCATTGGAATAGATATTTCCAGTTACATCACTGCCACCGAGGTGGACCTATTTGCTCTAAGGCCTGATGGTCACTCGATGAGTTGTGTTTTTCTATGAAATTATCAAGTCTTTGCACAAAAGGTTTTTCTAAATTTTTTAAGAACTTTGGAAGCAGAGAAATTGGTCAATTAATAGAGAATTGGTCTCTATCTACACTTTTAGAAATAGGAAAGACCTGTGCTGTTTCTATTTTGCTGGGAAATCTACCGATAGGGAAAATTAGATTATGAATATTTGCCAGTGGTTTCACTATAGTATTTTTTTTACTAACAACATTGATTTCGGTCCAATCAGTGGAATTAAGTCTTTTCTTTTCATAAACCCCCCTCAAAAAGATGGAGTATCATTGTTTTTATGAACAACACTATCATGTACACCATCCATCTCTCTCGGCTCCACAAACTCATTTGCTGAACTGTGTCTAACCTTTACAAAATAATCATTGAATTAACTTTATTTATAATTTATAATTTTTAGTTGTCTTTTAAGAAGTAGTTTGGATTGTCAACCTTTCTAATATCCTTTTAAATTATACTATTCGTGTTCCTTGAGTGTTACTTGTATACTTTTGCAAAATTTTGTGATAACTCTCCTTGTTATAATAATTTGTTTCCTTAGGTCCACCTTGGTGTTCTGCATTGAATCAGTTTACAATTGCCGGATCTATTTTCATTTTTTAATCAGGATGTGCAGGAAAGCGGTCACTCTTGTCATTTAGTGAGTCTTCCAACGACTATTTACCTTTCAGCTTTATCTGTGAATATGTTATCCATCAATGTAGCAGTGTCCATTGTTATTCTACTGGGTTTTATAATCACAGGAAATGGCCTGGCAGCTCCTCCTCCTTTTTTATTGAAACTTATTAATCGTAAACAACTCGTATCCTCCCGGTTCCAACCTTTCTCATTATCAAGCAAGTCTCAGATACAACAATTACATTGAACTCAAAATATTCCTTGTTTTTAGGGATGTGTCTACAGACATCTTCTACTGTTGAAGTGTATTATTGATAAAGCAGTTTCAATTTTCAAATTACTGTTGAATTGTTTGTCTGTGTAGTGCTCACATGTTGTTGTTGATGTGATCATAGATAGGTGGTTTTCGGAGTTGGTATCATTTTCAGTCTCATACATTTTTTGCTCTGTGTGATCAAACGTTTTAAAGGTCAGATTTTCATACTTAAATTTAGTTTTTGTAAATGATCACCAACACAATCATTACCAGGGCCTGAAAACTCTTCCTCATCAGTGTCGCAGAGTGGGAAGGGATAGCCCTCATCAGATATGTCGGCTATTTTTATGATAGCTCATGCAAATGCTTCCCAACATGGTGCAAACCAATGACCACTAATTCCACAGCCATCAGTGTTTTTAGTTCCTTACCTCTAATGATCTAAGTCTTTTGGTTCTCTTATCGCCACCACTTTGGCGTCTTTGGGTAGTCCTCGTATCCTGTACATGTTAATCATTTCTTGTTTACTTTCCTTAGGACACACGCATGTCTGCCAATGCCGGTGGCCATTTTTTTTGTTCAGATGTTAACTCAAGGTCACCCTTGTCCTCTTAAGCTTCTTTGCCTGCCTCAATCGCTCAGTCTTGTGCTTTCGATCCACGAACTGAACCATTTTGGCAGGCCTTGTTTTGCCGTCCTTTTGGGACATGGGTGTAGCAAGGCTTGGCTTGCTGCTCCGGCGTCTTCTAGTTCGTCCATCGGTATGTCTTCCCCCTAGTCTACCTCCCACCGCAGTCCTGGCATCAATTCGGTCTGTGGTATCCAGTCTGTTTATGATTTAAATCCTCTGTTCTTGTGTATTGTTCAAAGTCATCAATTCCCTTGCTCCAGGCGATTCATTTTTCTTATCCTTCTCTCTAACAAGGTTCTTCAGTTGTTCAGTTGACTCCATCCATCAGATCAAGTGACATAACTTGTTCTTTAGCCACTTTGCTCAGCTCAACTCTTCCTCGCCGGTTTTCTTTTAGTTTCTTTTCCCTTTCTTTCTTTGAGAGACGGTGCATGTCTTCAAAGTTCAGCTCATGCACCCTGAGCACAACATATCATCCTTTCTTTTCCCCCCGTTATTGATATGCAATCTTTCCCCCTCAACTACGGGTAAAAAAACTATGACTGTAATAATAACAATAAGAATTTAGCCGTTTTTCTTTTTCTTGATTCTGGCATTTCCACTCAGGTTTGTGGAGCAACATTTAAAAAAACTGTGGGCTTATGTACCTCGAAAATTATTAGGGACTGATGTGACCCTGGTCCAGGTTCATGTCTTGTACCCTTGAGGACCTTTTGCTGTGGCTCCCGGTGGTCCAGTGGTCCGGGATTCGAATGCATGCAGCCACACTGTTCTATGCTGGTTCCTACCCAAAGAACTCTGGGTAGTTCCCTTTTCTCTCTTGTGTTTGCATCTTTGTTAAACAGTAATATTAATATTGAATTAAAAAAAACTTTGTATCATATTTCCCCTTTTATATTTAATGCTGTTGATTAAGATGGAACAATTTGCGGCTTCTATTTGACGTCTGCGCACTGTCTGACGGACCGAATCTGCGTTATGACTCTGTCACAGAGTTTTTAATCCTGTGAATTTGTGTGTGTGTGTGTGTGCATGTGTGTGTGTGTGTGTGTGTGTGTGTGTGTGTGTGTGTGTGTGTGTGTGTGTGTGTGTGTGTGTGCGTGTATGTGTGTATGAGTGAGTGGATATCTGCAAACACTCACTCACTCACATTTGAGGTTAATTCTGGCCGATAAGTACTTTGAATTCAGTGTTAGCTTTAGAGAAGTGCTCAGACCGCAGCTCTGCGGTTTTGGCAACAGTGTGTGAGTTTATGCACGTAACATGTATTCAACTTATTGAAGAGTGCGCTAACTTTGGTGTTTGTGTGCGTGTGTGTGTGGATGGATAAGAGGGTGTGTAGGGAAGTGGTGGCCTGCTTTGCGTCAACAGGGTGTGGTGTGATAACAGCCGGGCAGCTTTTCTCCTGCTCTCTTTCTAGGTCTCTCTCTCGATCTCTCCCTCTCTGCCAGCCAGATGGAGACACACCCAGTTCTTCTCTGCCCTTGTCTGCATACACACCACAGTGTGTGTGTGTGTGTGTGCGTCTGTGTTTTTTTTTTACTTTTCCTGACCAACGTTTCAAAACATTCACAAGGTTATAATATGTCACTGTTTTTTTTCTTTTGGTCTACATGAAGGTAGACCAGACATAAACATGGGCTCAAGTCTGAATTAACTAAACTGCGGTTGCGAACACTCGAACAGAGATGGGTCGTAATTGGCTGGCTGCCAGTCAGCAGCATCTGTCGGTCGTAAAAATTGCCAATCAGCTGCAACGTGAGTCAACCACTAGAGCTCCAGAAGAGAACAAATAATCCAGCCCCCCCCCAAAAAAAAAATCAAAAATCCAGTGAGCAACATGGGAACGTTCATGGTAACATCTGGCAAACACCAGATAAACTGCATCAACAAAGTTGACAGAATCATTTTACATCAACAGATGAAATCGGTTCCGCGTGAAAACTTTGATGGAACCCATTGAGAATTATCACCCATTCCGGCAGCTTTGTTGGGGCTTTTCAGCCTCTTTTAGCCTGTTCTTTTGTTTTTTAATTTCACTTTTACCGTTTGGTTCAGCCTCAGCACTTTTCTACAGCCATTTCCCGCACCAGGCAACTATTCTTTTGTTTGTTTGTTTTATTTTTTTTATATAAAAAGCCTTGATAACCCCACTGTATGCTATCCGCCCATCTAAAAAAACAACAAACCCAACGACTAGCAGCTAAAGGACCATATGTGTTTCTTAGGAGATCAAACCAGAGCAAAGAATAGAGTAAATATTGGACTTACATTTGTCAGCCGAACACAAATATGACCTCAGATGAATTATAATGTTGATCCGTGTCTGTGCAAAGAGGCAGTTGTTTGCCAACATATTAGCCAAAGCAATTTTATAAAGTGATAATGTGTCTGACGTGTTTTTTTTTTCAGCTTGTTTTTTGGCGTTAAATGCATCTAAAAAAACTTCGCACAACTAAAAAATAAGAAATAATGAGATAATTAAAGTAAAATATTATTGATTAAATAGTAAGTCAAGAAAAGGTATAATACAGCACAGTATATAATGGTTAACTACTACAGCTTAGCTGGACGCAGCCTTATATGACCCATCTGTGTGGCAGTGTTTGCATAAGTGATGTTTTTTCACAATTTTGTCTGTGAAGTGTCTGTTATTTTCTGGTAAATATGAACCTGACGGTGAACCGGTGTTAGAGGATTCCTTCGTCGTTTCGCCCCCGTGGTTGAGAAAATTACCTGCGGCCTGTTTTCCCTTTTTTCGGACATCGGAGAAATCACCCGAAGGAATGTTGAACATGGACGACATCTGAGGTGACTGAAAACCAGCAGGTTGAACCTGCTGACAGTGACGCTGTTGCGTGATTGGCCGCACGGGATCTCGTTGAAACACCTGGCGTCTGTTTGGTTGACTACAGCAAAAGGATAAATTGTTCATCTATGTCAGTATAATGGACAGAAATGGACTTATATCTAATCATAATGTCATATATCAATAGGATATTGGTCAATATTGAGAGCTTTAGTACAAATGCTGATGCATAAGGTAATTAAGTGGCTTTATATATATATTCTTTGTTAAAAGTACAGTTACATTTCTATATGAAAGACTGTGAATCAAACCTCAATATTTTTATTTATTGACTAAACTTCATCCATTAAAAAAATCGACACAGGATATTTTATTAAATAAAAAGGTGGAGAATAGTGCAAGGTTTTTGGCAGAAAAAATAAAAGCAAATTTCTATTGCTATAGAAACTCGTATATGAGTAACAATACCTATTCCTAATGAAAACATATTCTACTAGAAAACAAGGAAAGAAAAGTAAAAAGAAAAAAAACATGTTTGTTTGGAGATTTTTTAAATTGTGTCCACAAAAATATGTAAAGGAAAAAAAAAAGAAAAGAAAAATCCAGCACAGATGCACCTAAACACAGACTCTGCCAGTGGGGAAAACACTCAATGAGGCAACAACAACAACACTCCATCTGTTGTAGTTTATAATAATGACAAAGAGAACAAAACAGCAAAGTGCTAAAAGCTTGTGTATTGAAAGGAGACGTACAAAATGAAAAAGAAGAAAGGAATGAAAATGGGAAACAAAAAGATATCGGGTTGTTTCGAGTGTAATGATTCATCAGAATATTCCCGAATCGCTATATGTTTTTCTTGTATATTTTTTCATGGCCCCTGTAGAGACGCACAACGGTGCGCCTAAGCAGTGACCTCTGACCCCATGACCAGTGAACGCCTCTGGTCGGTCAGCGCGGACCCGTCCGCCCTGTCGCCATCATCGTCGCCTTCGCCGTTGTCGTGGCCCTGACAGGCAGTCGTCAGCTGTTGTCTCGACTTTCCCTGCACTTAGTTCCAAGCAATCAGGTTAGACTGCATGTGTTTGTGCATGTGTGTGCGTGCATGTGTGTGTGTGTGCGTGCATGTGTGTGCGTGTCTGTGTGTGTGTGTGCGTGCGTGCGTGTGTGTGTGTACATCCAGGTAGTGCTACGTGTTGACTTGGCTTCAGTTTCGGTGGAGTTTTGGTTGAAAGTTGAAACTCCTCTCTGGAATTAGAAAAAAAAAAACAAAAAAAAACCACGGCTGAACTTTTTGGAGAAGCGAAGTTTTTTTCATCTTGCAGACAAAACGAAACGTTCAGGTGTCCAAGCCTTTAGTCAGATTTCAGCGCAAGCTGAGTTAATGTGCAGCTGGCATCCAAAACCTGCCATTTCAAATCAATGTAAATTACAAAATGTGTGTTTATTACCTCAGAATATGTGGTAACACGAGATGGCATGTTACACTTCACACTGATAGTTTGTTGTAGGGTTCTTTTCTTTTTCTAAATTCTACTTCTCCTTTTCTTTACTGTGAATTGACCCTTTGGTACAGGACTTGTATCACGGCACTAGTCCACAGTTCTGGGTACCAGTTTTTTTGTCTCAATTTTTCCTTCTCTTTTTTTAAACAAGCTTCCCTTTTAAGCAAGAGCTGAAAATTAATTAGCAACCATTTTGATAATCATTTCACCATTTTTAGTGAGTAAGTAAGAAACGCCCAACATTCCCTTTTCTCAGCTTCTTCTGATGATCATACAAACTGACTCTTCAAAGTTTCAGCATCAGGGCCTAAATGACTTTCCTCCAACAGGAAATAAATTTTTCCTGAAGCAGTATGATTAGTAATGAGTCACACATTCTTCTTCAACTTCAGTAATATTTACTCTTCAGGTATTTCTTGATTAGTGGATGCTGTCATGTAATCCTGCTGCATCGCTCAGCTGTTGTTAATTACACGCCGGATATCGCCGCGGCGTCCGTGGCGACATGGGAACGCTCCGGAAAAAAATGTGTGGGAAAACCAGAGGATTCACATCTCGGCGAGCGTCGCCGGAGCGGCTCAGGCCTCGGACTTCTCTGCAGCGACTCCTGGCCTTTGGAAGGGGTGGGGGGCCTCTGAGGAGGCCCCTGCCCCTTTAAGAGGCAGGGGCCTCCGATCAGTCGAAGGGAGGGTGGGAGGGAGTGGCAGTGTGGGGGGGGTAGATAAGTTTTTCTTCTCTCTGCCACAGTGTGAAGCAGAAGTTAATGTGTGGTGTCTGTTTTTGTGAGTGTGTGTGTGTATGTGTGTTGTTTAATCTCTTTCCGTCTCCTCCCACTTCCCCTCAACTCTTTTTTTTTTTTTTTTCCTGCCTCAACATCATCGTATTAGTTCTCCTCCCCCACCTCCTCCCAGGACATGATAGAGATGGCGCTACTTGGCACGCCGAGCCTCGGGCCGCGGCAACATGGCGGCCAGCAGGGCGCGAACCTGCACGCACACACCAGGGGCAGGAGGAAGCGGTAGGGATGCATTGCCGTCCATCCCGGCGCATCTGCTGAACACGAACTCGCCCTTACATTCAACTTGTGGAGGCCATGTTTGGGCGGACGTTAGCGCTGCGTTGTAAAAACCCAGCCTCCAACATGGGAGGCCAACATGGAAAAAAAAAATAAGCAGGTTCACTATGCAAAAAATGAATAAATTAATAAAATTTGAATATATGCTCAACTTTCTCCGCAGTGCACCATGTAGACGACTCCAACTCCGTTTCAAGTGACTTTTTATTAATGTGCTGTATAAACGACTTTATCTAATCTCTGAAATTGGGACATGAATCTCCCACTTTGTCACGGGCTCAAGAGCCAAGCTATGACATCAACATTTCCAGCTGGAAAAGTCAGAAGTGGGGAATTTCTGCTCAGGGGTTTGATCTTGATAATTTAATTCTGAGTCTCTGCCCATGCTGAGTCAGACCCGTCTGTATTTTTGTTGTGTCGGCCTTCGATCCGGGCAGAAATGTTGGACGAACAGCCATAAAATGTTTGACATCCAATGGATAGCCCGCGTTCCCCAGAGGATGAATCCTACCGACTTTGGCGATCCAATGATTTTTTTTTTTTCTTTCGGCGCCAACATGAGGTTGAGATTTGTGGTTTTGAGTTAAACGTCTAGACAGCCATTGCACCGATTTTCCATGAAGTCTGCTCCAGGCGTTTGTGTTTCCCTCAGGATGAATTTTAATAACATTGTTTATCCTTATAAGTTTTCATCAGATGACGATTTTAATTTGTTCCAATACTTCGGTTTATTACCAAATACCTGCAAAATTTAGCTTTAGCTTTAGCTTTAATTTAGTTCAGCGAACATATGAAACCAGGACGATAAAACACTGTAAACATTATACCTGCTAAACATCCGCTCAAAGCACAGCTGTGTGAGGATTTGTGAAGTAAACTAAAAACTGTCAAGATGGTGAGAACAGGATGTCCTGTTAGACTCAGACAGTTGAAGCTCAGTTTCCCTGAAAAGACTTTTTAGAAGAATATTTTTTCATATTTCCCTAAATCTTGACTTTCAGAGTGAACTCAAACAGGTTTTTGGTGGCATGGTCCTTTAGCACCAGCCACCATAAAATGCCAACTGCCTCTCTTACCTCTGTCACTTATTAACCAAGCCCCACTCTTTCTCACACACACACACACACACACACACACACACACAAACACACACATATGCACACGGAGAAACAGAAAGCAAAAGAGAGAAATGTGTGTGTGTTCATATATGTGTGAATTTGTCCATATGAAGGAATTGCAAGAAAAAAGCATTTGACCCTGATGGCTCATACACACACACACACACACACACACACACACGCACACACGCACACATACACTAACTTTCTCTGTTTTCCTTCGTAGCCTCCTTCCCTGAGAGAGGGTCCCCTTGGTTCTCAGGGCTGAGGCCATATGGGGAGGGGCGTCTGTGTGTGTGTGTCCGTCTTTGTGTGTGTGTGTGTGTGTGTCAGGGACTCCAGTTACAAGGGTTGTGCAATGTTTGGACCCTCAACTGGAAACCAATGGGAACCGACCTTCCTGCCCTCTCCCAACTTATCTGCCCCACCTTCTCTTCTCTTCTCTGCTCTTCTGTCTTTTCGTCGCAGTTATTCCTTGGATTTACAGTTAGTCCGAGGTTTAAGTCTCAATTGGCATACGGGTTTGATACGCACAGCTCAGATTTCATTGGCCAGTTGGACCGACCGACAAGGTGTCGTGAACGCCGGCCGCCTTTGTTTCGGACGAGGCCCGCTCCAGGTGCAGTCCATCGAAACCAGCGGGGCACAGACCTTCCTGACCTGCCCCTGAACCGTACCTGCCCATACATGGAAGCCTTCCCCTCAGGTGTGTGGTGCACACTTGCCTTGCCCCACTGGTAACTCGCCAAGCATGAATCAAATATCGTCACATCCAACTTTTGCCAGCAGCTCCGAAACAGTTGGTTAGCGAGATATTTTTGAGTGCTTCTGAGGATTCTTTGGTTGCCGTGGCGGCCCTTTGGTCGACTGCCGCCGTCTGAGCCGCTGATGGTTTTAACTGTGTCAGTGACCATGGCGGCCAATGGAAATGATCCAGGAGTTTGTTATCTGAGATCTCTGAACTATAAATTTTTGGCTCTACCAGCAGCAAACAAGCAGGTCGATGAAGAGAAATCATCTCGGAGCAACATCAGCTTCAAAATTTGATCATCATCCCTGGTCCAATAAAAAGGGTTTACGATAGGGTTCTAGTTTGCCAACCTGGCTGTATTAAATGTGTAATATCACCAACTCCTCTGCTCTCACTGCAATAGTAGGTGCACAGCTACGCAGTGAGCTAAACACACTTCCAGCAAAGGCTGAGGACGGGAAGATTGTCTTAGGTTTTACTGGAAGTGACTGTAAAACTGTGAAGCCAGAATTGGACAAAGTCAATGATGGTGATTAGAAAAGAGAAAACAGTGAGATTCCACGAACAAGAGCGAGACCAAAGGTATTGTAACAGCTAGTTAGTACAGCACTGAGGAAACTGGAACCAGATCAGTTTACACTTGTTGTCTAATTAGTTGAATTGCGTATCACCAGCGAAACATCAGCATCAAGTTCTGATATGAAGTAGAGAACATTAAATAAGCTAGTAAACAAACAAACAGATTCCTTAAGAGTAAAAGTAAAAAACACAGCAGTATTTTTTTATGATCTATTCATTGGATGTGTTGGTATATGAGTCCACAGAGGCAGCGCTGTTGTTAAACTGTCCAACAAAACATGTATTTATTATGTATTCAGCTTCATCTTCTCAGACAAACTGGCAGCAGCAAATATTATATTTCATCTCCGAGACCAGGTTTCATCTTCCAAAAATGAAATCACAAATCAAAACGTCGTCAGAGCCAGCGGTAAACCGTCAAAGGGTTCGCTGAGGTAAGACCCTTCTCCTGGGGAAGGCGGCAGTGGCCAGCACCTGACGGGTCGTCGGAGGAGGCTCAGAAAGTTTCCAAACAGGCATTATTCGGATAAACTCTTTGGATTCACTCTCCAAAACCGACAATCCAACATTCTGCAATGCTAGGAATGTCTTCGAGGAGAAATTGTCTGGAAATCCCCGTTTTTCATATGACATCACGTCTCTCACCTCTCTGTGATGGCCGGCTTCTCACGGCCCCTTCAAATGAGGCCGAACGGAACAGCTACGAAAAATCTCAAAACCCGACAGGGCCTGATAACTTGACTCACCCCCTTGTCGTGACAGAACATTAACTGGCCATAAAACGCCAAACTTTTATCGTTGATGCTTTCTAGACCTTCCATTTTGATCCAACAGTCAACAGAGACCAACTTCCAAGAGACCAGGAGCAGCACCCGGCTGAGCAGTGATTTTTGACGCCATCATCCAGGCCAAAAAAAACTTTCTACCATTCAGAAAATAAGATATTTTATTGAACGACACAAACACTGTGAAATATGTCTTTGTGTTATCTCAGTATGAGTCATTAGGTCCAATACAAACGAACAAATCCAGGCGTACTGGAGGCCTTTGGGGCTTAGGTTGCTGACCATGAAATCCCAATGTCCCCAGGTTTGAGTTTTGACCAGGGACTCTTGTTCCCAGTCCCTTCTATCGCTCTCTTCTACCATTGTCTACTGTGTTATATCTAAAAAAAATATTCAGAAATTCGAAAGAGCCGCATCAGTGTTTCATTTTTGTGTTCTTTAAGTCAGAAGGACTATTGTCTGGACACTGTCATGACTAGCGAAAACAAGAAATGTTTCACGAAGCCACAGGATGGGGCTTGGATTGGTGACTGGGGGAACCTTTTTACACCCCCCCCGGTCATTGGGCGTTCCGTGACCAACCTGGTTTTCTCCAGCCCCTCGTCTCCTTCCCTTTTTTTCTCTCCCTCTCCGCTGAAACGTGTCCACGTAAACCCCGAGGGGGGGCCACAAATTTTTAATAATGATGCGTAACCTCCCACCACGGCTGAACCTGAGCGCCTCTGCTGCATTTTTTCGCATTCGGCACAATGACAAATTGCTGTTTCGTATCTGAATGCAATTGGCAGCGTGTCAGGGAGGATGTTAGACAGCGCTATGAACTGAGGATGAACCCCCCCAGTGGTATGAGGAGGCGGCCATAATGGGGAAAAAACCCACTCTCTGCCTCTCTCTTTAGTTTGGTTATTTTATTTTTTCCTTCCTCTTCCTGAGCTGATCCTACTCTCAGTTACGTCCAATGACAGCATACCCCCCACCCCCCCACCCCCAACCACCCCTCCAGACTGAAGCTACTGCTGCTGCATAGTTAGATAAAAAACCTTTATGAAAGGGAAACTCTGGGTCCAAACCGAGGCGGAGAAACGGAAAAACCGGAGCCCAATTATCTTCATCTGCACCCCCTGATGAAAAGGACTGGATGTTGTGTGTGCTTGTGTGTGTGTGTTCGTTCGTTCGTTCGTATCTTCAGAAAAAAGGTTTTGTTTTTTTTGGGAACAGCTTGGGAAAATTTCTGTGTGTGTGTGTGTGTGTGTGTGTGTGTGTGTGTGTGTGTGTGTGTGTGTGTGTGTGTTCATGGGTGTGGGCATAACCAGACGTGAAACGTGGACGTCTACATATATCTCTGTGCTTGCTTGTGTGTGTGTGTGTGTGTGTGTGTGTGTGTGTGTGTGTGTGTGTGTGTTTGTGTGTGTTTGTGGACCCTTTAGGGGCATGAACAGAGTGCAGCTGACTGGGGCAATCCCCCACCCCCCACCCAAAACACACACACACACACACACACACACAAACACACACAAACACACAGGGCTGGGGGCTTTGGAGAGAGGCAGCAGAGCAGTGACAGAGAGGAGAGCTTTGACCCAGATAGTCTCTCTGTCCCACCCTCTCTCTCTCTCATACACTGTAAAAAATAAGCTTATCAAGGGTTTTTATTTTACACTTGAGTCCTGCTCCATTAACGAAATAATGGATTTAAATAATGCTGCAACTGCCAGTATCTAATATGCTGGTTATACTTTGGGATTATTCTTGAAAATCTCCGTTAGAGAATCAAGAAAACGATTCGTCTTCTCTATGTTTCAGGGCCTTCGTCCTCACTAAACTGACCATCTTCACGCCCGGAACGGTCCCTTAAATCGCCCTTAAAACGTAGCTCAAGCTCATGCAAAAGGCGATGCAAATCGCCGTTAACCTGGTCTGTGGACAGCTACCTTGAATGCAGCGCAGTGGTTTACCGCCTAGCTGTGTTCACGAGGATTCTGTCGGACCATGTCCTGCTTGTTTCGTTGTCTTTAGGCCAAAACAGAAAAAAAAAAAGTGTAAATGGGAGGAACTGAGTCACGGACTTGGTTGTTTTTTAAGGTGATCACAGGAAGCAGGAGGAGACCAAGCAGAGGTTTTAACGGGCTGAGACTCTGTCCGGCTCCTCACCAGATGTGTTGCTGCAATGCACAGTTTTGTCGTCTGGAGACTGAAAAGACGAAGGAGAGGCGATTAGGTCGGTTCCCCGTTGTCTCTCTGTGGGCAGAGGTTGCAAGCGTTGATTCAAGATGTTTCAAAGGAAAGCAGCATTTTAAAAAAGATCAGATGGCTCAGTCTGAACCAATGCAATCTTGAAATAACTTGTTTTGTCTGACCAACAGTCCAAAAGCCAAATATATCCAGTCTAAAATATAAAAAAAATGGAGAATAGATGCAAATCCTAATGTTTTAGGGGCTAGAACCAGCAACTTAATGATTAGTCAGTTATCATTTCACTTCCAGACTTTCACACAAGCCAATGAAAAACTTGCCTCTCTCAAGATGGAATGGAAATGTGATTCAAGGGATTTTTAAAACCCATCAAAGGGTCTTGATTACAGAAATAAGAAGTCATCCACATGATTTGTTGATTGATCATAATCATGTTCATAACAGGCTGAAAGCACAGAAGAATGTATTGAAATAAAAGTCAAATAATAATAGTCAAATGATCTTGAATGAAATTTATAAAAAGGAACTTACAATCAATGCTTATAAATGACCGGCAGACCGGAATTTTTCAAGGTTTCATTCCCTTGTTTTATGTTTGGCTGTATTATTGACTTTAGGTGTTTGTTTAACTGCCGTGATGAGTGGCATCCTGTTTTACACTAATCCATTGTGGAATTAAGTGATCACTTTGGTCTTGGTTAAGACCCCAGTCGACAAACCTAACCAACTTTTTGTTTAAACTTCTCCCTGACCGCTCTAACGTGCTTCTTTTTCACAGCGTTACGTGAATACGTCTCAGCCTTCCTCTTCTTTTTACCAATGTCGCAGATTCTTCAGTTTTGTCAGAATTATCCATCTTTAAAGATGAGTCAGAGCCACAGTTAGGATGAAATCCCCCCTGCGACGCTGGGTTTCGACGTCGTGAAGTCCGTCGGCCGTACGTTACAAATAGTAAAAAGGCGTAGCTGTTTCAAGATGACTCTATGATCACAAAACCTGAGAAGAAGCAGTGGATCACATAAACCCTGGATTTGCTGTTAGCATTCATTTTTCATAGTTTATTCTTGTAACATAACAGTTGGGAATTGGTCGCTTTTTGCAGCCAGGTCGTCCACCGCCCCTCCTGTCAGGTCTCCATCATATCCATCATGTCGGTGCTGCTGCTTCCTCTCACTGAAAAATCTGAGCTATTTTTAAAAATGGAAATCAGACCGATTTTCATTTCCTGTCAAAGCGCTTTAGGGTAGTGGGTGATCTGAATGTATCTGGCTTTACGTTCCATCTTTTTTTTTTTCCCCCAGTGAGGTAGCGACAGGATTCAAATACCAATTTGGATCCAAAACCAAGACATAGAGAGTAAACGAGCCCCCCAGCCCCCCAAGACCCCACCCCACCCTCTCAACACTGCCACATGACTCTTGTGATCAGCTCCCAGCAGCTTAGCAGTAACAGACTGGTCGTTCTGGGTGGGTGTGACTGTGTGGGACCGTATGAGGATGAAGCAGAGCGTTCAGTTCACGCTCAGTCAGCCTTCACCGGATAAAAATAGACTTAAAAAAATGTTCAGATTGAAGCCGAGAGAAAGATCCTCCAGTGGTCAGCAGCAGAATGACTCCGCCATAAATCTAACTCCTCTCCAAAAATTGTAGTCAGTGAGTTATTTCCACAGAAATATTTGGCCTCACTACAGTAGCCGATGTCCCATTTTTTTAGGTCTATAAGTGATTTCTTGTATCATTTATTGATCTATTGATTAGTCTGTTTTTTGACACGTAATTTAGTCTATTGAGTATTGAAAAAAATGTGAAAAATCACCATCACAACGGGCCAAATGATATGATATTTTGATCAAGCCACAAAGAGAGAAAAGCATCGACTCTTCATGTAAAATTAGCCTGACCAAGAAATGCTCACGAAAACAGACTGATCGATTCTCGATTCACATTCATGTTTTCACGTTTACTATTCAAAGGGATTTCAGTTTAGTCAACTAGCATCGCGGAAAACTGCAGGGAGCTGTTTTTTTTCTCATGTATAGAAAAACGGAACAGCAAAGAAAAAGAAAGATAAAATAGCAAACAGATACCAAAACAAACGCGAAACAAAAATGCAGGGCTCAAGTTTTCCACCGGAGTGAGCTGATTTCATTTTCATTACAAAGTCCTTTAGTGCGTAGATAAAATCAATTAATAAAAACATTTATATGCTCAACGCTAAATAAGAGGTGGGTAACAAAACCCAGAGCAAACAGATACAAAAAACCAAAACAAAACAAGGATGTTAACATTTGTGCTGTTTCACCTCCTGAAACTGGCTTTGTTGGTGGCGCCGTTACCACAGTGGCTGTCGTTTCTTCTTCACCCCTGTCAACTACTTGATCGCTCGGCTAACCGCCGCAGCCGTGGCTCAGACCCTCACTAAGCGGGGGCCTCTCGTCTCTGTGATTTCGTCAAGTGGAGTCGTACGGTTTCGGCGGTAACCACGGGTTTTTATCCTCGAGTTGAGGTTGGGCGCGTCTTCGCTGAAGTCTGCAGCGCTCAGGATAAACTTGTGCTCGCTGGCGTCGGCGCGTGTTTGCGTTGGCCTCGCCATGCAGTGGCGGAGCCAGTGCTAAAATGTGCCGCCGTGTCAGTCTGAGCATTTTAACGCTTTTTTTTTTTTTTTTTACACTTTTTGGAACTAGTAAACAGTGAGTGATTTAGTGTGGCGGCCGGTACGTTCTGAGTTTTGCTGCTTGCGTACGCCCTCGTCTTGATCTAGTCGACAGGCTGATTTAAATGTGTGGAGAGGTTTGTTTCTCCCTCGACTCAGCAGTGACACCGACCCAGTCAGAAAGTCCCGGGTCTCGCTCTCTCTCTCTCTCTCTCTCTCTCTCTCTCTCTCTCTCTCTCTCTCTCTCTACCCCCACCCGACTTCCTCTAGTGGGATCAGAGAGGCTGACAGGGTCACACCCACCCCACCCTTTTTTTTTTTTATTCCTGGAACTCCACCGTGGGACCCCCCCTCCTCTGTGGGGAAGGGGCACACACACACACACACACACACACACACACACACACACACACACACACACATACTCTTGTCACTCCTCGTTTGCACACACAGAACATGCGCATACACACTCGCCACACAGTCTCTCACTATATCACTGCTCGTTAGTGCTGCTCTCCACGCAAACACACACTACCCACACACACACACACACACACACACTAACAACTCCTGACCCCCCCCCCCACCACTACCACCACTGCACTCCTTCCTCTTCACTGCCTTGTCTTCTAGCAGATGTGGATCAAGCCGGATTCGCAAAAAGATTCTGGTTGCCCCATTCTGCGCCAGGTGGTAGAGCGACTGTGGTTTATAAGCTGTTGTGAAAAAAACCCCACAAAAAGTCCACACAACTTAAGATTCAATTTAGTGAGTGTGTGTGCGTGTGTGTGTGTGTTCTCTCTCTCTCTCTCTCTCTCTCTCTCTCTCTCTCTCTCTTTGATTTACTGCTCACGTGGTGCCGTCTCAACTGTCCTGGAGCGCCGAACTCCACCCAACTGCAGCTCCAGATTAGGTCAAAACAAACACCGGAGAATTATTTGCAAATCCCTGTTCAATCCAGGTCTGGCTGCGTCCCCACAACCTTTTTCCAGTCCAGGATACTTTGGAACAGATCCGCGATCGGCTCTGTGCACTCGCGGTTCACAGCAACAGGTCCTCAGGAACTCTGAAAGCGCTTGTAGTCAGCACTGGACTAAAAGTTTCTCTCCTCCGTCAGCCAGTATGATCAGTATGTTTCAACCTTTGCTGGGCTTTGAGGTTTCTGTATTTATCAGCGGTTAATAACTGTGGTAGAATCATGAGGTTTTAATGGAACAAAAAAAAGAGGAGTTTATTAAATTCAGCGCGGAGTTGGAATTGAAGGGAGTGCGTTTGGCTCAACGCCACCGAAGGAGTTTTTGCCCTTCGGCTGTGCTGTCTGCAGCCTTCAGCTCTCCCCCCGACAGACGATAACAAATCCTCCCTCCTCGGCACTGTCTGACCCTCACCCTTTAAAATGTAAACAGTACGGCCGTTTCACGTCTAGAAGAATAGCTGTGTCACGCCGGGCTGCAGAGCATCAAATCTGATGCGTTAATATTATTTTTTATTCATTTTCAAAAGTCCCTCCAGAAGAAAGGATGTGTCCTGTGCGTAAAATAACCTCTCCAGTTTCCATCCCACAGCCAAAAGACACAGACGAGCGTGCATGTTTTTTTTTTTTCCGTTCACGCCACCTCCGCAGAACCGAGCAGGACGGGCTCAGTGTGGGTTGCAGGGGGGAGGCGGCCGGTCCCAGTAAAAGAACAGGTGAAAACAGGTCCATCGGAGGAGAGCAAATGAGTTTAGTTTCACAAGTTAGAAAAGACGAAAAAGGACTGTGGGTTTTGATCGACACATGCTGTAATTTAATTTCCCAGAATCGGCACTCATTGAGCATTTTTAAATTGCATTGAATAATATTAGAATGCATAGAATATTATAATGCATAGAATAATGCATTATTTACTGTTTCCTTCACATTTACCATTGTTATGTCCTTAACTCCAATTACATCTACAGAAGTCAAGTAGAAGTACTTCCATACAGTGGAGGGGGGGGGGCACATATGAGAATAAAATGAACCAGAAAGTTGTTCTTTGTAACTTAGGGGTGAAGCCAGTCTTGTCGCCGCAGTGCATTCTGGTTTATTTCTGGCTCCAGTTGGCCTTAATACCAGGCTTTGCTTTATTTTTCTCCGACGGATTCTTTAACGGCGTGGTTGCTGAAGGTCAGCGCCAAAGGGCCAAAGGGTTGGAGCGAAGCCTCATCTCGGGGGTAAAAAAAAAAATAAAAAGAAAAAATGATGCTACCGTCAGTGTTTATAGATTATCTGGACGTGATAGAAATGACCAACCATGTGATATGGTCGGTCTGGGCTTCGTATACAAAGTAGGAGATACTTCACTGTGGGTCAGGGAGGGAAGTCTGGTGTAATTTCAGAGCCGGGTTTGTGTGAGGGTTGCCCAGCTGTGGAGGGGGGGGAAGGTGTGGCACCAAGCTGCCTTTACCTTTGTTTGGCCACACAGAGGGGGCTCTGTCCCCTCACAATGGGACTGAGATTCCAGTGTGTGCATTCGTGTGTGTGTGTGTGTGTGTGTGTGTCCTCTGTGTGTGTGTGTGTGTGTGCGCGTGTGTGGGAGGGGTGGTGCTCGCGGCCACACCCGGGCTGATTGGCCGGGGCCCCACCCCGCCGTGGAATCTGCTGGAGCCGGGTCACATGTCGGCCCAGGCCAGAGAGCAGCACATGAGAAAAACATGTTAAACAACAACAGAAAAATAAACAATGATAATAATAAAAACAAAACAATAATACATGTAGGCGTCAATGGAGAAAATCAACTGATGATGTCCGACCGAGATTATTCCTTCATTGCTTCTTTATACAACTACTTCTAAAACATTTATTATTATTATTCCCTTTAAAAAACCTTTCAAAAAGAGGAACATACACCAGGGGCATTGAAAAAAAAAAAGTTTGGCAGCACGGAATTCGCCACCAGCATCTATAAACGTCAGAGCTCACAGAAAAGCAGCTGTTTTATCTTTTTTTATTTGCTCTAAGGATTTAATATTAGACATTAAAATACTTTTTTCCTCTCTCTCTGCTGCATCTGTTTGATGGATGTTGCTCCTTTCACAGCAAAAAAAAAAAAAATTATAAGCACAGAAGAGTGATGTGTCACCGGGAGTTTAATTCCCCTTATCAAACAACATATATATGTATGTGTGTGTGTGTATATATATATATATATATATATATATGTATATATATATATATATATATATATATGTGTGTGTGTGTGTATGTACACAACTGTGAAAAGCTCCTCACAGTTCCAACCCATTAATTAATTAATAGCCTGAGAGAAACTGATCTTCATCTTACTTTTTATACTGAAAACTTGCAACTAATATGTTTATACATTTACTGATTATTATTTTATTCTTTCGCTCCCCTAATGTATTTAATGCCGAAATATTATTTACATATTTTTAAAATTGCCGTCACTGACAATATTAAGATTTTGATTCATTTAAATAATGTTAGTGCTGTGAAATGGACTTTGTTAGACTTCGCTGTTTAGTCTAATGAAGGTTAATGCTCGTCATTCTTGCAGCATAGAGTGGATTTAACCATAATCGGCACTACGTTACCCATCAAGCATTGGGGTGAGCAGCAGGAAGTGGAGAGCTTTTGTTCATTCGAAAGTCTGCTCACTTCTCTGTTTCATATTTCACACTTCCTGGATCAACACGAACGGTACACATCCGCCTGCCCCGAATGCCCTGTATCGCCGAAGGCTGAAACCACGCCGGCAGCTTCACTGGGGAAACTCGACGAGACTGGTCTCAAATCATGATGGGTTCACATTCCAGGCTCTTAGCGTCGGGCTCACAAGTGCTGACACAAACACACATGCACACACATATATGCACACGCACACACACACACGCACGGATCTCACAAATGTCCAATTTCTTTCTGAAACCACAACGCTTGCGAAAAAAAAAATTCTGCTGAAATGTTGGTGGCAAACCGCAGTCACATCAGCAACAGCTGAGCTCAAGACAAAAAGACAACTTCCACTTCTGTGACTCAGTGGGGATCAAACTGTGGGTCCCGGCCCGGTGGTGGGTCGCTGTGCGGAGAAGAAAGACAAGTGTGTGTGTGTGTGTGTGTGTGTGTGTGTGTGTGTGTGTGTGTGTTAATACAGGAACAGCAGAAGGTTGAAAGAAACTGAAACACAGATTAAATTGGTTGATGTTTTCTGCTTTGGAAGAAAACACATTTCTAATACTGAAACATTGTGAAAATAATAGTTTTGCTGTTTTGAGTCACCTTGATGGGTCGACTTATCGAGTAATTGATCAAAACAAAATTAATCGCCACCGAATCTGATATTTGATCGAACATTTCACATGAAAAAAAAAAGTAAAAAATTCTCTGGTCCCACCATCACAAAGCTGAGAATTTGCTGCTGTTCAAACCTCTGGAAGGAATTTTCCACCGTTTCCTGACGTTTTACAAAGTAAATGAGTTCTCAGACACAAAATTGAGAGAATTTTCATTCGCGACTGTGTTACGAATTTACACTAATTATCAATTTTAATTTAAACGACAACTGAAATCCTTTTAGTCACAGTATATTTACTGTATACTTTTCATTACTATGTTATTTTACCATACTGCGATCACTGTTATGGTCAGTCTGAATATGTTTTATAGGTTTAGTGATGGGCAAAAGAATCAATTCTGATCAATACAAGAACCTGAAACCTTAACTTTTATGTTTTATAAGTTTTCTTGTTTTCTCTAACTCACAACACTAGTGCTGTGTTCTGAAATTAAATGCTTTAGTTTCGCTTTAGTAAATATTATTGAAAATTGTCACGTTTTCTCAGATACCCGCCCTCTTTCACGTATTCTTCCTTTTTTTTCCACCGTGATTTTGCCAGTCTCATAAAATTATTCAGACAAAGATCTGGTATCGCGACTTCATTTGAGGTTCTGAAAAAATTTGTGTTGACATACATGCTCGTCTCCACACCGAAGAGTGTTCGGGTGTCCATGTCGTCAGCGTCACGTTAAAGAAAAAAAATAAACGATGACCAGTGCCTCACCTCCCCGGGTATTTAGGGTCAGAGGACCCCCCCCACCCTCCCTTTCAGCCGATGATTTACGTCCACAGGCATCTTCAACTCATCTATTAATAAGTTTCTTACGCCGTTCTTTTTTTCATTCTTTTTTTTTAAATATCCGCGGCAGCGCTCGCAGAGAGGTTGAATTTTTTTTTTTTTTTTTTTTTTTTTTTAGATGTTTGAGAAAAGAAAGTGGACACGGGGAAGAAAATGGGAGGCAGAAGAAGAAGTAGAAGAAGAGTAGGAGGAGGAGGAGAAGGGGTGTGGGCATTTTGCTAGAAATGTGTGTGTTGAGTCCCTCTGCCTTGGCACTCCCTACACCTCTCTCTCTCTCTCTCTCACTCTCTCTCTCTCTCTCTCTCTCTCTCTCGCTCTCTCGCTCTCTGAGTGAGTGTGGGTGTGTGTGTCTTTCGCTCGGCTTCCAGAAAAGGGTGTGTCCGCCTGCCTGCCTCTGAAAGGGAGGGAGGGGTCAGTTCACGGCTACTCCTCCCTGCTCTCTCTCTCTCTCTCTCTCTTTCCCTCTCTCTCTCTGTTATTTCTCTTTCGCTCTCATTCCCTCAGTGGCAGCCTCAGGATCAGGCCTTTGTCTCTCTTCCTCCTCTTGTCTCTTCTTCTTTCTGTCTCTTAAAAAAATTTCTGTCTTTTGAACAGAGTGTGTGTTTGTGTGTGTGTGTGTGTGTGTGTTTTTGTTTTGTTTTTTTTCAACCGCCCCACCCCTGTCCATTCTAGCAGATTTTTTTTAGAAGGGGGGGGGGTCTTTAGCTGGCTTGCAGAGCAGAGGTAATGCTTCTTACCTCCAAACTCTAGCGAGGCCGTTTCCTGTCTCGCTTCCTTCCTCTCCTACCTGTCTTCTTCACCCCCTCATCCTCCTCCCTCCTCCTATATTTCTCCTCCTTTTTTTCACATGTTGTTTCCCCCTTCTGTTTCTTCCTTCTCTTTTACCCCCCCCCCACCCACTTTATTTCTTGTTGCGTCTTAAAATCCCTCAGCAAATCCCCTCCCTTCACCCTCTCTCCCCTGGCCTGGAAGTTAAGGCTTTTTTTATACCTTGTTCTCACCCTTTCCTCCCCCCTTCTTTCCCTGTGTGTCTCTCTGCCATTTCACCCCACCCCCTTCCTCTTTTTTCGTCTCAACTACCCCCCTTCTCACCTCCTTTCCTCCCTTCCTCAACCCCCCTTTCCCTCTTCTTACTCTTCTTCTCCTATTTGTTATCAATCCCTCCTCTCACCTTCTGCCTCCTCTTCTTCTTCTCCTCTTCCTCCTCAGTGCCAGTCGACTCCTAAGCAGAAGAAGAATGCTGTCGGCGCCCAGAAGAAGCAGAGGAGCCCGGCAAAGCAGAGCGCCCTGACCCGAAAACAACAACAACAACAACAACAACAGCAACCGCAGCCGCCGCCATCCTCCTCGCCCCTGCCTCCTGCAGTCCGGGAAGAGGAGGAGAAGGAGGAGGTGAGCAGGCCCCGGCCACTGCAGGAGGAAGCGGAGGAATCGGGCGAGGAGGAGCGGGAGGAAGTGGCGCCCAAGTCTGCGAAGAGGAAGAAGAGAGGAAAGGAGGAGGCGGCGGCGGTGGCAGAAAAGGGCCAGGCAGACATGCCCTCTGTACAGATCAAACCGGAGCCAGAGGAGATGGAGTGCACGGTGAGGAGGGGGGGGGGTTTGGATGGAGGTGATCGGCTGATTGATTAGAAGGAGTTTGGGGGAGGGGGGGTTATGTGGGTAGATAAGCAGAGGGATTGATGCACAGATGGGCGGGCGAGGGGTCGGGTGGGTGCGGGCAGGTGTGGCCCTGCGGCTTCCGTCTGGCTCAGGAGGACTTTATTTTGACATACATGCTCGTCTCCACACCATCAGGATTTACAACTGAGTCGGTGATCGGCCGATTATCAATTAATCAAATAACAACACAGATCTTATCGTTCTCAGTGTTCCGGACTCGTCTCGCATATCTTGAGCGGAGATGGAAGCCGCGTGTGAAGCAGAGCCTCCATTTCAACACTCGATCAAACAGTCGCACTCATTGTGGTTTAGTTCAACCTGGGTCTGTATTTTTTTGGCCCTTATATCTGTTCTGTACCTTTTCTGTAAAAACAACAGGATTAGTCACATGATCGAACAGGTTGTAAACAAACCCTCAGGTTCAGACACATTTTGAAGAAAAAAAAAACATAGGCCAATTTATTACCCAAACTGTCTTTTTATCTTTTTAAATATCCGTCAGTTTTACCGAATGCCTTCCCATTTCAGTGGTGAC
Organism: Istiophorus platypterus; assembly: GCA_016859345.1. Lineage (NCBI taxonomy): Eukaryota > Metazoa > Chordata > Actinopteri > Istiophoriformes > Istiophoridae > Istiophorus > Istiophorus platypterus. The sequence goes on from CM029129.1 coordinate 22,415,843, forward strand.
CCTACCACACTTTCCAACCAAAATGAAGCAGATCAGTTCAGTTGCTGAAAGCTTGTTAACAGCCTTTTGGATCATTGGGCCGCTCGTCTCATAAACAGAAACGAGGGACAGCACCACAAAAGTAAGGCTCACGGGGTAAAAATTTAGTATAGACATTGTATTACGATGCTAAATCAGGGTCTGTTTGTTTTTTTGAAACCGATGCACTGGGATAAACCTGCAATTACAGTTTGGTGTGAACGGGTCAAGATGCTTAACCTGGACTGGGTTCAGGTGGCCGTTTAGATTGAAAACAGAATCGCATATAAAAAAAAATTCAGGGGGCTGCGATGGTGGCGGGCGAGGGTGGGGGTAGATTGGTGAGTGGGGGGGCTGTTTCAGACACCAGTTGGAGGATGAAACACAATCCCTGGAAAGTCCTTTTGCCAGAACAGATCCACGCGCTCAAAGGCTTTCCAGACGGCAAAACTCCGCACGATGGCTTTAGAAAAATATAAGGAAGGATTTTACTGCTCTGAAAAGTTATTACGGCCGCCATTGTTTGGTATAATTTATATATATATATATATATATATATATATATATATATATACATATACATATATATAAAAATTTTAAACCCTACTGATGGATGGACAAATGAGTCAATAAGTTTTTCAAAACCGCATTAGAAAAAACAAAATACCCCACACGATTAGCTCCAGAGTTTTGGCTTTGAAGAGCCGAAGTACAGCAACATTGAAAATATGGAATTTTAGCTGCATGTTGAGATATGAAACCATGACTCTGCTTCTTATTTTCCATAACTGGATCCTACTCATGACTGATATCAACTCTTTCAATGCAATTGTTCCTTGAACTTTACTCATGTCCTGCTTCGATATTTTGAAGAGAGTCTTTTGAACCAGATTTATTAACGCACACATTAGCGATGTGTTGCATCAGTACCGCCGCTTCCCTTTATCATTGGTAGGAATTAGCCAGAGTTTTATTTCAGAAAAATGACATTGGGCACGGGAATTTTTACCACATATGTAAACAAAGGATGCGAGGGGGGGCGATCGAAGGGGAAGTGCCGAGCGGGATGGGAATCGTGGTAGTGGAGCGATGGCTGGAGCATTCAGCCGAGGGATGAACTGATGATAGATGTCCGACCAAAACAGAGTGAAGGAAGTGTGGGAGTAGAATCGAATTGGGGGGGGGGCTGGAGTTATGTATGGGGGAGGGATGGGGGTTGGGAAGAGGAGGAGTTTGGGCCTGGTTGTGAAGGAAGTTAGAGAGACATCAGAGGCCCTGAAATGTAGAAAAAAGTGATGTCCTGATGCGGCTTGAGTTTCTGTTGGCGGAGCTGTTTCTAGCAGTGGCCTTCACAGCAAGCTCCAACTAGCCAGCTCCTCTGCCTCTTCTTCATCTTCTTCAACGTCACTTATTCCAAAAAAGGCTAGTTGAAGAAGAACCGTCTCACGTTGAGTTTGCAGATCAGTAAGAAAATCTTTTTTTCTATAGGCTAATCAGGGGTTTAGTTTATAAAGTGTCAGAATGAAGAAAAAAAAAGCCTTCCACAGTTTCCCAGAGGCAAGGATGAAGTTTCTTTCGAGCCTCGTGAGTTAATGGTCAAAATCCTAAAAAACAAAACAAAACAAAAAAATTCCATTTATGACAAGAGGAAAATGGAAAATCCTCCGATGTTTTGGCATTTTACTCGATGGGTAATGAATCTGTCTGGGATTCTGATCTTCTCGTTGGTAGCTTGCAGGGCCGACACTTTTGACATTGGGTTCGGCGGTTCCCGGGCCCCTCGCCCCCAAGTCTCCGGTCGTTAAAACCGAGTGAGGCCTCGCTGCCGCGGAGCCTATGAGCACAGCTCTTGACCTCTCGGGGAGCAGGGAGGGATCTGATTGGGCGGCGCAGGCATTAAGGGGAGCATATTAATTGACAGGAGCCTGCGTGTGAATCATTTCAAGGAACCGTTTTCTCCCGAAAAACCAAAACCTAATGACGTTAATGCTTGGAAACCCCCCCCCCATATCTCTCAAGGTCAAACCAAATCTCTGACCAGTTGTTCCTCTAGTAAATTCAGGGAAGTTGCGTCGTTGGGCTGCAGGTTGATTTACACAGAAACCTGGGGAGTTTCCCTGAAGCAAGGCAGCGCCTGTATCCTGTGGCCAACTCCTCTTGTTTTAACTTCTGACTCTTTATCTCCCCAGACAGGCTGAATATGTCTCAGAGACACAAATCAACCCGATCATTTCTCGGAGATTTTTATTTTTTTTTTTACGACCGGATTGGTGTTAGACAAAAAAAACCTTGAACACTTCGTAGTGAAACACTCTAAGTTATTAAATGCCCATGGCTAAATAGACATATTTTGTTTCATTCCAGTCAATAGTCACATCCCCTCTCCTATATATTGTATACGTCGGTCATGTATTTGCTGGTTAGTTTCTGCCCGTTATGGATTGTAGAATCTGTTAGTGTTTGGCAGATGTTGTTTGATTTTGATAATTCAGATTTCAAAGATTCCCAGGCTTCTTTTTTATTACATTACATTTATTTTGCAGACTGTTTAGTCCAAAACAATTTCAAACAAGGGCTTACAGACTTTTATAGATAATAATTACAGCAAATTGGGGTTCAAGCTTATTCGAATGGCTTTTGTTTTAGTGTTTGTGATCACAGCTGAAAAAAGTGTTTTGTTATTTTTGTGTTATTTTTATGGTATAATTTTTTTTCAAAATAGTTTACTTAATTTGTCTTGTAATGAAAACTCTTTTTTAGTCCAGCCACAATTGCAAAGGCCTTTTTTCTGTTACGAAAGGTAATGATGTAAGCCAGTGGTTTTAACCTGAGGGTTGAGACCCCGATAATGGGTCCTGTGATGAACTTAAAAAGGATGATCTCTGATAAGTAGATAATAAAAAAAAACAAAACAGAATTCTGCTGCTCAAACTTACAAATCTAGTTTTTGGGGATTTCTCAATTTTTTCTTTTTCGTGTGAAATGCTAAAACGTTTGACCTCGAAGAGTCTCCAAAAATTATTCAAATGAAAGAAATCTGAGAAAGGAAAATCGCATATAACAGCTTACATGTTTGTTACTTATAGTTATGATACGTATGATTGGACACACGTGGAAACGGCCTTTTACAAGTGGGTGAAACGGCATAAAACGGTCAGGAACTGATGTAGACAAACATTTCACAGCACCAGGAAACATTCATGGTTTCTATTTACTTTTTTTTTTTAAGGGTTTGTCCTGAAGTAAAAGACCTGTGAGCCAACTTGATCATGATAGCAGCCCAGTTTAGAACTCATTTGTTGTCCGTTATACCTTTTCAGGAATTTAAATCCTTTAACAATATTTCATTAGGATTATTTCATCCACCTCTTGTCTTCCAAAAAGTCGAACACACATTTGTGTTTATTTGCGTTGCATGGCTGGTTGCAGTTACCCTCAGGGACGTGATGATTAATAGTGATGAGACTTTCTGTAATCTCAAGTAATAAATACATTGGGGGTGTTCGCATTTTGCCCCGGGTGAGATTACAGGTTGGGAGGTGCAGGCACGGTGCTACACCTCTGACACCTCCAGCTCCGCCGTTAAGCCGGCAGCGGCGTCCGTGTACATCCTGTCACGAACTGGGGGCCATGGACGGTAGGGAATAGAGGGCATGAGCGGCGGTGATAAGGTGAGGCTTTGTCAGGCGCGCCGTGGCGGCCATTAATCCAGCTGACGCTCCGAGGATGGAGGGGAGGGCGGGTGTTGTCAGCTGGAAGGGGAGGAAGCTGTGGGGAAGTGTGAAGAAAAAAAAAGGGAGAGAAGTAGAAGCGATTCGTCGGCGAGGAGACATGACGAGGGTAGCAGATGGGGAGAGGAGAGATATGAAGGGGAAGGTGGAGAGAGGTGGGGCAGGGTGTGGACGTTCAGATAAGAACAGGCTGCGCCACAGGATTATGACTACTGTATATTTTGTCCTCCTCCGGGTGGCGTTCAGAGGTTTGTTTGTTAGTTGTTGTTTTTTTTTTCTTTCTTTTTTGTTTTCCATACTGTTGTTGTTCCCAGTTGGCTCTATACAATCAGCAGCAAGGAGACACACACTGATGCTGGCTGTGGTTTCTTTAAGTAACTGTTAGCTAACAATGCTAACAGAACAAACACACACACACCAAAATCGAAACCAGGATATATTATATATCCCCATTGCACCTTGCTAATGCTTTAGCATACACTGCAATATCTAAAACTAACATTTGATATTTAAATATTTCCATTTATATTGTGAATTTTTTTCATATATGTCCTATAGATCCACTGAAATATTTTTTTAATCAAGTCTGGGACTGCTTTGGAGAATATTTTGGGAATATTCATCTGCCTGAGCAGTACATTTCTGGCCAGCCGTGGCTCGGAAGCCGAGGAACTAGTCCTTTAACCATAAGGCAGAGCGCTTACAGTGTGTATCGTGGTATGTGGGATGGGCAGGACAGATTTTTATTAGCAGGGAGTGGTGCGTTAGGGAGGGGGAGACCAGATTTAATAGTTAAGTTACATGCAGAGCAGGGAAATCAGCTGTCGTTCACTCTCAGGTGAAGTTTTAAAAACCGTCGCATCTTTAGCTTCTGTGCCTTTCAAATGTGCTTCCAAAGTGGGAGCTAAGCGGCATCGCGCAGAAACTGTGGGACCGGATGGTGCGACCGGGCCGCAGTTAGGATTGTTCAGGTTTGAGGTCTGAGAGATGGGACCAAAAACAGGAGGCCGAACGGGGGCTTTGACAAAACTCACTCGCAAGAAGCCAGCGGAGGTTTTTGTGTTTCTGAATGTCTTGGCGTGTTGGTTTTCCTCTTGATTTAAGCTGAGTTTAAGATCGGCGTTGGGGCTGAGCCTCCAAGACATGAATAAAAGAGCAGAGTTAAGAGTGAACTCTGTGTGTGTGTCTGTGTGTGTGAAAATACGAGTCTTTGGAGAAGTAATTGAATAGTAAATGAATAGTTTATAGCAGTGAAACGAACCCTCTGTCACCTATACAGAGGCTGATAAATTAAATTGACTTCACCCCCTGAGATTAATTTGAGCTGTGGGGAGGGGATCATATTCATTTATATTTTGCTAGGAGCACATTCATGAGCTGGTTGAGGGTTTTTCGATTTAAGTGGTCATCCTCGCATTCAAGATTTTGTCTTTTCTTTTTGTTTTTGGTGATACATGCACGTTCCACTTTTCAATTTTATCATCTAGGAGGTTTAGACTCTGCTGCTAGTCAGCAAACCCGCAACTGGTTTGATACAAAGCAGACATTCGGATTTAATGGGTTTTAACAACGGTGAGCCCTTGAAAGACTCTCAGTTTGTCTTTGTTGCATCTGCTGTTTGGCTGTCACTCCTCTATTGTTTTTAATTACTTCTACCTCATCACTGAAATTTTCAGAGTCTCTCTTTCCAAGGAAATAGATTTGCATCATACCTGCCCAGACCTGACACCAGTTGCACCAGGAAGCCAAATACATGTCACCTCTCGATCTGTGCTGGCAGGATTTTTGTTTCAGTTCACCTGATTGCACAAGTCAAGCTATGTCTGCTTCTGTTCTTCAATTCTCTCATATAGAGAAAAAAATAATCTCTGGTTTCACTTTTTTAACTTTCCATGACAAAAACTACATTGTCTCAATCGGCAACTCCATTCAGGCACAACAGCATGATTACTGGAGTTCTCCAAGGGTCACTACCTGGGCCACTTCTATTTCAAGTGTAAATGGTTCAATTCAGCCTAATTATGCCAAACAGCAAAATCATAATTAAACCAGTGACATTTAACGCTGTCAGTAAGTAACAACAACCCACGTGATTCTCTCCATAGGTGCATTTTCACTTTTGTGTGTATTTCTGACACTTTTGTTTTCTAATGGTCCCGAGGTTTTGTTTATTTTTCTGAAAAACTTAAAAATACAGATAAAATTATGTACAAAATTTCACAGTTCTTTGATTCCCCATAAGATAAATATTTACATACTTGATATGTGCCGCTCTTTGGCTAAAAAACTGCTCTGAATATACTGTTGGATTATGTCCGTGCTCACCAAGTGCTTTGGCAATGCTGTGTTTGTTTTTTGTTTGTTGCGTATTTAGAAGGAAAAAAAAAACGGAGGATTTGAAAAATCTGAGGGGAAAGTGACAGTGTTTTTCAGAGCAGGAGGAACGGGTTTATATTAGCCTTGGAAGGTTTATTTTACCATGGTTCTAGCGATTCAGTTATAATCCCTATCGATCCTTTCGGCTGATCATTTGTTTTGCTGACTTCGAGAACCAACAGACAAATAACATACAGGACGTGTAACGTCAAGCTGATGCTGGCGGAGGCCGTCCCGTAATTGCGTCAAACTTCAAATCCCCGATTCACTGATTTTTAAACAAAACATCCTCCACTTCAGCAGAAAAAAAAAAGCAGAATTATGTCAGTATGTTCACATGGGGGCCGTTGGCGTGGAGGACTGGGGGAGGGGAGCGGTTGGGGGGGTCGGAGCCCTGTGTGCGTGTATGTGCATTTGTGTTGTGTTGTGGCACGGTGTGGTTTGGGTTAGTAAAAGGGTGGGGGCTGGGTGGAGTAGTATTGCATAAGGCCTCATTAGGGAGAGTGTGTGCATGTGTGTGTGCGCGCGTGCTGACCACACCTCTGTGGGTGCCTCGACCAGAGGGGAGTGGAGTTTCCTGTCTAAAAGATAAAGTCTCCAGGAAGCAGATCCTCCTGGTATTCGCTCCGCTGGGAGCCGGCGGACGCTTAAATCGCATCGCACTTAGCGCTACGCGTCTCAGCTCGAGTTCATTGTTTTCACTTTTAATGTGACACGTCAGAGTTTAAAGCCGTTGTTTATTTGTTTTTTTTTTACTCAGCCGACTATTTCCTTGATTTAGAGACTTCTTTTTTTTTTGGTCCATTGAAATGTCAGGAAATAGCGGAAAATGTCCGACTTGATTGAGGTTTTCAACTCTATCTGTCTTGTTTTGTTCACCCATCACCTATGGCTCTTAAATCTAAAGATATTCAATTTAAGTAAAAAAAAAGCAGCAAATCCTCACAACTAAGAAGCTGGAACCTGATAATGTTTGGATTTTTTACTTTCATAATTAATCAATTATTAAAACGGTTGCAGATTATTCCTTTGTCACTGGACTAATTGACTGAGTAACTAACTGTTTTGAGTTCAGGCCCAAACTATCAGCAAGGAATCTGCAGGGTTTTTTTTCCTTGGACTTTATACCAGCGGTTTCTCTCGATCTTTTTTCCAAAGTGCGTACGACAGAACTTGTTTGCGGACAGAGCGTGTGGGGTCACAGAGGAAAGTGGCGTAGCGTGAGACTACGCCGGACACTGGAGAGGTAGCAGGCGGGTGGTTGGCCATCATAACGTCAGCGTTGGGGGAAAGGGAACAAATAACGCGGCCTACGTGTCGGCCTGGTGTCCTGAGCGCGGGTGTAGAAGATGCCGGTGCGGTGCCAGGTCGCGTTGAGGTGAAATACCTTGCTCAAGAGCAGCTGACCAGCTGGTTGTTGTCCAAAAGGGATAAGAGGAATAAGAAAAGGGGGGGGGGCAGAGGAAAAGACAGAGGATGTGAATGTGATTAAAATGACTGGTGGGTTCATACATAGTTAACTATTGTTTGTCAGTGTGTCAGAACTAGGTCAAAGGTCATCCTGTGGCTCCGTTATGTCTTTCCAGCAAAAGTTAGAAGGCGACTGTTTTCTTTTTTTCACTTTCTTTTTTATTCCCAGAACACACACACACACACACACACACACACACACACACTTTTTATCACATCTTTTTCGTGCCGTTCTTCTTCCCCTGCTTTTTTCTTTCTCTCTCTCTCTCTCTCTCTCTCGCCCTAATAGGATATGTCGAGGGAGGCTCTGCTTCCGCTCGCCCCGTCGCCATGGCAACCGCGGCTCTGGCGGGAGTTGCCGAAAAGACTGTGTAGCCTGACCCCCCCCCCTTCCTCCACCTTTCCAAACCAGCCTCTCTCCCTCTCATTCACTCTCTCTCTCTCTCTCTGTCTCGCTCTCTCGTCTTCTTTACCTCTCTCGCTCTCTCCCTGCCCCCCACTCTCTCTCTCTCCCTCTCTCCCTTTCTAACTCACCACTCCAGCCAAAGGCGAACTCACACACACACACACACACACACACACACACACACACACACAAACTGAATACCTGCCAGCACAGCACAGTGAATAGCCCTGAAATCTCTCTCTCTCTCTCTCTCTCTCTCTCTCTGTCTCTCTCTTTCTGTCTCTCTCTTTCTGTCTCTCTCACATATACGCACAAACACATACAAACACACAATGAGTTCCTCTGTGTGTGTGTGTGTGTGTGTGTGTGTGTGTGTGTGTGTGTGTGTGTGTGTTTGTGTGTGTGTGTCTCTCACTGCTGTATGCACATAAACAAGTCAGTTGTCCTCCGGCAAACAGGAGCAGTCATGCACAAAGACAGGCCACAACGCATACACACATGTACACGCACTCTCTTACTCCTTGTGCGTTTGTGTGTGTGTGTGTGTGTGTGAGAGAGAGAGAGACATAAGATGTTAGAGGCCTATTTACTGTGCTTTTGCCAGGAGGGCTTTGCTACCATGAGTGTTAGTCAGTGTGTGTATTCGAGTGTGTTTGTGTGTCTGTGCTCAGAGCTTTCAATCCATTCAAAGGACACACACACACATTCACAATTTTGGGATGCAGAAAAAGAGACAGAGACAGAGAGAGATGTTGTGGGGGGGGTGCATTGCAGATATTGGACGGGTGCAGTTCTCTCCAATGGTGCAGGATGATGATGTCATTGTTGGCAGCCCACTTCCTCCAGAGTGGAGCTTCCAGGAAGTAAAAAAACCAAAAAAACACCCCCCCTCCCAAAAAAAAACAGCCTCCCTGATTCGATCCCCAGAAGGCTGATACGACTCAGGTTGTGGGTGTGTCTGTTATTCAGAGCTAAACTGAGCAACATTCAGTCTATGAATCAGATTAATTAGCTTAAAAAACTGATATTATTGATCTTGTTGTGTTAGGAAATAAAAACCAGTACATTAAAGTGCTGGTCAGTTCTGATTAGTGATACAGTCACTGCTGCAGCTTCAGTGCTATTATTGGATCATGTCTGTGGGTGTAGCGTTAAGCTGCCGATGCTTGTCAGGTGGTTGAATATCTCCAGTACCCCCCCGCCACCTCCCTCCTCACCTTTCCGATGTCGGATTTGAACCTCTCTCTATTTCTTTTTCAGCATTAACCCAACATACCTGCTTTTTACCTTTCCGTTTTTGAGCAGGGAATTAATTTTCTTTCTCAACGGAGTATCTGCACAACATAAACAACGGTTGGCGCCCAAATTAGGCAACGAGGCCTCAGCAGCCTGAAAGGAGGCGGTGGGAGGTGACACCTCAGATTGGTTTGCTGCTGTTGTCACAGTCTGCCGCCGACCTTATGTCATCCGAGATGTTGCTTTAGTGGCTTTTTGTGTGGAGGGTGCTTAGTTAATTTTCCTGATCATTTGCACAACCAAAAAGGGACATGAACAAATATAGGAGATATATATATATATATATATATATATATATATATATATATATACACATATACGTGTGTGTGTGTGCGCAGGAGCCATCAGCTGCCAGAATGCAAAAAAAAAGTGTTCCGAGCGGTTGCACGGTGGAAGGGCAGGGTGAAAAATGTATGCGCCTCACGTATACTTGAGATAAGGAGGACGCACAGTTTTCTAGAGCCAGCTGCGGGTGAGCTGATAAGAAGATCAAATGCGAGACAAGAGACATGACCTCATACTGAAGCATTTTTTTTCCTCAGGTATTTTTTTTTTTTTAATTTGAATCACGTTAAGAGACAAACTTTTTCGTCATTTTTTAATATATATTTGATCTTTTAATTTTATCCATGTGTGAAGAAGCCTAACCCCACAGTCTGTGTCAATGTGAGGGCAATGACTCTGTCATCGATCATGTCTCTGACGTTAAATAACGACGATTAAGATTGTCGCTGGGATATGACGATTTTACATGTGATTTCCGTGCGCTATTAAAAGCCACAGCCATGCGGAAGCCTCGTCAGTAACCCCAGCAGCCGATGCAACTAAACCAGTAGAGCCGTGCTTATCCTTCGCTGTTGTTTTTCATCAACAGGTCTATCGAGTGGTGGAATAGGCAGAGGGATATGCAAATGGCTGTTTAAGGGCGTTGCAGCCATTCATGTCTAATCAGTATGACCACTAACGAGCTGCTGGTGTACATGTACAGTTTTCGCTCTCATAATTTCCTCCCATTTGACATCAGCAGCAAAAATCTGAAGTTTCAGCTCTAAAATGAGGATGTTATCAAGTCACTAGAAAAAAAATTTATACATATATATATACATTTGTCCTAGTGTGATGAGATAAATCAACTTGGTTCCAACACAAATAGACTGTTTCCGCGAGTTAAGCAGGGGTGTCACAGGTTCAGATGCTGTTTGCAATGAAAAATACTGGTATCGAAGGTTTTGCTGCCTGGATGACTGAGCTGAGATGTTTTTTGACTTTCCATTTAGAAATGTGTGGATTTTGAGACAATGGGCCAGTTGATCTTCCCTGACGCTGTTTTTGTTTATACTGAAGTGACTAGACTGGCAGTACATAGCAGGGGAGTTTTTTTTTTTTTTTGTAGAATACAAACTCTTGAACATTAAATTTTTTTCCTTCCATTTATCCTTTTTTTGTTTTCCGTTTAAAGCTTTGCTTCATGATCAAGAATCCATGAATTTCTTGGGTGTCAATCCGTGAGTGTTTTTCCTCAGTGCCTCGACAGCTTGTTACTCTGACGCCGAACGTTTTTTTTTTTTCCCCAGCAATCATCTTTTATTCACAGAGTGCCGAGTAGCCTGTCCTCGATGAGTGTGACATTGCATATGAAAGTGGGGGGAAAGAGAAACCGACTGTAGCACTTTTTGGGCACCTGACAACAGGGCAGACTCGGATTGCCGGAAAACTGGCTTCAAAGGGACGTTCTACAGGATGCTCTCATATGTGAGCGATTCCAAGGAATCAGCCGAGGGGGTACGGTGACAAGCCAAGGGGCTTTGTTAAGATGCTTTTGATCTATGAACCGCTGTCTCTTTGTCTTCAGCCCATGTCTTCGACAGTACAGTATATACAACAGAAGGATGCAACAAGTTGTCATAGGGTTATAGAGAAATGAGCCGGGGAAACTTGGGAAACTGATGAGTGAACCATAAAGAAGGTTAAGAGAGAGGTTCCTGGGTTTGCCAAGAAGATCAGATTTCGTTACAGCGTATTTCTCATAAAAGAAAATTGGTATGATTAAAAAGAAATCCTTCCAAACAAGTGCTTGAAATCCCCGTTTATAACCTGGCTCTTAGTTGTTCATTGTCTGCCATCATTTCTGTCTGAGGTATTTAATATGTTTAATACACGGAAAACAAGTACAAGGACAATTGCAATGCAAACAGTCAGACAGGTTTTAGACCCGTTCTGTTTAGTTGGAAGTGAAAAGGAAAGCGAATAGTAGAGGCATCCAGTTTTGTTTGTTTATTTGGTTGGGTTTTTTTTGTTGCAGAGCTCCCAGAACACTTCCTTGTCCCTTCACTGAAGGTGTTTTATTAAAATATGCTCACAATAGACGGGTGAAGGATTGTTCGAATTATCAGAACAGACCATGTCTTTTGTTTTTCAAGAAGACATAGTCATTGTCTGGAGCCTGAAAACGAGAACATGTACAGTGAGGAAGAAGTGCACATGAATTGAGGAATATTTTGACTTTTTATCTTATTGGAAAAAGGCTGCCTCTAGTTAGAATTAGCCCCGATCCCAGCCACACGAATTAGAATGTGTAACCAACAGAAATCACGTGTATTAACTCATATCTGCATGTCTTCACACAGTCTGCAGACCTTCTTAGTGCTCAAGGATAGTTGACATTCTTCAGCGGTTCCTTTGCTAGACGAATCTCTCTTTCACCACACTGATAGAAGCCTTGTTTTTTTTTTTTGTTGGCTGAAAAACGACCGCATAAAGATCTGAATCTCCATATATTAATCTCCATACCTGCTTATCAGCAAGCCCCTCGACTACCAATGGTGTTCCTAATCAGTGCTTTGATAATAAACAACATCTCAATAACGCTCCACTAATTGCACCCATGTATGTTAAAAGCATTCACCAGGGCCGGATCAATCGCAAGCTGAATATACGTGACGCTGTTTGCTACAGATGTATAATTAGACATCAAAGTCCTTCATTTGATTCCTCCTGAAATGTAGTTTCTACTCAGGAAGATTTATTTATTTATTTATTTAGGATTCATCATGTAGTGTTTTAACCTTTCAAATCCGAAATAACTGAAATACTGAAATAATAGTATGAAAAAAAACTGAAAATATGAGTCCGAAGGTGGACTCATCTTTTTGATTGGGGAAAAAAGCTGGGACGAAGCTGTAAATAAAAGTCAAGCGGCGAGTTTGCTTTGAGCTTAGGTCGGGCTGCCCCAGCACCGGCAGGCTCCTGTTCGGTGACATCGGGCCCGGGGGGGGGGGGGCTGACGTTAAGGCCCAGGGAGCGGACGTGGCGAGCTCCTCCAATAACAGGTGGGTGAACCAGAGAGAGAGGAGTAGACTTACCCCTCAGCGCAGGGTTGGGGCAGTTGGTGTTTCTTTGGGCAGGGCCGCGTGCTTCCATGGTTAATATCTCCCCCAGCTGTTGTTTTTGCTCTCTCTCTCCATTATATCGTCCATATCTGCCCCCCCCCCCCACACACACACACACACACACACACACTCCACTTCCTGGAGCGGACACGCTGGTGTGGAGCAGACGCCCACATGCGACGTGTGCGCGCGCAGAAATTCGGCGAGCGTGCTCTGGTGGCCGTGACTGAGGCTCGCCGACCACACGGGCGACGCCGGCACACAGGCAGGCATCTCGGCACCCCTCTCTTCCCTTCCCTTCCATCCTCTCCTCGCTCTATCCTTCCCCCTTTCTCTTTCACCTCCAACCGGATCCCCTTATCCCTCCATCCTCCCTCTCACCTTTCACATACAAAGGCACCAGCAGTGTTTGTGTCACCTCGAGACCTATTGATTTCTCTCAGTAGGAAAAAAAAAAAATAGCTACATGCACTGAAAGCCTATTAGGCTTTTCAGGTTTTGCTGTGTCTCATCATTTGGTGTGACTCATTGTATAGCTGTGATTTTTTATTTTTTATTTTTCTCTTTTAACCACACCAGATCATATTCTCCACCATAGGCCGGCGTGGGTGCAGCAAGGGTAGTGTTACCGCGCCTGCTGTTGGTTCCTTGTGGCGCTGCCTGTGCAGGAACTTGGCCCTTGTCCACCAAATACCTAGAAACTCCTCGTCGGTTTAGTCTGTACCTGTTCACATCTCCAAAAAATTTCCATGGTACTGACAGAAAGAGAAAAGTTTGGGAATCTCAGACTCGGTAACAGAAAACGCGCCAATCTTTGCATGACAACACGTTGTCATCTCTGTTGTTTTTGTTTTAGTTTTTTTTTTTAATTGTTGCGCCAGTTTTGAACGAACCTTTAGAAAGGAGAATATCCTTCACGAGCAGGAGCAGACTCTTAACGTAGTGTATGCATACATTACGGCTTTAAAAGTGTAATTTCTTAAAGGGAGTTTGGATGTGGGAGCTGCTGCTGTTCCCTCTGTCGACGTGTGACGAAACCTGCCGTCAATAAGTCATGTGGCCATTGGTGTGCGGTTAGCATCCATGTTTACTGTCACCTGTTAACCCTTTGTTGAACTGGGTACAGCCCGCACATCATACATACAGACTGCAGCGTGTAGACAGGCCCTTGGGGCCCCCGGTAGGAGACCTGTACCGTACCTGGATGAGACCCCGGCGCGAGGGCAATGCGGTAAGGTCCTCTGGACGCGTTACATCTTCCTCCTCTCTCAACCCTGCCTGGCTTTTCCCCATCACCGCAGTCACAGCTGCTACCCGCTCCCGTTCAGCTTGGATATCACATGAATTAATTGCGAGGCGAAGACTGGGTGACCCATTTTTTTTTTTTTTTTATATGGCGGAGCAGTTGAACTGAGAAGTGCGAGGGAGGGGTGGGTGGGAGTGGGAGGAGAGCGGAGCACTCTGGCGAGCTCCACTGCAATATGTCTCGCTCAGTCAGGGTTTTTTTTTCTTCAGCAACATCAAGTTCATTGTTTTTTTTTCTTTGTTTTGATTTAAGGTGAATTTTCGTTTCCAGCTGGGGCAGACCGTTGCGATTCCGTCGGAGACGGCGGTTTCGTGGCCCCCGCACCGTCGTCTGGCTCACAAACAATGCACGCAAAGGGAAAAATAAAAAAATTTAACCCCAGCGCAAGTTTAGGTTTATCACTCTACTTTCAAATGGAGTTTGGTCTCTTGCCTTTGTGTGAGAAGAGAGACACTGAAGAGCCCCTGGCTGCCTGTGTGCGAGGAAGCATTGCTTAGCCATCGAGTTACAGTTCAGAAAATGCCTTTATATGATAATTTGTCCTCATAAAGAAACCGCATTTCTCAGGTTGCGCCACCTTTAGCTCTCAATTTAATACTTTCTCGAAACATCAGTTGTTGACCTTGATTCCTATCGAAAATTTTTCATCTGACAGTTCACTCTCACTGCTCTTATTTTAATAGTCAGATTTATTTAGTATTTTTTTTCTGTTTGATCTTATATATCTTATATGTTGACAGTTATTAAAAATCATTATTTCTGAAAATTCATGCGACAAAAGTGAAAACACTTGCTGGGGGGGGGGGGGTCTGTGCATGTATAATAGAAAAGATTAGAAACTGATGCATCGGATTTCAATACCCAATAAAAGATGCATACAAAGTGATACAATAGATTTGCTAAAGTGACAACGTTTCTTTATTGGAAAACGGCCTCATTTTCTTGTGAGCAGAGCTTTTCACGAAATTGCGCCCTTTGTCGACCTTAACTTTGCTCTTTAAAATCCACAAAATTATTTAAAATATCAGCATGATAACTTCCCTTGTAAAAGCTCAACACTAAAGAAAAGAATCTTCTTCCCGACTCGGAGCCCCCGAAATTAGCATCTGTAAATCAGCATGAGGAGTGTCAGGTTTTTTCCTTTCCTCTGGGTAATGAGCTGCTATACATCCTCCTTTTTTTTTTTTTTTAACACTAATCAGTCCGAGCTCATATTAGAAAGTTCCCATTCCCATTTTATTTCTTTCTCTTGCTCATTCAGTCTCTCAGATCACGGAGCTTTGCAGGAGTCCAATGAGGGGTTTTTTTTCTTTTCTTTTTCGTTTCTAGTAGACTCCAGCCTTTCGTTTTCTGCTTTTTGGGGGGGGGGGGGTTGCAAAGAGTCGTGGATTTAATCTGAGACAATGTGAAAAGAGGGAAAAAGAGGAGAGAGCAGAGGAGAAAAGACGATTGCAAGCGCGAGTGGGTGGAAGCGAAGCCGCCGAGGGAACGCAGGGCGAGGTGGGAAAGAACAAAGGTGTGGCTGATGCGAGGAGCGAGAGATGCTGGAGGGTGAGGCGGGATGTGGGAGTGAAAGGTGGAGAGGGGTGTGGTCGTGATGGAGGGAGCGAGAGAAAGAGAGGGGGGAAAGGGGGGGTGGGGGTTGAGTTGATGGAAAGATGAACGGACTGGGAGAGAAAGGGGAAGGGAGGTGGTGGTGGGTGGGGGGAACGAGTGGAAAACACAGAGTCAGCTGATAGCACCCAGTTTCCATGGCAACACTAGGCCTTTCCCACCCACTCTCTTTCTCTCTCTCTCTTTCTCTCTCTCTCTCTCTCTCTCTCTTTCTCACTCTCTCTCCTCTCTGCCTCACCCACTCCGTCACTTCTTTCACACTTCATTTTCTGTTCATTTTTTTTCCTTCTTCCTTTTAGGCTGTGTCTCTATAATCACGTTACGACTTCCTCCTCTTCGCTGATCTCCTTTTCTGTACTTCGGTTATTTTATTCCCCCTTCCTTTTCTCTCCTGTCCTTTCCTTTCTCTCCTTTCCTCTCCCCCTCTCTTTCCTTTCCTTTCCTTTCCTTTTCTCCCTTTCCTTTCCCTTCCTTTCTTTTCCTTTCCTTTCCTTTCCTTTTCTTTTAATGCCATTTCCTTTTCTTTCCTTACTTTAATTCCTCTCTTTTCCTATCCCTTCCTATCCTTTCCTTTCCTTCTTCCTTCAGCCCAGATGTGGGGTAGTTTCTGTTTCTGAGGGTTTTTTTTTTTTTTTGGTTTTGTATTGTCAGAGTTAATGTAAAACAGGGAGGATGAACATTACAAACAAACCCTAAGAGAGCTATGAAAATGTTGCCCCTCTCCTGGAGTCTGAATGAAAATAAAAAAAATCCAACTGAGAAAAGGTGGTTAGTTGATCATTAGGATGAATCACCTACAATGAATCAATCTCCATAAATTTTTTCTTTGGATAAAGAAGAAAAAAAGTTTCCTATACCGACAATCATTCCAAAAACGGACCAAATTCGACGCGTTGTGACCTGTAAGGCACCAAAACATGTGAAATCCACCAGCCTGCTCCCTTGGCGGCGGTAGTTTGTATATGCAGTGATCTTTGAGGAGGAGGAGGAGGAGGAGAATATTTACCAGCCTTTATATTTGCCTCTTCATCCACCGTCACGCAGCCCGGCCTCCAGCTGAACTGCGTGACCCGATAAAAAGGGCGTAGCGTAGTCTCCACCCTCTCCTTCTTATCCAGAGCCAAGCTGTGCTCAGCTGAACTGGACGGGGGCCAGGTCCTGGACTTGGAGACTTGCTAGCTGCTCCCTCTACAACCCTGTTTCTGCTGTCTCTCATTCTCTCTCTCTCTCTCTCCCTCTCTCAGGCTGTACCAGTCTCTCTCTATACCCGTCCAGCCCTTCTCTATCTGCCCCCCCCCATCCCAACCCCCACCGACCCTCTACCCCCAGTGTCCCACACAGCGGCCATTGTTCCCCAGTACTTGCGAGCCGCATTGCAGCTGAGCCCTTGGTGGCGGTGGTGGCGAGTGTTGTTGCCCCACATTCCTCCGACGAGGCCGAGGGAAAAAACTAGGGCGTAATGTGAACAAGCTTGATGCCGGCTGTGTTTCGTTGGGGGACGGAGCAGCTCCAACAAACCCCTGCACTTAATCGCTGTCAGTCAGTCAGTTCACACCTTGGAGTATACGCAGTCTTGCCGTGGTTTGGGCCGGAATACGCGTGCGCACAATGAATTTCCATTGTAATGGGTTTCCTCTTAAATTTAAAAATGATTTTTAAATGAAACACAGGAATCTCCCGGACAGTTTAACAATATGATAAGTTTATGTTACAGCCGTCAGATTCATCTTTGATAACATCAGGTTTTCCTGACGACTTTTTTTTTTGGTCTAAAATAGTACAACACCCAGGAGCCTCAGCAGCCTTCGTTATGGAATAGGGGACAGTCGGTGTGTGTCAGTGTAATCTTTAGCTTTACCTGTGCATGCAACAGAGCTATGATCTACGATTGTGTGTTTTGTGAACAAATGCACCTCAGAATTGTAGTTTTTGGCAAAAGAAGTGGATATTTCTTAAAGCTGACGGTACTGAGGGTTTACTAGGAGAGTTTCTTATCCGTCCGAGCCCTGAGGTACTCCAAAGTGTCGGTTCCCTAACCCCGTCTGTGCAGGACTTTTACATCTCGATTCCTGGACACCTGAAATAACATCCCGCCATTGTGTACCTCTATCAAGTCCATTCCCACGGCCAGATGAATGTTTAACTGACAGAGACAGTTTGAGAATTAAAAAAAAAAAAAAGAAACCTTAACTGCTGTTTCTCGAGGCCATCTCACAGAGGAAAATGTTTTTAAAACATTTGGGTATCAGAATTGTTTGACATGCTCCAAAGTTTAGGAGACTAATGGAGGATCATAATGATGCAAATACTATAGAAGCTTTTCTATCCTAAAATAAATATTATTCCTGGGGTCATTGTTGTTATTTTTACCTGTCATGAAAAATATCATTGAAATACATAAAACCTCATCTTTCTATTGACTGTGGGAACAATCAGTTTTCTAAGCTCGTGTTATTTTTCCTGTTCTCACCAGCAGGCAGATGTAGGCATCGACTGCCCACAACCAACAGACCTGAAGGTGAAGACCGAGTCGCTGGTTTGCAAGGCGGAGCCGTCCTCGCCCCAGCCATGCCCCGCTGAGGACCAGACCGAGCCCGTCGACCTGTCCCTCAACAAACCGCGCTCCTCTTCGCTCCCCGCCTCCACGACGAGCGTCACGGTCAACCCCGCGCCCAGCGGCGCCGTGACACAGCCCAGCCTGTCAGCCACGCCGGTCCCCTCCGCAGTACAGTCAATAGGCTCCATGGTAACTACGACCTCCAACCTCCTCCGTTGTTTATAATGAAGCTGTAGAAGAGTGCAAAAAAATAATACACCCCCCTCCCTGCCCCAGGTCCTCTCCCCAGGCTCCATCCTGGCCACACAGGGCGCCGGGGGGCAGCAGATCCTGCACGTCATCCACACCATCCCCTCGGTCAGCATGCCCAGCAAGGTGGGCCAGCTGCAGACCATCCCCGTGGTGGTGCAGTCGCTGCCGGTCGTCTACACGACCATGCCCACCGATGGCGTTGCCACGGCGGCCATTACGGTGCCGCTCATAGGAAGCGATGGGCGCTCAGAAGGATCTGGTGAGTGGTGGCATCATGGGGACTTGAACTTTTTATGTCGTTGATTCTATTTTCCATCTGTCCAATACTTTAAATCCCCTCTAACCTCATTATAGCTTTTTTTCCCCATCAGCCTCAGCTGTAGTTCAAGGGTCGCATGCATAGCATGCTAACAACGGATAAACATTAGCATGATACAACACCAACATGCTAAACCTTAAAAGACCTATCGTCAGTAACCTGATAACCAGACTAATATGACAGTTTGTTTTCTCTTCTTCTTATTTAGTTTTTTCACCATGTTCGTGTCGGCCATTTTTTTTTGAAAGGGATCGTTATTTAGCCTCCATCAATCAATGTAGTCATGACGCCAATGTCATTCTCAGTCAACAGGAACTCGGGGGGGGTCTGGAAGCAGCTAACTTAACGATTTGCCCTATCAATCAAATCTAACCGTCGACGTATAACGACCTATTTAGTTGTGTCGCCGTCGTTCAAGCTTGTCGCCATTTTTCGTCATTCCTGTTTTTAATTTCATTTCCCCATAGCTTCATTGGAAACAGACATCAGTGAGAACAACACCAGCAACTTAAACTTTCTGAAAAAAAAGGCCAGCAAACCAGAGGTCCTGAACTAAGTTGGCTCGTTTGCATATTAGCACGTTAACACCATTAGTAACTATAGTGGTATCAGTGTAAATATGCTGAGTCCAAAGCGTACTGACAGTGCGTGAGCTGTCAAAACACCCTCACTTGTTATTTTCTTAAATTTCTTTTAGAGAAATCACCACACAAGCAGTGCTGAGTCACGTTCTGCAGCGTTTTTACATCTGCTCCCTTGATTGGCCACCAGACCTTGACTTCTTCCCCCGCCGAGTGATGACTAGTCTTCTTCTGTGAAGCGCACTTTCAGCTATTAAAAGATAATATGAAATTAAAAAAACATCTTTAAAATGTGTCACAGCTTGAGAAGTCGGCTCTCCAGGTGAATAATCAACTAAAGTTATAAAAACTCTGAATCCAGGACATCATGTCAACCGCACATTATATTTTATAAATCAAGGCTGTATATTGCGTATTGTTTACACGCTGTCTCCAATGCATCATAGGTTGTTTTCAACATCACTGCTGCTGCTTTTTCTGCCTCTAAAACCATGACTACAATCACTGCCAGTGCCACCAATTTGTCTGCCGCTGATGCCCCCCCGGCGCAAATTTTTTTTGCGCAGTAAACCACTCCCTCTGCGTGGAAAGAGGAAGGCGATTCATTATGGTTGCTAGATTAGTTGGGCCTTTCCTCTCCTCGGTTACTGTTTTCTATGTTTCACTGTCAGACACTCCGCTGTTTCCTTTTGAGCCGGTCTCGCTGCCAGAGGACAACAGTGTGTCTCTGGTGTGTGTGTGTGTGTGTGTGTGTGTGTGTGTCTTTGTGGCTAGTGATGTCTTAGACCAGCCTGTCTGTCTTTGTCTCCATCTCCGTACGTGCCACATGAAATGAGTGTTTCCCGCTTAAACGGGGGAACCTGCGGAAAATTAAATGTTTTATATGTCGGAGGAAAAATATTCCTGCTTGAAATACATCTGTTGCTGTTTCAGCAGCTGTTTCCATCCTCTTAGTATTTTGCAGGGGAAGAGGCTCAAGATGTCCCATAAATGAAAACAGGAACTCGCCATACAGGTTGCTGAATAACTGAATTTTTTTGTTTCTATTTAACAAGCACCTGTGCACTTATTGTTCTCTCTTTCTCTGACGCTAAGATTAATTACTTGTACCGAAGGAACCGGTGAGAAAGGAACAAGCAGAAACAACCCTCCGAAGTCAGAGTTTGTCCCGTTGTGTCGCTGTAAACACTCGGAGCAACCTGGCCGATCGATTAGATGACGGCGAACGAAAGGGGTTAAATAAGATGCAATCGCTCCCTGAGTAAACACCGAGCGGGGGGGCTCAACATTTGCTCAGGCAAGCTGGAAAAACAGGCGCCTACGCCTTTGATAAACTGCAGTAACGTGACTTGGTCAAGTCAGAGGAGTTCACCTTGGTTTCCAATCCAGACCAGCACAGCCCGGGCTCAGGAATGTAAACGAGGGAGGCAGCCATCAGGAAACCCGTACAAAGAACCTGCAGCATAAAACAAACCGGAATCTCAATAATTTGTTCCCCCATTAGGTTGTAGGAGGAAATGAAAACATTATACTACCATACAAAGTATGATGGGTAGAATCGAGTCTCCAACATCTGTTATTGTCCCATTGCCCACCTGTGTAATAGTAATTGGCCAGTGAGAGCAAACAAGGAACTTCCTTAGATGAAATGCTGATTTACTGTGACATGTGTCTGCACTACAGTATATTGTGCTTTCTCCTTCTCCTTCCCTGTTTCTTTTATGATTTATATTAGATTCAGTGGCAAAGAATTAGATAAAGTGAAAATAGTGCTCAGCTGTTTTTTTGTGACGTTTACGGTTTCGCTGCAGTAGTAACATAACCGCCAGGACGGTGCAGCACACTCTCCGGTATCTCTAAAGATCCCATGAAATGGATCTGTTTAAACTCAGGACCCCCCTTCGCCGTCTGACATCCGGCCCCGGCCCCGGCCCCGGCGTTTGTGTTTCGAGGGGAAATCTCACCACATTAATGACCTTTTGATGCAGTATCACTGGCAACTTTGAGGCCGCGTTTGGCAGCTTTTGCTTGGTTCGGCGTCTGTAAATGTCAGCAGCCGGCAACGGCGATCTCCCGGTAAACTTAATACCAGGATGTATAATGGCTTGTTGCATGGTTGTTGCGCCGGCAACCGCACCTGACACTGGTGTTGCGCTGTGTTGCATGACACACCCTGGATTTCCACACTTGAGGTCAACTAAAATAAGATTTTAAGCTAGGTCTTTAAAGTATAAGCCTGCCTTACAACTTGGCTTAATTCTTTCAGCCTTGACCTGTTATTTTAGTTATGATAACAACATTGCTATAATTAAGTCCACCCAAAGAAACACGACGATTATACAGGTTGTGAATGAGCAGTTTTGCCATGTTATTTAGACACTTTTTTTTTTCCTTCTCGGGGGCAAAGATAGAATTGACCTGACGTGTTTGGTGGATAATCCGTCATTTTATACAGGAAACGGGTCAAAGATAAATCAGGGAGTTGGTCTGTAAGTTTGGATGGCTGTTTACAAGGGACAGTTTTGGTAACTGTGATAAAGTAATGTTGATTTTAGCACAGTGATCATTTGCTTCGTTTCCTCACAGGGGTCTTTCAAGCCTCCCCTGGACTAATGTAATCTAATATCATCTAATGGAAATTCCGGTTTCTGTTGGGCGAAGGAGCGTCCCCGTTTCTCATACTGAAATTCTGTTTCGTCGCCACATTTCACAGCCAGGAAATGCTTCTGTTTCTTAGAAGAGAAACAGAAAGAAAGGGTGAAGATGTGAGCCAGACTGGGGGGGATGTTAAAAGCGAGAGAAGGAGATGGGAACTTTGATAGTTTCTGTTCTTTCTCGTCGTACCTGCAAGGGGAACGTGCAGGAGGCAGCCGACGAGACGCTGCTTATGTGCTGTGGTGGATGTGCAGTGGGGGAGGGGTGGGGGGCGGATAGGTAGATGCAGGATGCATGGAGGAAGAGAGGGGGTACTGGATGGGTGAGAGCGGGGGGGGGGGGTTGAAAATGTCACGGGGGGTGAGGAAGGATGAGGAGGAGAGGGGTGCAGGGGTCGTGAGGAGAGGAGATGGGTCGTTCTGCCTTTGAAAGAGGAAAGGCCGCAATGGTGGAGGGGTTGGGGGGTGGGGGTGGGGGCTTAATTGTCTCCAGAGACAAAGAACACTTCTTTTGGTGTGTGACCCTTCCCCACACCAACACACGCACACACACACACACACACAAACTCACACACTCACACAGATACTCCACCCAAATTCCTTGCATCACCCTTCCAACCAGCCCACCCCTCCTCTCTCTCCAGGCTGGGTGGACTTTGAACAGTATGCCTGCCACATTCCTGCAGATGGAGGAAGAGGGGGTGGGGGTGTGTGGGGGGGGTAGGGAGGGGGGCACTTTTGTTTACATTCATTATGTTTTCAGACCATATAACCGATCACCGCTAATTTGGATGCATAAATGGGTCTTTGTTCGCTCAGGTAATGTTTTCCGTTTCGCCTGTGATAAAGCGGCGGCGCGTGTAGTCGTCTAATTGTGACTTTAGGGGAAAGGAAAGAGGGAGCGATGGAGGAGCAGGAGACACAGACAGACAGAGAGAGAGAGAGAGAGAGAGAGAGAGAGCACCAAACTACATAAATAAGTGCTGCTGTCTGAACCTGGCGCGGTTTATTTGACCAAGGAGACGACAATATTATCCCAAATCTTTCACAATATTTTAACTGAGTTAAAGTTAATTAAACCACATTAATAACTAATAACTGCCACATCATATCAGTCAGTCTGTAACTTCTGAGTTATGCGCGTCACTAATGCCTCATCCAAGTTTTACTACAGTCTGTGATCCTGCAGACACCCAGTGTAGAATAAACAGTAATGTGTGTGAAACTGTGAGTGAAACTGTGTGTGTATGTGTGTGTGTGTGTTGGTGTTCATTTCCTGTGCTGCTGTGGACATTGGTGTCCATTTTGGGGTCCAGTGGGGCCTTAACTGTGGCCCCTCTGGGCGGCTTTGCTTCCCACCTATCATCTCACTGGTTTTTAACAAGTCTGGGTCAGTTGCATCAGACTGGCTGCTTGTAGCAAAAAATAAAAAACAAAACAAAAAAAACCCAAATTGTTGGTTTGGTTTTGTACAAGTAAAATCAGTATTACCGGCTAAAATCAAATTATTGATCGAATATAAATCTTTAAGGGCTGCATTAGCTGTATCCTTTGGCCGCTTGGGGCCAGCGGGGAGTGGCTGAAGACAGCATTGACCTTTCAAAGAGTAACATAACACCCCCTGAAAATCGAGTCCTGCCTGACCTTCAGCGGTTTAGCTTCTCGTCTCGCTGCGGCGGCGGCACACAGGTGTGCTCCCCACCAGTGTGACATTACCGTCTGGGTGTGGTTACAGGTGCTGCAAAGGTCACTCCCGAAACGGGGCCCTGAGACTTCCTGTCGGGGCAAAGACACGGCTCCTCAGCCCGTTTGTTAAGTTGAGCTGTGAGTGAAAACAACTGCTAACAGAACTCGTTGCCAAACTGTTGCCTCCTTTTTTCACATAGCCGGCAGGCGGAGCAACGCGAGCTTTCGTTTAGGGTTGTGCGTCTGGCCACCTGATGAACCTACATCCAATTTTCACTCTTTGTTGAGCTCCTTAGAAGAATATATAGCTCCTTTGCAGGTATATGCGCTGCTATGTTCAGCAGCTTATCGCTAACACTGGACTTTTAGAGCTTTCCCAGAAGCAGCTGTTGACTCAAAACCAGTAATCGCTTAGTAAACCAGTTTTGAGTCATAAAACCAAAACAAAGCCCTAAAAGATGCATATAGAGCCGAGGAGAACTTAAGCGGCGGCTGATAATAATCGATGGGTTTGTCAACATGGTCGGCCTTTCGCATACATACAGTATATGTGGTAATTTGACCCACTGCTAATATAAAACTTCTGTTTATAGCTGTTTTACATTAGTGATCTTCTGATGTAGTGTGATCCCACACCGAGAGATTCGATGTTCCAGGGAGAACAGGCTGTGGTTCCCTCTGTGTATTAGCTGAGATGAACATGGATTTAACCTTCCAAATACCCAGAATTCAACAGAAAACATCTTTCGAGCATTTGGCCTGAGCTACCCAGAATTCAAAAGCAAGACCACACAAAATTACTATCCTCTTCGGTGAAAAAATAAAAATAGCTAGAATTCGTTACAGATTGCCAAAACTCAAGCACAACCAGCGGAGACTCTGATAGCCTCGAGAGATTCGTCTTCCATTTAAGTGCTAATTAGTGTTGTTTGTGAGTATTTTTCACCAACATCTGTCCACGTCGTCCTCCGTCTGCTTTGACTTTGTGAAAAGCTTTGTTGAGGTGGAAGACAATGATAGGGAGACAGCAGCGTTTGTCTTAGCAGAGGACGAACACCGGAACGTATTTGGAAATGTCGGCAGGGAGAAACGTAGAAAGACGGGGAGGCGGGCAGAGAAAGTCTGTGGGTTCAGCAACAAATTTTTATCCATCGATTCTGCAGCCTAGCAGACCACACCTAACTACACACACACACACACACACACACACACACACACTTGAAGTCTTTGTCTTGCTAAGTTGCTGGAATCCAGGCATCGTTTTTTAAGAAGTTATTAACCCCCTGCTGTTCTCTTCTGTCTGCTCCCACCCCTCCTCTCCTGCTTTTGTTCTCTCACTCCTCTGTTCTGCTTCCTCCATTTCCTAATTTCATTCACCGATTTATCTGTGTCACTTGGCCTCATGCCCTCCATCGTCCCCCCCTCAACCTCTCTTCGCCCCACCTTCCTTCTGTCTAAATTTCCTATCTTTTTCTTCTCACTTGCACCACTGTTTCTGTTTCATGCCCCCCCCTTTCCCTCTTTCTGTCTATTCTTTTACCATTGCCCCCCCCCCCCAACCCCCGTTCCATCCTCCCTGCAGTTCGCATTAAGCCCGGTTCGACGTCTCCGGTGGAGTATCAGACCGACAGCGATGCAGAGAGTGGTACAGAGTCTGGATCGGCTTCCCTCAGTGCCCAGAGCCTCGACGCAGGGTGAGTCCATGCTGAACGTGAACACAAGAACCAAAATATATTTATGAATTTATAAACCAAATTTTCCTACAGTCGTGTGGTTTATGTACGGACAGGGCTGCATTGAAGGTGTTTGTGATTTTTGGCCACTAGGGGGAGCAGCGCCTTAATGAGCATGGTCACCATTTGGTTTGGACTTTGTTCTTCACCTACGTGCATTAGCATTAGCTATATTAGCTACATTAGTACTTGTGGGTGAAAGTGCAGAGGATGGAGAAGAGAACATCTGTTGGATTGTAGATACAAACAGAATGAATGGCTAAAATTCAAGCATCATTTAGTCCAATTTGTGTCCGTTTGCTAATTAGGTTAATTTTGACCCTACATATAAAGTAGTCAGTGGTATGTAAGATATTCATATTCAGGCTGCTTCCAGTCTTTATGCTGAGCCAAGCGAACCGCATCCTTCAGCTACATAGTTAGTACACATGGATAAGAAGGATAATCAAATTTCTCATCACGCTCTCGGACAGAGAGGGAATAAGAATATTAACAAAAATGTTGAGCTATCTCTTTAAGGACACCAACAAGTCTTTTTATACGAAAACACTGGTGTGGAGAGTCAGCCTTGCTGTCCCCAGTGGCCAATCACAGTACTGCAACAGGAAAAAAAAATCCCCCGATCCTCCATAATAAATCAGCTGTCTATAATAGTGCTGACAGCGTATAAATACCATAAACCACATATGATGGTTGTAAAGTCCCCGATATAAGTCAGCAGCGCTGTTGATCGAGTGAGATAATGCACAGCGGGGTGTATGAGAACTTCATGTCTTTGCGGGGACCACCTCCCACGCCCGCAGTCTCCTGACTAATTACATTACTGCAGTGCTACCATGACTGGACACTTATATAACCTTATATAACCCTGTGCAGAGCAGAAAACACTAGAGACGCCCTGGCTGCGTCACAGAGAAACAAGTGCATGCATGTGTATAGAGTGTGTGTATGTGTGTGTAGATGTGTGTGTGTGTCTATGCATTGCTCAGTACACACATCATGAATGAGGACATTTGGTCCTCTTAAGGAAATCTTGAACTTTTGAAAGGTTGTTACTTGTAAGTGTGTGTGTGTGTGTGTGTGTGTGTGTGTGTGTGTGTGTGTGTGTGTGTGTGTGTGTGTGCCAGTGATGGCTCTTAAATGTACAGCCCCAGTGTGTGTTTGTATGTGTGTGTATATGTGTTGTTGTTGTTTTTTTTACCGCATTGGGTTTTTTTTCCAGTATAAACGCCAACCTTGTTGGGACCAGTATACCTACTGAGTCAAAACATTATTTCTGAGGTCCTGATCGGGGTTTTGGTTGGGGGCTAGATGGAAGCGATTACGGTCATGGTCAGGGTTGGGGGTTTGGGTTAGGCTGGATGTCAGTGCAATGTCCTAACAAGGACAGCTATGCAAGCTTGTGTGTGCGGTTTGTGTGTGTGTGTGCGGTTTGTTTGTGTGTGTATGTGTCCAGCAGTGTGTTTATTAGTAAGATCAAGATGGACCTCCCGCCACACCCAGTGGGCGAGGCCGCCAGACTGTAACAGAAATTCTGGGTGCGGTTGGTGGTTGCGTTTCTATGTGTGAGTGTGTGTGTGTGTGTGAGAGAGCGACACCGAGAAAGAGATAGAGGCAGTCGGCGAGAGAGAGGATGTTTGATGGATACAAAATGAACAAGTGTGTTTGTGGTTACTTGTGGCTCTGTGTGTTTTTCTGTTTTGCGTGTGTGTGTGGGTGTTAGGGAGATAGTGTGTGCAAATGTGCGTGTGTGTGTGTGTGTGTTTCTGGGCAGGGCTGTCCCCAAGCTGGGGTGTAAACAAGGTTACGTAATGCAGTTTGCTGTCACACCTCATTGTAAAAAAACGGCCGGGAGAGTGCGGTGATTTTTTTGTTTTTTTTTTTCAAAACAGCTTTATTTACACCATGAATATCAAACAATTGTCAACATATTATAAATCATAATATCTCATTACAGACATGATTTAAGAGGAGGGAGGTAGAAACAGACATAGACTTTTCGATGTGAGGAAAAGGAGGACTAATAAATGGAAAGGAGGAAAAAGATGAAGGAATCAGAGAGAGAGAGAGAGAGAGAGAGAGAGAAGAAGTCCTTCAGTTTGTGTTGAGTCCAATGTGGCTCTGACGCCCCCTGGTGGCCCAAGGACCACACTGAAATTCACTGGGGCCCGACGACAGACAAAAACACATCATTGCGCAAAAGTCACGAGAAGTTGTTTAAAAACATGACCTGGGTTAAATCGTTTTTTTTTAAATATATGTACGAGTGCAGGTTCGGTTTTCATAATGTGGTAAAAAAAAAAGTTCAGATTTGTTAACATTGGTCAAACAGTGTTAACAACAGAGGAAGGATAAAGAAATGGCCCATAAAAGAGTAGAGCAAAGATTAATAACAGTTTACACATTAATTATCAAAATTAACTCAAAAATGGTTGAACTGTTTCAAGATTTATTTGCAAATATTACTGTTTCTTTCCACTATATTCTTACTAGAGCCAGATTGAAACTGACTGACTGGAATTTTTTTTAAGGTCAGTAACAGTGTAAACACGTTAGACCTAAAAAAAAAATCTTAATTATCTATATTAGCCACTAAAAAGAAGATGAATAATCATCTATTGTAAGGATTAATTAGTGTAGCTTATATGTACTATTATCAGCTAAATGATGGACACACTGTGTAATTAAGACACGGTCTCTAAATGTATATAACATGTATGTGTGACGATTAAAACTGATCACATTCAAACAGAACTATAATCTTCACAGCTGCCTTTATACAACTCAGAGTTTTTTTTTTTTGTTTTTTTTCAAGAAAAATTTCCAGCCTAAATATCTCAGTTGGAGTTTCTTACGCTGTTGAACCTAAAAATAAATATACACTTTAATTTCTGTTTTCATACATGATAATATGTCTGCAGTTTAAACTGCCTATTCTGGATAGCAGGAACTGCTTGGTGTGAACATAGCACAGCGTCCGTTGAAATATTAACATGACGTATCCAGAGACAAAAGGAATTGTTTTTTATTGGGGGTGGGGGGCGACAGGAAACCGTCTCACTGAGCGTCATCGCCGAACCCTTCTCCCTCTCCCCAGGTCGGTCATGGACCTGGAGCCCGTCGATCCCGATTCGCCAGACATCAAGAGGAGGCGGATCCACATGTGCGACTATGAAGGCTGTAAAAAAGTTTACACCAAGAGCTCCCACCTCAAGGCCCATAGGAGGATACACACAGGTGAGACCGGAGCGAAATACAGCACCAGCGACACAATGAAGTCACAATGGGATTAAAGGAGTAGTACACCCTAAAATGACAACTCTGTGCTGGTTTTTTTTTCAGGTTTCATCATAACAGTCTAACCTTGTCTGTTCTCTGCAGACACTGAATTCAGTCGTTTAGATGAAGAGACGTGTTGAAATTTGCAGATGTTTGTGCAGATTGGAAACTGCTATGACAGAGATTTGGTAATTTTAAAAAAAATGGATTAAAATCATCACATTTTTTCTAAACAGCCAGAGCCAGTGTCCATATGGCCGAGGCAGAGACCAGTTTTAATGTGGAATATAGTAAATAACCGAATGGATCAGGATCACATGGGTTGTGAGAATTTTCTCTGATGCAGTATTGTGTGCCCCCCCCAGGAGAGAAGCCCTACCACTGTACCTGGGAGGGCTGCACCTGGCGCTTCGCCCGCTCCGACGAGCTGACCCGGCACTTCCGCAAGCACACGGGGATCAAACCTTTCCGCTGCACTGAATGCGATCGCTCCTTCTCCCGGTCCGACCACCTCTCTCTGCACCGCCGCCGCCACGTCATGATGTGAACTCTGACCCCCCTCCCCTGATGCTCAAAACTCCCAAACAACCTTCCCCTCCCTCAAACCCACCTCTTGACCCCCTGTGACGTTTCAGAATCCCTCACAGCACATCTTGTACCAGTGCCCCCCCCACCCTCCGACCTGACACAAACCTACTTCCTGTTTCCCTCCTCACCTCTGCTGACCCCCCCAACCACACACACACACACACACACACACACCATCAGTGGACATAAAAGACACTGTGCCTCCTTCGTCCTCCTCCTCTTCATCTTGAAATTGCAGGAACATCAGGAATGTGTCCGTTCGTTTCTGTGTGTGTGTTTGTGAGTGCACAGTGGAGGTTACAGGATTTTTTTTCTTTTTACTGTGTGTATTTCAACATCATCATCTTCATCATCACCGTCCACCAAACAGCCCCCCCCCCCCAAAAAAACAATCCCCTCTCCCGACGCCCTCCAACTCAACCCCTACCCTTTCACATTAGGACGTCTCCCCATCAGAAAAGCAAAGGATGGACTGAGGGACATCCAGCAGCAGGGACGTTCATCCATCCATCACAGGCATCCATCCATCCGGAGGAAGAGGAGGAAGACGAGGAAGAGGAATGGACAAGAGGAGGAAATACGTGTGTATTGTTTTTCAACTTAAAACGTCAAAGGGGAAACTTAAAACCAATGTCGCTTCAGCTGCTTCTTTTTTTTCAATTTTGATAAAAATCTGAATTCTCTACATATCCAGAGTTGGGAAGTTTTGTGAAGCCGAAATTTCATTTATTATTATTATTATGGATTTTTGGAAGCAAAGGTGACTTTTCTAAAAAAGGACCTAAACAGCCATTTTCCAGGATATTTTTTCAGGAATTCAGGAACTTTAAACCTTTTTTCTAATCCCGCCACTGTGACGAGGGGAAACCTTGGTCAGCAAATTACGATCAAAATCAGGAACCTCCGCGAAAAAAAAGAATAAGTAAATAAATCTACAAATCTGATGAGACATCAGATTAAAACAACGTTTTTCCAGAGAAAAGATACAAAACCAGATTTTTAGTTCTTTTGGATCCTAAGTAACTGGTACTGTTTGGGGGAAAAAGGGTCTAAAAACAACCAGGACTCTGTTGGATTATATAATCTTTTGATAATAATAATAATAATAATAATAATAATGGATTTCAAAGTAAAAGCATCCCAACTCCGTGCATATCAGTGTGTGGGTCTGCGTTAACGTGTGTGAGCTTTTCTTTTTTTTCCCCATGGCGGCTGAAGTCACATCAAACACAACGTGTGAGGCTGAGATCTACAAGTAGTTTATTTTGTCTCGACCCCCCCCCCCCCCCACAAACACTCCGTACCCCCACCTGCATCCTCATTTCAACCCCCTCCCCCCTGGTACAGGGAGCTACAAGACTGTGAACTTTATAAAGATTCTTTTGTTTTCATCGTATCAATCACATTTATTGTCGTTTGCGCCCCCCCCCCGCACACATGTTTTCTGATTCTTTTTCTTTTGATAACAGTATTCTGCTTTTTATGCATCGTCATTGTCGCTGTAGTCGTTCGTTCGTTTATTTGTTCGTTTTTCTGTTTAAATAAGGCCTTCAGTCCTCTTTTTTTTTTTCTTAACAGAAAGGCACCTTTATTTTCGAAAATGATTTCAGATCCTTTCGTTGTGTACTGAGGCTGTGAAAAAAAAGACAAGAGGAGACACAAATAGTTTGAGATTATAAGTAAAACTCTCATGCAGGGAATAGGGGAGCTTTTCTGAGTGTGTGTGTGTGTGTGTGTGTGTGTGTGTATATGTGTGTGTGTTCTTGAGCATTTCGTTCGTGTGTGTGTGTGCGTGTGTGTGTGTGTGCACGTCTTTGGGTGAGCGTGCATGTTTTGAGACAAACACATAATCAGAATTTAAGATTTTTATGAGTGTGTGTTCCGGGCACTTGTTGTTCTTTTACCTCTTGCCCGTCGAGCCTTAATAACCGAAGTCAATCTGTAAGGGCAAAGAAAAAACCCCCCAGAACCTCTGACAGGGGAACGTTGGGGCCAAAGATCTGTGACGTGACGCTGTTTGTCCATGGGAACCTTGTTTCTTTTTTCTTTCCTCTTAGGGTTCTCGAGAAGTGAGAGGTGCCATGTATTAGTGTTCGAAAAAAAATAATCACATTTTGATTTGGAGACAAATTGTTGCTGTAAGAGCCCGTTGGTCTCTTCTCAACCCGCGAAGAGCTGGACTGTTATGGCACACAAACGGGGTGGCGGGGTGGGGGGGGCTGTTCCTCCAGAACAAGTACAATGAAAATTAACAAAAAAAACTAAACAACTAAACATTTAAGTAGAGAGGAGTAAAATCACTGCTTCTTCGATGTTAAAAAAAGGACCAGCTTCCTTTTATTTCTTAAATTCTTCCAGTATTTCTAGCATTTGTCTCCTTAAAAAAAACGCAACTGGAAAACACCTAATAATGAAAAAAAAGATTTAAAAAAAGCCGTTTGCACTGTTTTTATGACCTTAAAAAAACAAACAAACCATGGAGCAGCAGAACTGTGGAGCCAACATGGCCGCAGCTCTGCTGCAGACGAGGATCACAGTGCCCCCCCCCCCAGGCTGTTGTCTGTCAGTGGTTCTGGTAGAAACCTGGCACTGTGTCGGGCTGTCAGGGTCCGCAGTGCTGGGGGGGGGGGTTAAAACCCACGGGGAAAACTAAACGCTCTCCTCACTAGCATTTCTACCAGGGTGATGGAGTTGGTGGTGATGGTGTCCGGTTGGTGGGTGGGGGGGTCGATTCTCTTTCAACTGATTTTATTTTCATTTTGAAAGAACTAAAAAAAACTAACTTCTAACAAAAGTCTAACAGAGAATCTTGTTTTAATGCTTTTTCCCTAAAAGGTTTATGTCTAAAACTTTCATAACACCCCCTAATATTTACATTGTGCTTAGCTCTAAATCTAAACAGCACATTTTTCAAGCTAAATATAAACTGTGAGCACAGTGGGACCAGAATCGACCCCCCACCCCACCCCCAGCCCCCATCGACCCCGCTCTAACCCCTCGGTGTCCACGTCTTAACTGGGGGGGCTGTTCCTCAGCCCCCAATCCGGGCTGAACTTGATTATGCAACATAACGCAGACCTCGCTCCACGCGCTGCTCCGAGCTCAGCAGCGTTAACAAGAACCCTTAAAAAAATACAAAAAAAAAAAAAAAGAAGCAAGCAAGCAAACAAACAAACAAACAAAAAACAACAAAGAGAGGATGTGCAGAAGCCTGCGCCACCGAATCGCTGAACAAAAACCCGCCTCCGAAAAGCTAGTAAGTGAGAGCGACATGTGACGCATTGTCTCAACTTTTTCCGTAGTCTGACAGCCGAGCCGAACCGAGCCAAGCCGAGATGGATGTACGGGCTTCCGGTGAGCTCAGCGCACGCCGTGTGCAGGGCAGGTTGTGGTTTGGTCTGCATGATGCAAAAAAACCCCAATATATATATATATATATATATATATATATATATATATATATATATATATATATATATATATATATATATGTATATGTATATATATATATATATATATATATGTATATGTATAAAAACATATATCCCTCTTGGCAAGTCGCCAAATCTGGTTTGGGATTTTTGAAAATCTTATCATTAATATCTTAAAGAAAAAAGAGAAATTTTAGCAATGTTGAAGGATTCTGAGTTGGATTTTCTTCTATTTCGAGAAACATTATTATTATTATTATTATGATCATTACTATTAAGAATCAGAGCTGAATTTTGTCACTTGTCTGGAGGGATTTCGTTCTTTTTTTTTTTTTGCAGTGCAGAGCGAAGCAATGTTCCCATTTCTCTTAACATCCCCCTCTGCTTCAACTTCAAAAACAAAAACAAACAAACAAAAAAAAAACATAGTTACTAAGCACATCTTTCTAGAAGAGTATATGCATTTGATTGCAAATTTTTCCTTCTTTTGTAAACTGTTGATAAAGACATTAAGGACAAATAATTAAGAAAAATCCATGTACATAAATGTATATAATCAAAAAGTGCAGAGTAAATGTAACGGGTGAATTTCTATTTTTAACACTGACTAGATAATGTGAAAAAAAATCTTTTTTCCTTCTTCTTCTTCTTCTTCTTCTTCTTCCATTGGTTTGATGAAGTGTGTTTCATCATGTGTTCATTTTTTCCCCTCAAAATCTAATAATACATTTGTTTCGTAGTTTCTTTAAAAAGAAAAAAAAAATGAAAACAGTGGTCCCACTTGTGTTGTGCACACTTGTGTTGCATGATGGAGCGTAGCCTTCTTGTTTTTCTCCTATAGTGACGTCGGTGAGCATGTCGGTCTGTGTGTGAGACGGTGGCGTTCCTTTAACATTAATGATCTGAGGAGAAAAAAAAAATATATAACTCTGCCATGTTGAATCTAGCACCGAGCTTGATTTTCCTGCACCAGACCTAGTTTAAAATATTCGGAAAATAATGAAACAGTCGATGAAATGTGAGATATACTTGATGTGGGATCCGAAAACATTTTTTAACATGCAGAGAAAAACAAAAGAAAAACACGTTTCATTGACAGATGCAAAATTTGCATTGCAAAAGCGAGGAAATGGGGGGCGGGACTCAAGCCCTAAATTAGACGTTGTATTCTGTATAACGAGGGTCCAGGTTTGATTTTCCGAGCTTAAAAGGGTCAATTCAGCAAAATCAGTGAAAAAAACCCCAAACATTTTCTCACCTCTTGCCATGCAGGTAGTTCTGGCTCTGAACTCTGCCGTCGTGTAATGAAGATGAATGGGACTTTTGCCTGTGGTGCCTACTATTTACTAACATACTTTTAGCATTTACCAGTGGATGGAGTTTACTCAGTCGTTATGGAGGCAATAGGGGGCTCTGGTCGTATGGTAATAGGTGGCCGCAGGCGGGGTCATGACCCTTCGTCCGGATGTGAACGTCCTCCTTGACCTCTCTCTGGTGTCGGGTCAATGCTGTGACCAGTTCTGAACCGGTGCATCACTGGAAATCTCAATAACGAGCTGATAAAACAGACTTAGTTAAGTTTGGTTTGCCAAAAGACGTAGTTTTCATGGTTAGTGCCGTCTGTGGATTGCCCAGATTATTCAGGATGTCGGTTCTGGAAAAGAAACATGTTGCCGCTTAAAAAATTTTCAAAGCGATTCCTTAATCCTCCAAACACCACGAAAAACATCTCCACTGAACAGAGACTGAGGCAGATATTTCAACACCTGGGAAACGTGGATCCAAAACTGGCTGCATGGCTAAAAACCACTAAAAGAAAGTGAGATATATTTTTGATATATATATATACATATATATATATATATATATATATATATAAATATGAAGCAACCCCACAACATTTTTCTATGTAACTACACCGATCTTGACCCCAGGATCATTTACTCCACAGAGCATGTAAAGATAAAGCCAAGTTTGTATTTTACAAACAAAAAGAGACAAACACACACACACACACACACACTTAAAACCTCCAGTGCCACGCCAAGGACAGTCACTCAGAGCCTGTTGACGATGACCCAGACAGACAGAGTCTTCTTCGCTGGCGTTGGGAGTTGTTGCCGGGAGACTGATGCATGTGTTCCTGTTTTTGTTTTGTTTTTTCCTGCTTCCTGTTGTTTTGTTTTTTTTTTCATTGCAAGCTTTGTTTTCCCCCCCTCGGTATCCTCTCTAAAAAAATTTCTGTTTGTGAGTAAAGCAGGAATTGTCATCTGTTTAAAAAAAAAAAAAAAAAAAAAAAAAAAAAAGAACAGCGACATTTTCCCGGAGGTTTTTTTTTTTTTTGTCCCTGCCGAGACCCTAGCGGGGACCAGAGTTCGTGTCCGAGGGCGGCGTCGCCGACTTGTGTCCGTCTGTGTGCGAGTGCCTCGACTCACCGCGAAAAATCACTTCCTCTGCAAATCAGAAAATTTTAGGTATTTTCTATTGAATGCAGTAACTTATGGGCCAGTACTATATTTACTCAGTGCAATGCAGTTATCATTATAATAATACAATTATTAATAATATTTTTTTCTCCTTTTTTTTTTGTATTTGTACAGAACAAATGTGTAAAGATCAGTGAGGAAAACGTGAGCTTTTTGATACTGTGACTCATGGTGTTTAAAAGTCAGTTTCTCCCTGTACAGTTGTGATTACCCGCCCTCCCCTCCCCCCTCCCTTCCTTCTTCTTTTATAGAATAAAAAATGTTTTTGGTGCAATTTAATGCCTGGTCTCTCTGTGTTGTTGCTGATTTTCCTTGGGTGTTGCATCTATCTAGAATCAAGTGGTTTTATTGGTTTAAGGTAAAAAAACTAAACAAAAATAATGACTTTATAAAGTCCCAGGAAAATAGATATGATCAGTTTTGTTTTTGTACAGTGTGTATGATTATGTTTCTTAAAATTAAATTTCTGCTTGACAGGAATTAAATAAAAGGAAAGGCAAAATTTCAGTGAATTATTATAGATTTGTTAAAAATGGAAAAAAAAAACACTTTTTCAGGTTAAAGTCCTAAGTCCATTTATTTTTTGTAAATGTAAATGTCACTGTTCATATGGAAGATGATGCCATCTGTATTTACAATCGTTCTCACAATGGCGACTCTACCATGCTGATGGTAAACAGGTGTAATGTTTACCATGTCCTCCAAATTTGTTTAGCGTGTTGCTAATTAGCACTAACCACAAAGTAGAGCTGAAGCCAATGGGAATGCCTTTTGTTCAGTCTGGACCAAAGTGGTGGACTGACAATCTGTTACTGCAAATTTAATAAAAAAAAAAAAAGATTCTGTGTATTTAAATGTGATAAAAATGAGTCAGAATGGTTTCGTCAAAATAATATTGAAATGATTAGAGAAATAAAGAGGAGGTTAAATGACTGTAATGATTATCTTAAGTTAAAAAAAAACCCATTTCAATTCAGTTAAGTAAGTTTTCCCACCATTTAGGCTGAATTATTTCTTCCATCACACGTCATAGGAAGATAATGTTTTTTTAAGCACTGATCAGAAGGCAAAGAACTTGATTAGAAACTTTAGTTATAAAGATACCAACTATTTAAATACAACAAGTGGAGTAAACACATCTAAGCCTCATATGTGTGTGTGTGTATATATATATATATATATATATATATATATATATATATACATATATACATATGTATATATAATGAAGCACTGGAACAAGCAGGTTGAATATCACATTTATTCCAATATTGTAAAGAAATTGTTTTACCTATAAACAAATAAAAGGAGTTTTTTGAGCATTAAAGGTCAAGTTGTTTCTATTATGATAATGACTGTCAGAGGCTAATTGATAGACGTTAATATTTTACACCACGTTCTGGGCCGGAGGTTGTTCCAATGGATCCCAGGGGATAAACCGAGACTACGGAGTCAGTGAAAGCCTGCGTCGTCTGACACAAAACACTTGTAAGTCAAGATATCTGTCACAAGAGGGCGTACTATAACAGGACAGGAGGACAAGTGAAGGAATTCCCATCAAGGAAAAGAGGGAAGGAGGAAGAGCCGACACATCCAACCCAGGCAAAAGAGGCCGTGTCAGCAGAGGTAAAGCTGCAAGTGTAAACATCTGCTAGAGTCGAAGATCAACTTGATTAAAATGTGGATTACTCCCTTTAAAAGTTAGAGAACTACCAAAAGAAAGTTTACAGGAGTTTACAGGAGATCAAACCAGGTTAATAAATAAATTAATTTAAAACTTACAGAATAAAGTGCAAAGTTATAAAAACCTTGTGTGTGTGTGTGTGTGTGTGTGTGTATGTGTGTGTGTGTCTACCGCCTCTGAATGAATCTCTGTCTTTGCCGTTTGCTCAAAATGACTTTATTGGCCTCATGCAGTCATGATCAGGCCAATCATTAACACACACACACACGCACACACACACACAGCATCGGTTGTTGGAGCCATATGGATGGAGACAGGCGTGCTCCATATAAAACGCAATAAAGGACAAAATGTTGCGCCTTCAACCTTTATGTGATCTTGGTCCCTGCGTGACGACGCTCAGCGGAGACAGGAAGTGGCCCACACACTGCTGATTTGCCTGCTCAGAGTTTTTCATCATGAGTCACGAGTCCACACCGATTTGCTGCCATCGCAAACCTGCCGGCTTCTCTTTGGACAAGGGAACAAGTGCAGATCAACGGTCGGCAGACACATCGAGTCTTAACCTGAGCTGACGCGTTTTTATGTGTACAACAAAGTTCTATAGAACGTAGTTTAAGTGTAGGGTTCTTATGATTTCACAAGAATGCAAAAACACAAAATGCGTTTGTGGACAGATTTTATTTGTGTGCGTTGTCTTTGAGATAATCAACAAATCTAGGTTCATTACAATAACGGTGCTTTCACAACCGCTAATGACCACTCTTATCAACTCAACAACCCCTACAACCAACAAACTGTGTGTATGACTCAGTGAACTTTATAACACATACTGCCCCACGGTGGTTCAGGCCAATTTTCAAACCATGTGTGGATTTACTGACATGAAGTGAAACAGCAAAGTGAAATCAAAGAGTCAAAATCGGGTTGCTGGTCTCCTGGTCTACCACACCCCATAGGTGTTGCACCGGATCCAGGTCTGGGGACTGTGGGAGGCCACTGAAGTTCACTGAACTCATTGTCATGTTCATGAAATCAGTTTGAGACGACTGTTGCTTTGTAACATGGATCATCATTCTCCTGGGAGTCGGCATTAGATGATGGTAAACTGTGGCCATAAAGGGAAGCACATGATCAGCAGCAATACTTGGACAGGAAGTGGCGTCGAACGGTGTCGAAGGGCCCAACGAGAGAAAAAGAAAACATCCTCGACCCCTGTTACACCACCAGCGCCACAACCAACCTGGACTGTTGACACGAGGAAGCTTGGGTCCATGGATTCCTGCCGTTCTAGTCTTCAGCTGACAAGTTTTGTTGGACCTGGGCCCACTGCAGCCTCAGACTTCTGTTCTTGGTTGACAGGACTTGAACCCGACGACCTGTCTACTGCTGTTGTTGCCCATCATGTCAAGGTTCGACGTGGTAATCTGAGTTACCGTAGCCGTTCGGTCAGCTCCTACCGGTCTGGGCTCAACAAGGTTTTACTGTCTGCAGAACTGCAGCTGACTGGACGTTTTTTTGCTGATTTCACAACGTTCTGATTAAAAACTACAGCGACTGTTTTGTGTGAGAATCCCAGGAGATCAGCAGTTTCAGAAACACTCAAACCAACAATCATATCACAGTCAAGTCACTGAGATCACATTTTCCCCCCATTCTGGTGTTTGATGTGAACAGTAAGTGAAGCTCCTGACCTGTATCTGCAGGTTTTTTATGCCTTGCACTGCTGCCACATGATGGGCTGATTGGATAATTGCAGCAATAAGCAGGTGCACAGGTGTTTCTATTCAAATGGTGGTGGCACACAGACAAAAAGCAACTGACCTTTTGCTTGAGTCTGCTTTTCTCCCACTCGCTGGAAGTAAGTAGATGCTGTGTTTAAACCCTAAGAAAAGAGACAATGCACCACTTTAACACATCTCATCATATAATAGACTGGTCCCCCTGCTGTTCCAGGATCATCCTCAAGAATGTTTCTCTGCCACAGTTTTCTTCTAACAGGACAGGACACTAGTGACAGGGAGGACAAGCATTTCATGAAAGGAAGCCTTGGTTTTGCAGAAACTCACTTCGGACTGATCTGCTTCACTCCGAAATTTTCCGACGGCACTTGACCAGATGTCGCTTAACTAGCAAAACAAAACTGCAATCATGAATGATGGGGATTGCTGGAGGTCGCGCCTACCTCTGAGAGCATACACCTGTCTGACAGAGGTGACAGAGGACTGCCATAAGTATCCTGCAAGGTGCTTCTGTGCCGCTTGCGCAATACAATCGCTTTTGCTTTACGGGGACGATATAGACGTTGCGGATTTGGTGGGGCCTGCCCAGGCATCTCTTTGCCAGCCTATAGAGCCATGCGAACAATGCGGCTGATCCCTGCATTTCTGAGTGACAAATCACAGTCCGCAGGTGCTGTGAGATCTTTTGACAGCCTTGTTGGCTCTTTTCCCTTCATCCGTCTTCTCACATGCCACCTGGGCCACAGCATTCAGGCAGTAAACAGTGCCCATACACAGCAAGACCGTTCCAACCGTTCACGGTTGAAGCCGTTCACGCCGGGCTTTGTGAGATCAAAACGATCATCACCTTGATTGCACTTTGACTGAGATGAGACTGAGATATTGCTGTTTTTAACTTGTTAACATGCC
Source organism: Istiophorus platypterus (assembly GCA_016859345.1). Classification (NCBI taxonomy): domain Eukaryota; kingdom Metazoa; phylum Chordata; class Actinopteri; order Istiophoriformes; family Istiophoridae; genus Istiophorus; species Istiophorus platypterus. The sequence continues at coordinate 22,455,350 of CM029129.1, forward strand.
TTTGCACAAGTGTTCCAAGCAAAAAAAAAAAAATCAAATTCTTCCAGTTGCCTGATGAAGGAATTTTTCATCCCAAACATGTCAAGTGATGTTTCCTGGCTTTTGCTGAAAGAAGTCATTCACCACGATACTCCCTGAATATTTTTTTGTTAAGTCTGACGTATTGATACAAATTTAAGCATACACGCAAGATCTTCCTGATCTCATGCATGCAAAGGTCTATAGTTGACCCTTAAATGGGATAATGTACGATGGGTTACTTACAGACTTAGAACACCAACAATAAAATTTATATATATTTGCATATATTACTCACACACAATTTACTCTAACAGGCTTGTTGTCCACCCTGCAACTGTCTGCATTTCACGATGCACCCGAGACAGCCTCAGCATGACTCCCTTGTTTGGTTTACAAGTTAAAGCGCTAACATCTGATAGCAGGTGTTATCGGTTATACGGGCTGATTAGACCTCTGAGAAAATGACTAATCATGCAAAATAAGTGAAGTCACCTTTGGGTAAACCAGGGATTTTGGCTGGAAAAGGTGGAGAAGACGGCTTAGTCACAAAAGCCTGAAGGGAACAGATCTGAACACTCCTTGACGTTGCAGTACCTGCTGCCGATTATTCTTCTGTAGGAAAATCTTCCATTACGTTTGCAGCTCATTGTTACAGGCCTCTGCTCAACCAGGAAGCTACAAAAGTGAAAAGGCTAACAGGACAAATAAACCTGTTAAGATTTACCATTATGAAATGCCATGTGTCAGAGCAACTGCTGCTGTATTAGCACTGCCAAGGAGAGTATGTGATCACCTGTGTCTTTTCAGGGGTTTGTTCGTTTGTTTGATTATTTGTCTGCAGGATTATACAAAAGAAAAAAAGAAAGAGCTGAACCGATTTGAACCGAACTTGGTGGAGGGATCGGGCATGGACCGGGGACGAACCCATTAAATTTTGGATCAGATCTGAATCATTTTCCATATATTCAAACCTTTTCCTCTGAAGTTTGGTATATGTTGTTTAACTTTGACCTGGGTGGAGGTCTGCGCTCCACCCAGCCCATTTTCTAGTTCATTATGTCATCTTTTCCCACCCTCTGGAATATAATCACACAGAGCAGTAGATGATGGAAACCACCACTGATTCATATTCATATCTGGTTGGAGTTCGTTACTCTGCTTTGGTTGGAACATAACACATGATGATCACAACACATTGCACAGGAATAAGTATGTAGCAGTTGATGTACTGTGATTGTGTCCTCTAGTTTCTCCTTTAATTAATGTTATCAGAGCAGATGCACACCTCATCAACTCTTCAGAAGAAATTACAGACAGAGGAGCACATAGCAAAGATTTTACACTGTTAGAGCTATTACTTCTAAAGTAGATACTAAAACGATGCAGGTAAGAGCTCTCGACAACTCCAGGTGTTTTTTAGTGTTAATTTAGAACCTCGTTTCAACTGTTCAATTACACAATCCACACCAAAGCCTCTATGTTTTTCACTGTCTGTTCCCCCGAGAGGCGCATAACTTCTCAGAGAGGTTTGCAGGCAGCACCAAAGAAACAGTCAGACAAGTTTTAACAGGAGTTTTACTGCTGCGGCTTTGGAATGAGCTGCGAGCCCAGCAGCCAGCTTCACCTGGCCCCCAGGTGACCGTTTGGGAGACCGGGGCCAAAGAAAATCTACCTAAACTCCCAAAGCAATAGCAACTGATTGTAGATAAACAGATGAGTCAGCTGGGTACCTGCAGGGATCGGTCTGTAACTGCTGCTGTTGCCAACCTCAGCGTTGGTTCACATCTGCGAAAGCCAGGAGAGGTTGCAACTTTCCGAAACAGTGTTGTTTTTGTCTGTTTGTTTGTTGTTTTAGAAAGACACATTTCTATCAACACCTCACTGTGGATCCAGAGGAAAAGTCAAGGAATCAATTAGGTCAATGGGATTCATCCTCTGGGAACCATGAATGTCAGTGCAAGATTTTGTACCAGTATCATCCAGTGAATTTTGAGATATTCTATTATATATGTCAAAATTGTGACCTGCTGGTGGTGTAAGGAGAAAAGTGATGGGATAAACAAAGTCATTGCGATACCGAAATTTTATGGTAACCTATTTGGCAGCTGTGGAGAAGTTTCTGTCAAAGTTGTGGACCAGCCAACTACATCCTCAGATTTTGATGCTTTACAACTATGTATTAATTCATGAGAAATGTAATAAAACTTTGCTTGATCCCCCATTAAAAAGATGCTTTAATTGGCAGAAATACTTGAACACGAGTGCTTTGTTTTTCCGGCTGCGCCATCACATCAAAGGGAAGTGTGCTCTTCATCGTTTCATACACATTTCTCTCATAATTACACCTGACACACAGTATTGGAAACTCCGAGAGACTGGGATCTTGAGAAGAATTTAAATCAAGGTAGCGTGGGACTAAGTGGTGCTTGGCAGTGCAACATGTATTTGTAATGATGAGCAGGGTTAAGGAGGTTAAAGCATACGGGAAAAGACAGAGGTAAGACCTACATACACTGTCTGCGATGCTGCAGATGCAACTAATGCACATTTATGAGCAAAAAAAAAAATATCTAGACATGCCGTGGATCCATAGGCTCTCACATCAAATACATATCTCTTAGTGACTCACTATGCATATAGAAAACAAGGAGGCTAACGCCCTCACATGCTCAGAAGAATACAGAATACATTAAGTGTTGAGATTAAGGGCGTTGTCCCAGGTGATGAGGCTAAATATCCTTGGCTCCCTGCTGAAAGCGTCTTGGCTCAAACATAATGATTACTTCTCCTGCCAAAAAAATATAGTGGCAGACGCCGCCCTCTCAGCCTTTTATACCTTTATATGCTGTCTTTTCATTCTTCTTTAATTGTTGTCAAGGGGTCACCTTTCAGCTGCCAGGCCACGCAGAGACAGTTGGGAACCTCCAACCGGCAGAGCCACGGTGGTGCCAAGGAGTCGATACAGGGGAATGATTAACTCCGTTTCCTCTCTGTTTTTGACAAAGGCTGTCGATAACCTCGTTTTAATATTTGACCCGATCTATTATCTCCACACAGATAAGATTTTTTTGGACTTAAACCTCACACCCACGAGAAAATCTAAATCTTTAGGGGACAAGACCAAGTGGTTTTAGAAGTTAGAAGTTATCTCAGATTCCTGTAAAACAAATGGCAACAGAGCTGTGAACAAATGTAAGGAGAAGCATAAATCTCAGACAGTTCTCTGGTGTGAACAAGTTTTAAATTTGTCATTTATTTTTAGATTTAGTCATAATCCTGGGGTAAAGAGTCCATGTCACTTTTAGTTATAACCAGTCAACCAATCTCCTTTTTATTTTCAGTCAGTTTTTAGTCGACTAAAACTCTGGACAATTTAGTCTTGTCTTCGTCAAAGAAGAATACAAACATTTGTTTTAGTCATTTTAGTCAAACTTCAGCCAAATTTCCTTTCAGATTAGATTATATCCAACTGATTTTCACAATTAAGTCTGGAAATATGCAATGATATTGGCATATCCAGTATTTATGAGTGGCCAAATTTGAAGGGCTTGCTTGTTTAAAAATGTTTCATCACCCTTCTCTCTCTCAATTGTTTCTTCTTATCCTAAAAACTAAAAGTGCTAAAAAAAAAACAAATGACAAAAAACCCCACTATTATTTAAGGAAATCTTTTATTATCTCATTGCATCATTTTCGCACAAACGGGAAAAAAAAAATTGTTGTTCTTATCAATTTTACATAAACTGATAGATTCTCTCACGCACGGCGTATCAAAACCAAACAAAATTAAACAAACATTCACATATAAGAGATCCCATTAGTTAAAAAAAAAGAAAAAAAATATTAATATTATAATAGGAAATAAAGCCAAACAAATATTTACAAAGTCTCTATGTTGAAAGTAAAACTACAGTTATGTACATAGTGGGTGAGCATGAAAGAGGCGGGAGAACTTGTTTCCTTGGGAACAAAGAATAAAACAATAGCAGTGTTGAAATAACAGGATGTGTGAATGCAAGTCGGCCAGACCTGGGTCAGTCGATGCTTCACGCTTGTTTTAACCTCTGTGAGGTTTAGGTTGGGTGGTTCCCTCCGACCCCGGATCAATAAAACCAACCAAACCGAATTAAAAGATCTTCCTCTAACCGTCCAGTTGTTCTGGCATCATGCGGCTGTTATTGTTAAAGAAAAGTCTGTGTCAAGTCTACAATCCTGTTTGCAACCGTCGTGCAGTTGCAGCCCAACGTTCGCCACCTAGAGGCAAGAAAAGCAACAGCACTTCAGAACATCAGAACAGCACATGATCTGATCTGTGCCCTGAAGTGCGCCACCTGCAGGAAAACGTGTTAAAGCTGCAGTTTGTGGTTGTGCCAGTGTGTTTTGGATTTTGTATTGTAAAGTGCTTCTGTTGATTTCCCGTCCTTTAGGTGGCGCAGGCCAGTGGGTGTAGAACGGCCCCCACCCCCCACTAAACATGGACGACCAGGTTTGTGGGTGAAGCATGACCTTAAAGAGCTCTAGGCACGACATCGCCAATACTAACCATCCTCACTCACAAGGAAAGTGCTCAAGAAGAGGAGAAGACGAAAAGAGGCTTTAGTGGAATCTAAAGACCGGGTGAGACCGGGTGAGACCGGGTGAGATCGGGTGAGACCGGGTGAGATTGGGTGAGATCGGATGAGATCAACAGTGGGCCTAACTTCAGTGTCATACAAGTGGTCTATGTTTGATTGTCTCAGCTGACTGATGAAACGAATGGTTTGTATTCAAATATTGATCTGTAATTCACTGCCACAAAGATCAGAGTATTTCACTACCTCTGATTTTATGGTGGAGAAACACAAACACTCTCAACTAACTACAAACTCAACTAACACAAACACTCTCAACTAACTATCCAAGCTCCACTGCAAAACAGTAAAATTTCAATTACTACTGGAAAGTGTCACGTTCGCACTGGTTTGCCTTCGTATTGTATTAGTGGCTTTAATTTTTGTCCAAAAGTTGGAAGAGTGTGTGTGTGTGTATCTGTGTGTGTGATATGATGTACTAGCCGATATAAAATAAAATTGTTTCTGATCCTTTTAGCCTGGGAAGTTTGGGGATTCAACTCTGGTTTAAAACAGTTTGTCTTTGCTGATGTTGCCTTTTGATGCATTATAAGACAACTACAGCATTAACAGAATTACTTGCTCCTGAGTACTGCTGCCTACTTTAAGCATCATTCTCTTAAAAGGCAGCCGACGAATTCCTCTAAACTATAGTGCTTACAGTTCAGTCTGTAAAAATATAATCCCGTCAAATCATCAATACATTGCTCGATGACATTTTCCCCTGGATAATTATTGCTTTGTTTCATGGAATCAAACTCCTCATTTGTACAGTGCAACATCTTTCAGTCTTTTACTTCCTGTGGTTGGCGAACATAACAGCTACACCACCACACAAAAATGTTCAGGCTTTCCGCGCTTTTGTAAAAGACCGGAGGGGCCACAACCGACATTTTAAACAATCGGGTGAACGTTCACTTGATTGCGCGACATCAGATTGTGAAATGTGCAAACGGGTCAGAGCTCACCGGCGGTTCATCCTGTCACCAGGACTGACTTAGCTGTTAGCGTCTGTTTCACCAGACGCCCTAACGCAAAATAAGACCAATCAGGAACGATTACACAAGAGCTGCGTCCACCCGTCGCTACCTTTTTTTTTTTTTTATTAAATGAGTTGAAGTTTTTAACAAATAGAAGGGAGAGAGCGAGAGAGAGAGAGAGAGAGAGAGAGAGAGAGCATGGATAAAACCGGCATTGAACAGAAACTGCAAGCAAACCACAAACCGTCATCAGAGCGGGCCCGTCACCGTGGCGACAGGCAATGTCATGGATACAAACATTGGCAAACCGCCCGGCGCGCTCTCTCTCCGAGCGCGACAGGTATTACCTGCGCTGCAACAGGCATAACAGGGAGATTATTAACTTTTCCATGATAGTTCTCCGATTGTGTCTGTCGATTATTTGTTTATTCTGTTTCCTTTTTTTTTTAAAAGAGAGATTAGTTCTATCACAAGGAAGTTTCAACACGGGACGTGACTCAGTTCAAAAGTCAATGTAAAAAAAAAAAAAAAAAAAGTACGTCAAGTATAAATCTCAATACATTCGTTGTACTCTCAGACACACATATATGAACATATAAACAGATATTTACAAAGGGCACTTCTACTTCTCCTCGAAAGTTCATACCTCAAAATGATAAAAAAAATGTATCAGTACTTATGATGATGATGATGATGATGTTGATGTTGATAATGATGATAATGATGAAGTTGGCAGCAGATTTGCAGGGAAATAAATTGTTCATTTTGTTGTCGTTGTTGTTGTTTGTTGTTGTTGATGTTGTTGTATAAAAGAGGATTAAAGTTCGTCCTGGTTGCAATGAGAGGGAGTCTGAAATCCATCCTAAGAGCCTGACACCACAGACCTAATGAATGCGAACATTTGCAGCGAAGTGATGCGTGTTGAGTGTGTGTGGACGTGTGTTTTATGGGTTTATGACCAGCGCATGTTTTAAAAATCAACATACCTCGACTGTTCCAGGGGCCAGAAAAACAAAATCATCCCAGAGTCCCTGGTGGATCATTAGTGCTGTTGTTAAGGCCTCAGCAAACACCGTGTGGACTGATGGCAGCCGAGGACCTTTATCTCAGAAACCTGGAGCAGCTCTGAAGCTAAAGGGTGTTTAACTCATGCAGGCCATTACAGCCCTGCTTGGCAGTTATGTTCACAGACAACCGGACTTCATCAGGGACGATTTTGGTACCGCATTTGTTCATGATGGATGATGTCGGGTTTCGTTATCTGCGCTACTGGCGCATGACCATGTGTTTTCCCTGCGAACCGGTTCGCGCGTCCGCCCGCGCTAGTTCTGGTGACGCTTCATGTGCAGGGCCAGGTGGTCGGAGCGGGAGAAGCAGCGGCTGCAGGCGATGCACTTGAAGGGCTTGGCGCCGGTGTGTTTCCGGTAGTGTCTGGTCAGCTCGTCCGATCGGGCGAAACGCCAGTCGCAGTTCTCCCACGTGCACCGGTACGGCTTCTCGCCTGCGAGACGATGAAGAGGGCAGAGGAGTTAGCAACATAGACAGAACATCCTCTTATAATCATAACTACCTTTTTGTTTCATAATTCTAGGATTTGTCTGATTAACATTCGGGTGGCAGCCAGTTTTGTTCAGTTTTGTTCCAACAAGGCGAGAGTGAGAGTCAAACATAGAGCATCAGTGCATGGTAAAGCAGCCGAGCAGGGGCTGATGTGAAAACTCCAAGGTGTTGAAAACATTTTATAATAGAAAATATATTATAATATAAGATATTGACCCTGATCAAATGATTTTCCGGCAACAGAGATAAGTGCAATGCTTTTCAGCAACTTCCTATCAACCGTTTGATGTCGGCGTGTACCTGAACACATCACCAAGCAGATTTTGATACCACTAAAACATTGTGACTGATTTTTTTTTAACATCAGAATCATAGAACTCCACCACAATGTGATATTGCTGAAAATCTTCTTGTTTCACACCCTTGGTTTTATTTTTTATAGTTTTGTCCTCGTTTTTTTATCGGATCCACACATTTTAAATACCAAATGTAAGCTGCTTAAGTGCGGGGGGGTTGTTCCCAGTCAGTCTCTTCCCGCGCCGCTAGATCGTCCCGATGATGCCGGCTGATCTTATAAGTGAGATGAATTATCATAAAACCCCTTAAAATAAAACCCAGGTTGTGAAAATATTGTCACGCCGCCGTCAAACCCGGCCCCTAAGGCTGAAAGTGCAAGTGAGAGAGCGCCAGCGTGAACCTGTGTGCAGCTGTGCTTCTGCAGGTAATTAGTATTTAGATACTTTTAAATGGCAGTTAGATGTGTGGGCGATAAAGTATGTGCCTGTGGTTTTCACGGCTGCCTCCTGTAAACACTACGCCATGAAACTGCACGGTGCATTAATCTGACTATGGCCTCAACAATTGGGTCAGGTGCCACACACGCACACAGTCATTTGACAGGAGGTTGAGGTCGTTTTGCTCTGTTAATACACAGAAAACTCTCTTATAGAGAAATAGAGAAAAAGACAGAGTAAGAAAAAAAGAGAGACGGGAAAAAACAAGAGTCTAATTTCAAGTGATCGTCTTTTCTTTACTGGAATGAAAAGAGGACAATTCAAAGAATTCTGAAGATGCGTCATCACAGCCACAAGATGTTGTTTTTCATTTAATCCTGGAGAACTTCAGTTTTTTATGGAGCTGTTGCCAGTAACCACTGTGTGTGTGTGTGTGTGTGTGTGTGTTACTATATGTGTGTGCGTGCCATCGCAGCTCACTGTGTCAGTGTATCAGTAACTGACACACCTTTATTTATACTCACATTTGTCACTATCAGACCAAGTGTGTGTGTAGTGAGAGAAACAGAGAGCTCGTGAATAGGTGAAATACAGTGTTAAATTAATGTGTGTGTGTGTTTGTGTGTGTGTGTGTGTAGTGTGTGTGTGTTTGTCTGTGTGTCAGCTTAGGTAACCTTTCAGTAAAAGCACGTTATGGTATGAACCCTGAAAAGGAAAAAGAAGGAAGACACGGCCGCTGCGTCCGACTGTGACTGACTTTTTCAGTCATTTCAACATCAGTTCAACTGTCTGACATGCTGTCATTAAGTTATTAAACCATCATAAACACAGTTAGCATTTCTCATAACTAATGTCTTATTGAATTTCCTGCTAACTGGAGTAAGTGCAAATATGCTTGAGGGGGGCGAGGTTCTCGAAAAATGGCCTTTAATTGTGAAACGTAGTAAAATCAGTATGTGCTCAAAGAAAACCACTTGATCTGGTTCAACAGATCCTAAAAACTGGGTTGTTTACTGCAAAAGCTTTGGCAGCTAAAACTTCTTCCTTAAAGGGACCCTGTGGATTTTGATTTTAACCGCTACAGGCACCATGGAACCGTCTTTGATGAACGGGTCCCTGTTTTTGTTTGTATCTCGTTTGTATAAAACAAGTATATTGTTTGTATCTTGTTTGCTACTTTATTAACTAGCAAGAAAGTAGCAAAGTACATCCATGTTTGCCACTTTGTTAAGTAACAAACATGGATGTACACAATGCCAAATAATTTAAAAAAGTCCAAAACAGCAAAATGCCGCAAATGTCTTATGAGGAAGGAAATGGATTTGTTCCCTTGGTGGCACTCGAGGAAGCACACAAGGCTTTTCAGTCAGAAAAGCTGAATGTAAACATAACATTGTTTTTCTAGAATATGCTAGTCGTTTAATATAAAAAAAATATTGATCGATGGAGCTTTAAAAACAATCCCATCGACCTTCAGTGTGCGCTCCTTTCAGGTCACTGCCCCCCCCTTTATTTATATAAAGGAAATTTTGTGCAAAAGTTTGATAAATAACAAAATACGTCTCCGACACTCCCAAACTTGCTTATTGCGGCTGTGCTGTTGATACTCATAAAAAAACCCAAATCCCATTGTTTTAGAATTATAAGGGGGTTTGGAAAAGAAAATCCAAGGAGAGAACCTGTAAAATGGGAGCTTGAAGCCCTGAGCCCCACCCAAACACTGACATCTCTTCGCTGTGCCACAACGTGCCATTGCTGAAACAGTGAGCTAATCATCAACAAAGAGAGAAAAGCTCTGTTGAATAGGCTGGTATGTAGACAGCAGGAAACAAAAAAAAAAATTTCATCTCTCAAAAGCCGGCGTGGAAATGAATGTCTGTGAATTAATGCCAGGCATGAGTACAGACAAAAGTGAACAGGAGAAAACGAACAATGACACTCAACTGAAGCCAGATTCCTCAGGCTCGGGTTTTACTTCATGCTTTCCAGAGCCGAGGAGTAAAAAGTTCATATCTGTTTATTCATTTTTTTGAAACAAAAATAAATAATAAAATCAAGAAAAAATATCTGTAAGTTCATCATTACAGAAAATAAAGGATCCAGTCTACACTTATCATTGTTTTGTCTGACATTAAGAGTCATTTTTGTTATTTGTTTCGTAATGTTTGCTCAATTGTCCGACATCTTTCTAAAAGAAGTACGTGTTTATTTTTGGATTCAAAGTGTTGTAGTTAAGGCTTTAAAAAATGGATGTTTAATGCCATCAAAAGGTCATTTACAAGCTCCGAAAATCTTGAAGGAAAAACTCTGCTGAGAGCCGTCTCCGGCCGTTTGGGCCATTAAGAGCTCATTACCTCCATGGGCCCAGTTAGCGCTGATTAGATAGCTTCTGCTATTGACCATCAGTCAACCTGGTGACAGCAATTAGCAGAGGGAGAGGTCCAAAGAGCATGGGGGGAAAGAACGGGTGACCATAAGAGCAAATATATAACGATAAACAGGCTCAATTTATGTGGTTTTTGAGAGTGAATATGAGGAGATTTTGTTTAAAAAATTGCCTCTTGAACAACAACAATGTAAAAAAGATTTCTGTTAAATAAAACTGATCAATTACTAATGGTTTTGAGTAGAGAAAATAGGTTGTTTTATTATAAATGTGATAATGGCTCCATTCTTTAATGCAGAAAACACCTAGACCCCACATCAGAGGCTCAGAGGCCAATGCAGCCTCCTATTTGGACAATATCCTGTTTCTGGAGTTAACTGCTCCTGTGTGTGTGTGTGTGTGTGTGTGTGTGTGTGTGTGTGTGTGTGTGTGTGTGTGTGTGTGTATGTGTGTGTGTATGTGTGTGTGTGTGTGTGTGTGTGTGTGTGTGTATGTGTGTGTGTTGAGGCGGAGAACAAATGTCTCCATATTAGAAAAGGTTGAGGCTCTCCACCCGCAGGTGTGTTTGGTTTTAGCTCTATAGAGAAGCGACCGTCGGGGTCAAAAGCAAAGCCGCCCCTTTCTCGGACTAATATCCTCGAGGGCTAGCAAACAGGCTGGTGAAACACGACACACACACACACACACACACACACACACACACACACACACACACACACACACACACAGAACAAACTGATATATACTCCTAAACAAGCTGCCAAAAGATCAGGTGAAAGCCTAACCTGCAATCCATGTTTACATGCTTAAAATTTTTTTTTCCTTAAATCTTAAAGACAGCATTGAGTTTTTGCGGAGATTTAAGTTGGTCAACAAAGTGAGAGAAACACTGACAATAATATCATGACCCTGCAAAGTTTCAGTCCCCACATCCACAGTGTTTGACCACCTACAAACTGGTCCAAAATCTCCAGGGTTGATTCGATGATGTTTGGCCAAAAAAAATGAGCCTTTGAAACCCTGATGATGATTGTGATGTGATAAGCATCAAATCCTCATTTCTGATTTTTGGCAGAGCTGCAAAGAAAACTTTCCAGCGGTTCTCTTTTTCATTGAATGATGTAAAGAATATCATCTTGAATCAACCTAAGAAAAATGAAAAAAATAGGGTACAATTTCTCTTCCCCCACTACTCTGACAAGGAACTAATATGATTTTATTTATAGAACCACTGTAAGTTTTCTCTATGTTTGAGCTTGTGCTATTTGTGTCAATGTGATCAATGTGTGTGTGTGTGTGTGTGTGTGTGTGTGAGAGTGTGTATGTGTGTGTGCGTGTGTGTATGTGTGTGTGTGTGTGTGTGGAGGGGGAGGGCATATTGATCACAAGGGGGCTTCTCTCTCTGAAAACTTGGACGTCTCCTGTAAAAAGTAAAAAAGGCATCAGTGCTCAACATCTGTGCACGACTGACGGCAGCTGTTTGATCAGGTGGCCCATTAGGGAAAAAAATGGCCAACTATTATTCTGCTCTCAGAAGTGCACGTACGCTAATGACTGCATGTATGAATACGTCATGAATCATAACCGCCAAACACACAAGTCTCTGCCGCACAAATTCAACAAAGGACACGCACGCGCGCACTTGGACAAGTATAGGCAGCATAACAGCAACAGTACATCAATAGATCTGGGACAAAAAAAGCCTCTGTCAGTTGGTGTGTACACCATAAGGAACCTATATATTTACTCTATAGGAGGCTTTAAGCCTCTTTGATGCCGCTGCATGAAAAAACAAGCTACTCCTGCTTGGATTACTGGCGACTTCGTTCTCTGTTATAACCTTGTAAATTGAGAAAATTAGTTTGAAAACACATCTTTATAAAGAGGATCCACTGAAAGAATTTGTCTCTGATTTGTTTTAGTCGAGCTATAAAAAGGTAGATGAAATTCTGGTCATTTTTTAAAAAATCATTTTTATTTAAGTTATCTTTATTAAATTTGTACTTTGTGAACACTTACTAGGACACACTCAAACACCTGAGGAGAAACTACAGAATTTTCTTTCCGAACCACGTGCAATCCTATTTATCCAACAACAGCAATTCTAGTCTAATATGTCAGGGTTGTAATATGACCACTTTACAACCATCGCTGACTGGATTTACTGAGCCAAAGAGCAAACACTTTCAGGCTTTCCAGGCCGCCCATAAACTCTTTGTGGACCTCTTAGCTTTTTTTATCAGCTCAGTTAGTATTTGTGAAGAGGGCTGGAGGGTTCCCTAATCAGGCCGATAGCGCTCCGCTCTCCACATACGTTGACGTACAAACACACATGTACAACACACACACTAACACAATTACAAAAGTCAATGTGCGGAGCTGGGATGGCTGCCCAGGGCCATGGTCAAGGTTTGCACCCCCCCCCCCCCACCTGCACTAGGGGGAGGGCAGATCACTGTTACGATAGCAAGATAGGAGTTTTGCGATGACCACAGATAGTGATGGACTTCAGCAACGTGCACAACGACAGCTCCCATGTGGCCCCCGCCCTAATGAGAGACAGCCTTGGCAATGGCCGCTCTTCCCACTTATAACACAGAGGCTGATTTAAACTAGCAAAACATGCCTGTGCTCTGTTGTGCGACATGTGCTGACGGTTTCATAGCGTGACGATCCTAAACTACTCTGATTCAGTGTCATTTAAAAGCAAACTGGAGTCTAGAATGACTTAAACTCCAGGCTCTTAATGCTTGAGGTTGAGCATCAGTCCTGGCATGCACCGTGTGGTCAGCAACGCATCAGGTGAAAAGATTTAGACTAATTCTTACTGAGACATTCATAGCATATTTTAGTGTTCCATCATGTTGACACATTCACATACAGACACCCACACAACTTCCTGATACTATCACCTTAACAACACAAAAAAAAAAAAAAAAACCACCTCTCATCTCTCCCTTCAGGTGAAATGAAACATACGTAAATGAGGAAATATGTTTCACTTTAAAGATTGCTGACTGACATATGGCAGAATGTTAGCGCAACATGCAGGTTCAAGGGAATATTGCATTGATGTGGAAACATACCTTCTGGCAACACCCACCAGAAAACTCTACATGCAGGTACACATACTGCGTTGTTTAATCAGGGTTAATCACGGTCATTTGATCATAAGTCAAGTATGACAACGAATCTCTGGCATATGATGTCGATTAAAGCCTCTCAGAAAAAAAACGTTAGTTTATGTATTAATCTTCAAGTCCTATAATCAGACCCCAATGCGTACACGAAGACTGTATTGTATCAGTAAGTCCGTTTATCACACTAAATGTCTCGGAAGCACAGGTTTTTGGGTCAGGTTATGGAATTAACAATAAAACTAAAGATAATGTCTGGAGCAGGTCAATACATAAAATCTTACGGTCAACTGGCAGCCGATGTAAAGAGGCTATAATGTGGTTTATGATATCTTTAATATTTGCTTTGGATAGGAGATTGGCTTGAGTACTCTGTGTGAGCTGAAGGCGTGAATAGGCTTTACCACTCAAGTAGACAAACAGAGAGATGCATTAATCATTCAAGCATGATAACGTCCAAAAGACATATTTGGAATAAAACAAAATTTGGAAGTTTAGGACACTTGGTTTAATGTAAAGTCTCAAACTTATTATGAATTTAGGAGGACTTTAGTGAGGCAAATGTGACTAACTCGGTAAAAATGAAGTTGTATGTTACAACTGGCAGTTGAAAAAGAAAAGTCAGGACTATAGATTATTTGTCTACAAGGAAGTACGTACAGAAGATACAGAATAAAAGGGGGACCTAGGAAAGAGCCCTGGGGTACTCAGAAGTTTGAAGGACAGCAAATGAACCAGCTCAGAGTAAAAGCAATGGGATATGTATATGATTCACCCATATTTGAGTTCACCATATTTGTAAGTATGTAGAGAGAGAATCCCAATAAGAGAGAGAAACAGACCAGGACTCAAGATCTTTGCGATGGCACTACTCTAATGAAGGTATTTGGTTTTTTTGTTTTGTTTTTTTAATTTTTGCTTCATTTGCCTGGAGTATTTCCTATTGTCAGCCCAATTTTTCTTTACATGCTCGACTCATGAGTCATCATCAAGTGAATGCAAAACAAGACTGGGCAGGTCTGGTACTGCCAGATTGTGAGCAGAGCTTGTCGGTAAGGTTCGAAGAGTGACCAGAATGTGCAGTCGACTAAATGTTCAGCCCTCTTTCAGTACCTGAACACAGCGAGCGGAAGGGGCTGATTCACTGAGGAGTGTTGGCAGCTTTCTTTAAGGGGAAGTTACCTGGGTTTGGCAACACTCGGGAGACTTTAAGCGTGTCTGGACCCTCCAAGGGGGTTGCGAGATGGTTATTAGGATGGGACAGAAGGAACATTTTTCTGAAACACAAGACTTTCCTTTATTTGTTGCTCTTATCTTGTGAATAACTGAGTGACTTCGTCTTGTCGGGGAGGTGGAACGATTTGATCAGAATCATGTGAGAAGGAATAACCTCTCTTTGGTTTGAACGGCCAGCACCTAAAGACGATCAGCCTGCGCCGAGTGGTCGCACAGAGACACAGCTTTTGCTTTGAGGGGGTCAAAAGCCCAAAGAATGGGAATTAATAACCCAACTGAACTCCTTGAAGCTGTTGCACGTGCTCATTTCAGCAGTGTGTGCTGTTAGGGCAGTAAGACACGTTCAATGACCTCGTAGCCCAGCAAAAACAACCAGAAAAATTTAGAAACATGACTGCAGGCAATAGAGGAACTTGACAGATTGAGTAATTAGTTTGATATCATTTTAAAAAAACAAAACCTCCACCCTGTGCAAAATGCGTGTCGATTGGCAACCACAGATGTTTCAACTATTGACAAAGTGGAACAACAAAGATGAAGTGATTGGTTTGCTCAGCCGAAGCCACATGTTGAGAGTCCATGTGATATATTCTACAGGCACTGGGCCTAAAAACCGCAGGGTTTTTTAAGTTCATTTTAACATGAGTTTTTTTTAATTGAAACCTAGACGGGCTGTGGTAACAGTGCATCATCTACTTGTGCACCTTTAACCAAGACATGCAAACCTTGAGTATGATCCATTCATGAATCTACAATCTTACACACATTTCCCCTTGATTACCTTTACATTTGTGCTGGTTATATCAAGACCATACTGCATAACCTTGCATAATTGCATATCTGCATAATTTTTTTGTTTACCATTCTCACTACATATTTTATAGCCCATTTGACTTTTCCACCACTGAATCCTGGTGCTGCAACAACCCAACTTCCCCAAAAGAACCCATAAAGTTTCATCTTATCTGTTTATGACCGCAGCAGGATCTGTTTCTAAATGTAGATTCATTCATGTACCCTCTCCGTTGCCTTTTTCTTTTTCTTTTTTTTTAAAAAATCACACTACGGGAGTTCTGCCTTAATCGCACGAGTGAATCTCCAAAATCCAGGTCTGAGGGCTGCTGGGAATCCACAGGTTTCATCTTACAGGAGGGCAACACATCGAAACCAGCCTTCCCCCATTCTGCAAACTCCCCACCTTCCTCCTCCTCTTCCTTCATCCTCTGAAAAGGGACTGAAAAGCAGGAGTAACTGGTTTGGCCTTTATGTTAACAGCGAATCTTCCCTGCTTTTTTCCCTCTCGCTCCTTCATCCACCCCTCCTCCCTCCCATTTTTTTTGTTCTCGCTTTCTTTCTCTCTCTCTCTCTTTCTCTGGGGAAGCTGGGAGGACAGGTATGAGCACGTATAAACATGGTGGAGGAAAAACAAAACTCTTAAGCAAACTAACATTGCCTCTGCGCTGTTTTTCCTTTTCTATGTTTTTATCTCTATTATAGTTGCTGGGTGTATCCAAACTGGCGATTTGTCAGAATAGAAAATGTGCAAATAAGTAAGATGAAGCTGATTGGACTCGTAGCCTGACGGGAACTGAGGTGTGATTGTGGTTGGATTCTCACTGGTTTGAATCCTTGGATTTGCTTGGGAATGTGCACCGAAAGAGCAAAATAAATAAATAAATGAATACGATTTTACAGGGCAGCATGAAGGAGAGTTTTTGCAAGGCCAAGCTCATGCTATTTCCAAATCCTCATCAGTGTTGAAACTCTGGGAGATCCCAGGCAAAACAATGGATTTTTCTGGACCATGCCGTAACTCTATGGGGCATGAACCAGAACTTCACCCGGGATCAACTTGAGTCATTATTCTCACATCTTAAAAACCTTATCTTATAATTTTTCCTCTGCAAGTATCATCAAGCACTGCATTACACCCGAGGGGATTTTTCTTACATATAACAGGCTATAAAGGCTGATAAAGAAGCTAGGCACTTGTTGCAGCTGTTGGGAGCTTCCTCTGTACCTCACCACCATTGGCTAATATGGAGTGGTTGTAACTAACGATACAGATTTACCCATCAGGGAGCCCGATGAGCACATCACACTAATATTTAGATCCTGTATTGTCGACGTCTATTTCAGTTTAAAGCCACAGAGAACAGTTTCCTCACCTGTGTGTGTCCTCTGGTGTGCCTTCAGGTGGGAGCTCTTTGTGTAAACTTTGGTGCAACCTGTAAAGAAATCACAGAGATCATGAGACAGACTGACGACTGGAATGCCCTCCTCTGATGGGTTTACCTTGGCCAGGAAGCTGTGATATGAGAGGGGGAAAAAAAGTGCAGTACCCCGAGTTTAAATGATCCTGCAGTGTTTTGTTAACAATGCCAGAAATCTTGTTTCTGCTCAACTGTGTGTTTCTGTGTGTGTCTGTGTGTGTTTGAGCACATGCAGGGGAGAAGCAGTGCATGACTGGGAGATTTGCATTGGTGCTTCTGCTCTGGAAAGGGAGTTTATTTACACAACAGTGACACTGGTGGGCAACAATTTTTCAAAACCAACCTGTTGGAGAGGTTCTGCTGAAACTTGTTTTTATTGGTTATTTGTGTACCAGTAAACCTTGTATGTACCAATAAACCTTGCAGGGCTCAATCTGCTGATTGTGTGTTTGTGTGCCTATGTGTTGCAGCACGATAAATGGTCATAAAGTAGCAGCGGTCCAGTATTTACTGTGTGTGAGTGTGTGTATCAGGGACAGATACGTGCAATGATCACTGCGAGCGGACGATGGTGCTGAGGCAATGTTAGTGTCAACATGTGCAAGGTTGCAGGAAAGTGAGCAGAAGGAAAAAAAAGAAAAGCCTGGCAAAAACTGTGCATTATATATTTCACTTTAAAATAAAAGACAAAGGCTCTGGCAGTGACCCCAAGTAAAAAAATTCTGCAAATTAATTCAAATAACCTGATTTCAGGGCAAGTCAGTCGTTTTTTTCCCCACATTTTATTCAGTGACTTGTAGAAAATCTGGTGAAGATTTATTCTTGAACTCTATGTTAAAAAAAAAATTCTTAAGTTAGGCCAAACTTATTTTACTGTGAGATTTTTTTACAGTGACAAACAAGTGCTCCACAGACCTGGGTAGTCACAGAAGTGGATCCTCCTCTTCTCCAGCTCCGGGTTGTTCCGCCTGTTGTATTTGGGCCCCGTCAGGACACCCTGGCCGTGTGTCATCAGCATGGCATGCGGGGACAACCCTGTGACCTTTACTCCCCCCAGGCGCTGCTGGTATGGGGGCGGAGGTTGGGACGCCAGGCCGAGCAGCTCCGCCTGGCCGTCCGGGCTCCCCGGCTGGGAGTTCGGGGGCGACGGCGGCAGGCTGTGGGGCGCTGTGTGCTGGGACGAGTTCGGAGCCGCCTGGTAGTAGCCGTGGTGCGGCAGCAGCTGGTGCTCCGCCATCATGTAGTTGCCGCTGGTCGTCGGCAGTGCGACGCTCCCGAGGTTCAGCATGGTCCTGCCACCCTGCGAGCAGTGCGTCGACGGGCTGGCGTTCGACAGGGTCATGGTCAGATCGGCGCAGCTGGTGATGGGCATGTGGTAGGCCTGTGGCTGGGGGGCCGGGGGCCCGATGTGAAGCTCCGCGTCCAGATTCGGATGCTGCTGAGACCCCACGGCCACGTTGACCACACCTTGCGAGCCCATGTCCGGCTTGATGAAGACGTTGTTGACCACCGGAGGCACGCTGAAGACGGAGGTGAAATCAGGCAGGGCCTGGGTGGCGTTGGTGGGGATGGAGCACGGCACCTCCAGGCCTGGCTCTGTCTTGATCTGTTGGGGCGTGAGGGTCTTGTTGTTTGGCCTGTAGAGGCCCGTGCGGAGGTGGGTGGTGCTGGGTAGGATGACATTGATGTTGACGCTGTAAGGTGCTGCGAGTTTGTCCTCTGAGAAGTACTCGTCCACCACAGAGGCGCTCTCTCGCCGGTACTTCTTGTCCCCACCGTCAACCATGGGACTCGGGAGAGGACTGGTGACCTGGGGGAGGTATTTGTCCAACTCTAGCCGATTCTGAAGAGAATAAACAGGATGGAGGATTTTTTAAAGGGGGAATTCAACGGAGTTCAAACACCACAACTCCTCACTCTCGTTTGTTTACATACTACTCAGTGATTTTCCCAGATTTCCGACCATGGAGCACGAACCTGTTGTCAGGCAAACACACTTTCATGTAAACAGAGCAACTGAGCCAATACATCATAGTCACAGAGGTGTGTCCGATTTTTGCGTCTTGTTCAAACTTCTGAAAACCACAGCGACAAAGAGATGCAGCGCACTTTGGTCTATTCCCTGTTACTGTGGCCTATTGCATTTCTTTTCTAAGGCCTAGTTCTTCCCAGTCAGTTGGTGACGATAATTCAATCCTTGTTTTCTGTGGGATTTATATCAAAACACGACCACAGCTATGACGCAAAATTAGCTGCAACGCGCCTCCATCACTGTCGGGGTTTGAGCATTTCATGTTAAAATCGCCTGTTACAGAGTTTTGGGTAGAAACATGTCAATCTGAACCAAATGATTTGTTGAAGAATTTGTAAAAAACTTCTGGAAACCTTCTGGACACATCTCTAGCGACGCTGTTTGGCTCGGTGTTTGCTCAACATCGACACAAATAGGAGTATTTGTTCAACCGCTGTAATTATTTTGCGAGATTAATGGGCTGTGGAGGGTGATAAGGTGGCTGTGACATGGCTCAGTTCCACCCAATCCACATTTAATGGAGACAAATAAAACCAAGGGAGAAAAAGAAAAGAAAATTAAAAATCTTGGGGAGAATGGAAACGACCCAGAGAGGATAAAAGAAACGTTTTTACTCATGTTATTATCAAAGCTTCCTCCTCCATCGTGCTTCACATTCCTGTTTCCCAGTTGAGTTCCCTGCCCTGTCAAAGAGCCGGAACCGGGTCCCTGATGCTAGTTCTGCCCCCCCCCCTTCCAGGGTGAGAACCCGTTGCCTGTTTGGAAACGTATTAATCAGTGATCAGTAATCGCCGTTGGTTGGAAACATATAATGCAGAATGCCGAGTCATGACAGCAAACAGCGGCGCGACTTATTGCTCCGGCTTTAACGTCATTCATCAGCTGATCATGAGGCAACAATGATAAAACTGCATCAATGATCAGTGTAACGGCTGATATTAAAAAGAAGGTAAAAAATGGATAAAAACCCATCTACTGCCCACACATTTATTTATTTTTTTTAATATTTATTTTAATTTTTCTTGTTTAAACTCTCAACAACTGGAAAAACACCCCACTGGGACACGAGAATAGATGTGGGTTAACGTTTCATTCGTGGGGACTTTTGTTAAAAAGCAACAAGACTTGACTGGTTGAGTCTATTAGGAAAATAAACTGCAAGTGTTTTTCCTCATTTTTAGTCAAAGGCTCTATCTGATCTTAGACCTGATATACTGGTGTGTATGTGTGTGTGTGTACGTTCCTTTGTGTTTATGTTTTCGTGTGTGTGTGTGCACGTGCCATTCAGAGTCTATGAAGCAGTCAGTCCTTTAGAGGTGCACAAGCCCGATAAGTAAAGAATCTCTGCTGGGGGGACCACACACAGACACACACACACACACACAGACACACAGACACACACACACATAGACACACACACATACGCGCACACACGTACAAATGTATGAATTTACATCTTACAGAAATACAAAAAAATAAAATGTACATATGCATCTGCATTTAAATGAAGGTCTGCAGGTGCAGATGCGAACAGTCATAGCAAAACACATGTAACTATGCACAGACACACAAACAGGCAGAGAGTTCCCTCCCTGGGTGTGGCCAGTGGGGATGGTGGGACACATAGAGAAGACGACAAAGAGGAAAAGAAAGAAAAAAGAAAAAAGAAAAGCACACAGCCAGACCAAAACAAAGGCTGTAGGAATGTGAAAGAGACAGAGAAACCTAAACACTGTCAGGTAAAAATAGACCTGCCAGACACATGTGATAGTCACAACAGATACACGGGACAAGGAGGCGGGCAGGGTGGGGTGGGGGGTGATCAAAACCATGAGGGGAGAAGAACAGTGAGCGGCTAAGCATGAAGCTGATATCATGTGTGAATACAGGAGGCTGAACTGAGGGAAACATCAGAGTGGATTAAAGTAACTGCCGATTGGGAAGCTGCAGAGGAAAAAGAAATACCAACGACAATGCAACGGTCCCTCCTCTTGTGTGACTAAATGAATGATTAACGTTGATTTTAGTTCACTGACCGATTTCTTAAAATCTGATAATCTTCTGATTAATCATAACTGATCACACCGATTAAAGATAATTCTTTAAATAGTTTGGTGTCTTTGGGTTACTTGATAAAATGTCAAAAGTTATGACAAATTTCTAGCGTAAGATACAAGGGACTAAAATTAGTTTAACTATTGCCCCCCCCCCCAAAAAAAAATCAATTTCACCAACATGAAATGCGGAAAAGGGAAACAAAATAACACTATGACACTATGAAGCTTGAACCAACTAAAACGATTACCATAATTCAGATATTACTTTCCAGTTAATAGAGTAAACCACGTAATCACGTAATTTGAAGCTGAACTGTATGAACTGCACCCCTCCCCCACCCAGTGTTCACCTGAGCCTTGGACTGAATCAAACGATTGGGGACAAACGACCTAACGAGGTGCTGATGTGTCCGAGGTCGTGTCCATTCGGCTGAGGGGAGAAGAGGAGGCCTGTTTCAACACCGTTACTCTGCAGCGCGGCCTCGAGTGTCGGTGATGTCAGGACACACACACACACACGCACTCTCACACACATGCGCACGCGCACACTCTTCATATTAAGTTTCTGTTTTCAATGCTGGGTCAATGAGTAGCTTTCCTGTGCATTTGCAGTTGTACTGTTAAGGCAAACAATGTGATTAATTTTTCTCTGGGGTTTTTAGATTATCTGCACATTTTCTTTCTTCACTGTTCTGCTGAATAGAGAAAACATCTGGTCAACAAGTTCATTTCTTGTCAAAGGCTTTAGTTTCCTCTGGGCTTCGATATGTGCGAGAGAGCATGAAAGAAGGAAAAACTAAGTGAGACCATTGCATGTGTGAATATTTAGTTTTTAGTTTGCATATGCTTTGCATATGCATGTGTCTCTGCATGGTTTCTCTCTGGTTGTATGTGTGTGTGTGTGTGTGTGTTTGTGTGTGTGTGTGTGTGTGTGCATGAGTGTCTGTCCATCGCGCGTCCTTTGTGGACTCACACCAACCCTGTAATCGCTGCAATCTGAGCACCTGGTGAAATTAAGGTCCTGGGTATTTACTGAGGGGAAAACAAAAAAAAAAACCCAAAAAACAAAAAGAAAAAGCAAAACAGAACAGGCTCTCTGTCTCCGTCCAACTGAGGGCCCCTGTGTGCCTTTTCAGGACGGGACACAAGCGGGTTCTGTGCCGTCAGAGCTGGCGTCCCTGACCCGCCGGTGCCCTTGGCCGTGCATGCCACCGGCCCGCTGCCAATCCTTCCCTGGGATTTGCCCAAATCTTTTTATCTCTACCAACTATTATATGTGCAGAGAAAGCTTGAGGTTATCAATGGAGTTTCCTACACAGCGTCTTGGTGACCGCATCGCATTGAAAAGTTCATATAAACTGATCTTTTAATGCATCTGAATGCAGTTTGATGATTTGCAGAACGGCAGTTGCAGCTTCATGGAAATCTATGGGATCAATCAGCAGCTCTTTAAAAAAAATAATAAAAGAGCAAAAACACATGTAATACATTTCTATAATGACCAACTTTGCACGCACGCTCGGTGAAATGTCTATGAATATGAAGAAACACCTTTAAAAATCATAAATCATTTAAAATGAGTCTCCGACCAAAGCGATAACTGCTCTTCCTCCCTCCCAGCCCGAGAAATTAAAAGTCTCTACAGCGCTCAAGGACAGTATGAATCACTGTGTCTGAGCTTCAAAGTAAAACTTCTGTAAAACTTCTATTACAATAAAAACCGCTGAGGGGGAAAATCTCAGCGTTTTTCGAGACAGGAAGTGCGTTCCGCTTATTTGGGGGCTGTTTCCTATTCTCACATTTTTTTTATTCTTTCGCTATTAAAACTCTTCGACCCTTTAAAACGAGAAGCTCGGCGAACCTCAAAGGGTAAATGGTCAACGAGCTGCGGCTCAAAATGTCTCTGTGTCATTTTGTGTGCTTGACGGGAAGAAACTTCTCCGGGCCAGGACTCAGTTGGTTAATAATTGGAGAACATGTACAGCCGGCCCTTGCTATGAATCCCTCTGCCTGATAACAAGGGTCTTATCGGCTCGGTTCAGGTTTTATGGGACGGAGGTGGAGTTCAGATGCTTGGGCCAGTACGACTCTCATCCTTTAAAAAGGCCCTTAATGTGTGTTTTTTAATATGAATAACATTTTTTTACTTCTTTCCAAGCGTTTTTCTTTAATCATATATCTGGCAGCCACTGTTTCTGTCCAGCGCCCAGAGAACATAAGAAAATCATCTTGTGGAGACTAAAGGCCAATCTGCCACAATCTCGTCTGCTTTTGCTGACAAGGTTGAAGGAGACGAACAGTCTGCACTTTGTTACCAGAGGACAGCATAAATCTGAGGAAAATCATAAATCTGAGAAAAAACCCCATAAAGCAGACAAGATGTTCGATGCGGCACATAACGGTCTGAACGGCAACAAACAAACAAATGTTCCTACTTCTTCCGTGCGGTCAAAGAGCGATGTCCCTCGCCTGCCAGTTTCGCAAGGTCTCTAACCAGTCGGGGCTGGTACATTTAAACAAATCTGAATTAAATCTGGTAATAACATAGAAATTGTCCTTGGAGATTCAGCGAGGATCGAGGTTTTGACACCTAACTTCACTTTTTTTTTCCCCCTAACTCTGTCCCTTGTCTTTATCTGCAACTTAATCATTGAAAAAAATGTATTTTTTCTTAGACACATTAAAAATGTAAAAATATTATTGTTAGTCTCAAATGTAGTTTACTGAGATGTCTATAAAATCCTCACCAGGTCGTTAAATCACATCCACCCATTCACCCAGTGTCATACGGAAAAATGTGGGCGCCATCTTCACATGAAACCCGCCTCCGACCCAAAAGCCTCCAAGCTACAAACTCTGCTGCCCCCCCCCCCCGCCCCGCTAATTGCCAAACAAACGGCTGTGTCTGTCTGCACATTGGTTTTCCTTTATGGCTCTGAGGAATGTGGAGAAACGGCATCTGTTCACCCTTGGATCGCTATAAAAAACAAAACAGAACTGAAAAAAACCCAGAAGTGATAGCGCAGCCCCCCCCCCCCCTCGCCAGGCGATCAACGGGAATCCAGACGAGGTCATCAGAGCAAAACTAAAACCTTTGAGACTGAGATGATGTTTTTATGGCCACTGATGGAGTTAGAGATATGGGAAGCTTGTTTTGGAATTTATCAAGGCAGTGACAAGATGGGGGGGGGGGCAAATATCAAAATCCACTTGGCTCCTACCCTTGTTTTTAAGTACGTGTAGATATTTCCCTGGATTAAGATTTGAGATTAAGATTTTACATGTAAAACTAACATTTTAACTGAATGATTTTATTAAGCTACATTATATGGAACATGTTCGGTTATTTAATATGCAACATATGTGTAAAGTGACCTTTAATCCCCATATTATAAGGCTGCAAATGATACATGTATGTGTCCTAGATGATAAACATGATGATAAACAAGTGTGTATATATAAGGGTAAAACGTACGATTTAAAATCATTTACAAACAGTTTTATGGGCTATAACTGCTCATAAATCAAGATATATCTGGTGTTCCTACATACTGTATCTCCATAAACTTTACATAATTTATTTGTAAGATTTATTAGGGTGTTTGTTTGTAGTTTACATGGACACAGGTGTCCAACAGTGGAGAGATACTTCTCAGGAAGCTCTGTTTCCACTCGACGTGTTTATGACTTCATCAGAACACCTTAATTCCAGCTCTTGCCATTAATCATTATTTAAAAAAACATACATCATCCGGCTGCCCGGTTATTCCGAACCAAAACTGAAATATCCTCATATTCAGGTTAAAACTTGGTCCAAAAAATAAGCTCGTACTCCTTCGTTTCTATTCCTGCCTCTTATATCTTGACTGTCTTTTATTCCAAGTTGTCCTAGAAAACAGATAAAGGCCCTTCTCATATTTAGGAGGCAGTAAGGGCAGGTGGGCAGGTGGGCAGGCGGGTGGATTGGGATGCGGGGGCATTCCCAGACCTGGATCCAGAGTTCCTCCAATGGCATTTTCATTTCAAATGTCACAGAGCGCTTATCATTGATCGCAACGATTTTATTATTTGTATGGAAATTGCCCGAGCCTGCCCCAGGAAACCGGAAGAAAATCAACGGGGCACCTTTTCTTGCCCCGTTGCTGATAAGTGGCGACGCACACCTGTCTCGAGTTTACGAGTTTTTATGTTTTCTTTTGGGTTTTTTTTTTTTAGAGACACGGAACACCGATCTTCTTCCTCGCTGCCAAAACAAACGCTTTCACTTCGTGTTTTCATCAAACGGAGACGATTTTCAACCGCTTTTTAAAATTTATTTATTTATTTATTTTTGCAGCTTCAGGGTATGAGCTTGCAGACCACAGGCTTTTAGAGAACAATGGAGGGATGACTGTCTGCAAGCGGCGTGTGCGCATGTGAGTGTGTGCATGTATGCAAGAGCGTGCGTGTGTGTGTGTGTGTGTGTGTGTGTGTGTGTGTGTGTGTGTGTGTGTGCGTGCGTGTGTGTCCGTGTGTCCGTGTGTGTGTGCTGTCTGGCTTGGAGAGACACTGGCCCGGGCATGATGGGTAACGGATAACATCACCAGACCAAACAATCCAAAAATGGAGGACAGCTATGAGTCAGGCGATGAGTCCCTCTGTTTTTGTGGTCAGTCCGCTGGTAAGGACCAGGGTGATTTATGGGTTTGCGTGTGGACGTCGGGTTGACACATTAAGTACTTGTCGGTTTCAAAAGCCCGTTTTATACTGGAGGCATTTACATGACCCTGAGCTTAAAGAACTGGTTTGACAGTTGGGTTCAGGCCTGGACGGACAGCGAGTTATTTTTTCAGTGTCCTCTGTTTCTTTCAATTGATGAGTTTGCAGAGCAGATTAAAGCCATTTCAACTTCTTTTACTTGGGGTGAAAATATTACATTCACCTCAAAAAAAACATGTAAAATAAAAAGATTTCTTTTTCCAGCCCAACCAGCCAAACTGGTCCTTTTTTTAAAAAAACAAACCATTCATGCCCCAAGTAGACTGACACACAGCTGAGACCCGGGTCGGACACTTTCAGTCTCGGCCATGTTTAATACACCAGGTAGAGTTAAACGGCAGCAGGTATGAAAAAAAAAAAAAGACACAGACCCAACGGCTCAATGTTCACAGAGAACGTTAAAACTCGGAAATCAGTGAATTCAGAAGTATCAGAAGAAGGAGCTGCAGGTTACTGTTTGTGGTAAATCACCTAAAGCAACAAAAACCCTCCAGTTAAGAAGCCGGAGCTCTGCTTTTGCCTCAAACCCAGTTTCCAATATCAGATCTCATCAAACGTTCCACCGTCTCCAGGATCGTTCCGTTCTGACACGCTCGCCATCATCGGCCGACATGGGATCCCGGTGAGCCGAGACTCGCCGTCGTCAGGCACTCGCCCATATGCAAATCAGCCGCGTGCATGTGTGTGTGTGTGTGTGTGTGTTGGAAGTCAAATCCTTAGTCAAACCAAAGCCCATTTAAATCCTTTAACTGCATGAAAAATGTCTGCTGGCGATGGGGGGTGGGGGGGTGGGTCGGGTCAAAACCTTGGCATAATTACATACCAGGATGTACCCCCCCCCCGAGAGAGCCAGGTTTAAACCATATCTGAGTATTGATCTTCAGGAGTCATCAGGCGTGACCGGCCACACGTGCTTGATCCCTGCGGCGCAAAGTTACTCTGTAACTTCGCTCGTCGTCTGTGCTGAGTCTTGCAGGAAAACTCCCCCAATCGGTGACACAACGGCCGAAGAATCTGGAAATTGTTTTTCTTTTTCACATAAGTTACTTATTCTGCTGTTAGAGCCGAGGAACACGAGCAGGGTCCTGTGCTCCGCTTTGCCTGATGGTCAAGATTCGCATCTTTTCGCTGTGATTCCGATCTTCTGCCTCAAGGCCAATTTATGCTTCTGCATCGAACCTACACCGTCGTCTGACGTGCGCCTCCCAAAAAAATGAAATTACGTGTCGTGGCGTTGATGACTGTAAGAGCTTTGATTGATTGGCTCTGTAGCATCGCATTTCCGGCTTCTCCTTCTTCACCGCCGTTCTTCCGGACCGTCTCATCCGGACGTCTTCTTTCGTTCCTGCGTCACAGTAAATTCAGGAAAACTAACTGCTGTTCCACATCCGACAGCCCCGACTCCATAAAGATCGACCCTGTTTCAGTCACCGTTGATTCGAAGTGCGCTGAGAAATAGGTGGCGTATAAACGCCACCGCCAACTAGTGGTTTAGTGATGTAATTACATAGTGACACCAACGCAGAAGCATAAATTGACCTTTAAATGTCAGGTTTTGTGTTTAGATATTACCCGTTGCCAAGTGACCAAAAACACTAAAAGATCAAAGTGTGATAACAGATGTAGCCAGAGAGTGAATTTACCGCCAGGTTTTGACAAACTACTCAGCAGCAGCAGAAACATTTTGGCACAAATAAACGCTAGATAATGACATTTCAGACATACCGAAAAAACCCAAAAAAAACCCTGCATGTGACTGGTGTCGGAGGAGCCTCATCAAAATTTCACCGCCGCTGTGACTTTCTCATGAGTCGAGCTTTTATCATCCTCTCCTGTGCCTGGAGGCGGCCTATGGAGATGCGGGCCCTGCTCAGACAGGTCGGGCAACATACTGCTGTCACGACACCGGCTGAGTTAAGCGCTCTTTAAAAAGAAATTAAAAAAACACCGACACAATGACACAAAGGCGCGTCTCAGGGGGACTAAATAAAGGGGAGAGAAAGGCAGGAGGCGGGTTTTATTGAGTCAGAAAACTTTCTGTTATGCTTAAAGACGTGCGAAGAAAAAAACAGGATGAAATGGAAACTAAGGGAGAGGGACGGTAAAAGAGAGCGAACCGTGATCTGTGTTGAATGTGTTTCATGAAGCCGACCGCATGCAAAAGGCCCGCGACGAATCCGGAGCACGCGGGGTAAACCCTACTCTCCGCCACGGACGGTGCTCGATTGCCCAGAAGTAGGGGGATGGGGGGGGGGTTGGTTGGGTGGGGGCACCTGTTTAGCTTAACCTGCCTTCTTTTGTTCTTGACAAGAGTCGAGTTTTGCATAACACCGAGCACGGCGGCGAGGAACCGGAGACAGGGGCGGCTGGACGGCGGGCCGAGCGACAACAAAACTAAGATGTTGCAGAAAGTATAAAAGTCGATTTTTAAAAAACTGTGAGTTGTTAAGGTGCTCAATTCAAATTGAGCGTAAAATGCTGATTACCCCGTGTGAAGATAATCGAAGTCAATGTTTGACGAGCGAAACCTCTGCGGATCAGGGTCGAGTTTTTCAAGCGCACTAAAATTCCAATTCTGTGAAAAAACCCCTGCGTGGCAGAGGAACCTGGTTCAATTGGGCTGTAAAATGCGTGTGTCTTTATGACGGTCATTCGCTCCGTCCTAAGTTTATCTGCAGCTACACAGGCCGAGAGGGTACATGGCGCTGCCTGCGTCCCACCAGAGACACTGGAGGACGTCTTATTGGACGCAATAACTTAATAAAGCCCCCGAAAATGAGTTTAAGATTTGTAGTGTTGAAGGAAAATGAGGTGCAAGAATCTGTGGCGTAAGCCTTTATGTTTTATGGCATTTTTATAGCTGTTTTACATTACTTACTTAATATTTGAGGTACTTTTTTAAACACAATGCAATTTAAAAAACTGGGAGTACTGATAAGACGGCTGCAAGATGATCTGGTGAGCTACTCTAAGACAGAAGAAAACAACAGAGATTACCAACACCCAAGATTTTTTAGCCCCCAGTAACAGTAATATCTTTAAATACCAGGTCTGATCTAACAAGTTATTTTCCTGCATAACCCAGATGCACGGATAAAGTCTTGGCCCGAACCAAGACCTGCACATGTCCAAATGCTGCCAAGAGATGTTGGTTAGGGACTGTGAACACACCTCCACTATGTCACCACTCTCATTCCCCGTTTGCATAGAAGAAAAAAAAAATCAACAGCATGAGTTGGAGAAATGTGCCGCGAGCAGGCAAAACACGTGACGAGGACGGCGTCGTGTCCACATGCAACCGGAACGAAAGGGCCAACGGACTGCATGGCCGCGACACGGCGAGCACCAGACCCAGCGTGGGCTGGGGTCAGCGGGGACCCTGGTGGGACCCTCGGGGTGGGGTGGGGGTCTAACCTCGTACCTCTGCCACCTGTTTACCCGGGGTTTAAGGGGGGCAGGGGCGGCTTCGAGGCGTCCGGTTTCTGCCTGCGCTCTGTTCCGATCGCTCAGGGGCCGAAGTACAGTTCAAACCCGCTTTAACTCTAACGCCGCCATCACGTCTCTGCCGTGATCAGCTGTCTGGGTCTAACAGAGGAAGGTGGTCGTTAAACACCGTTCATCCTGTTCTTTAACTTATTCTCTGGTATCGACCAGGCATAAGCTGCCCGGCCGTACCTGTGGTGTGAACGACTTCCTGAATCTGTTCAGGCACATTTTTTTCTGGCGCCAGAGCAACAAGTTCATCCTGGACAGAGGAAGAAAAAGAAAGAGCTGGATGACTGATGGAGATCAAGCCATTTTAAAGACTCGCTTTTGGCTTCAACCCGTGCTTTTCCATCATGTGCTCAAACCCCATGACTTCACACAGCCTCTCTGGGCAGCGTGGGCCCCTGTAAAGTGTGGAAACCGGAGCAGGAAACGTGGGCCGAGCTCCTCTCTCTGATCAAAAGTATATTACGTGTAATAATCAAAAATAATTACCAGCTTGAATTAATTACTAAGCAGCACCAACACAAAGCCTGCTTTTTGTCAGATGGCACATTTAAAAGCCAAGCACAATATGCCTGTTATTGCTTTCAGCGATGAACCTTTATCCATGAATAAAACTGTACAGCATGTACAGACATAGACTATTTAAATATATACGTATATTGATGCAAATGCATTGGGTCTAAAATTCTAAAAATCACATCAATTAATAACAACTTCACATCCAATCTACTAGAAATCAATCCTCCTTTAAAGGCAGAACTAAAAACAAAGTTTGAGTTGAATCATTTGTTCTCCAAACACAGCTCCCTGGTAAGCTCTACCTGCGTTTACCAACAATGTCAGGTGTCTTACGTTGAACTTCAACATGTCCGCCTGCCTTTACAGGTGAGCTGTTCCCTCCCACAGGTATAAAAAGCAGCTGGATGGACAGAAAGGGAGGGAAAACCCGGAGCAGAACATGCAGCCCTCTGGTAATTAAATGGTTATTAGCAGCTTTATTTATCCTCAGCTCTGCCCGACGCCAGAGAGTCTGTCAACGCTTGAAAGTGAAGGTAAGAAAAAAACCACAACGAGCAGAACATAACCGGCCCCCGGTCCCAAAAAAGGCCGGACCCGCGGTTCGCCGAGGACCAGGGGTCCGGCTGCACCCAGCGGGTCGGCGGAGACTCTCACCGCGGGCTTGACGTCCTCGAACACGGACGCGTCCTCGGCGCCGTCCGCTCCCGACATCCTCACGGGCTTGAGCTGCGTGAAAACCGCCCTCTCCTCTGTGGCGTGCGGCGGATTCATGGCCAGTCCTACGCTCGCTGCCATCGAAGTTATCACCTGAAGCAGTTCGTGTTCTTCAGAGCCTGGATTTAAACGCGCATAAATAGGTGTATATGTATGTTTATTTTTTCGTTAACTTGGCCCTGCTGGAGCTGAAAGCTACGGAGTAAGTCCACAGCCCTCCCCTCTTTTCTGGTTCCCAGGTACGTGTTACCTGTGCTCAAGTACGGACCTGCTACCTGGGAAGCGGCGAGCGACGTGAGACGCGGCCAATCGGCGCAGGGGATCGTCCCCGTCGTCCAATCAGCTGTGCGGAGGGAAGGCGGAACTCACCTGAGAGAGAGAGAGAGAGAGAGAGAGAGAGAGAGAGAGGGAGAGAGAGAGAGGCTGCAGGGAAGGAGGAAAAACAACTGGCGAGGTAACCGCTGTCTCAACCGCACACATGCCGGAGCGCGCACACACGTATACACCACACACACACACACACACACACACACACGCACTATAGTTATACCACAGTAAAGAAAAGATTTATGGCTTATTTGGACAATATTAGAAAAAAAAGACGAAAATCTGATTTTCCTGCTCTGCTCTGATGAGATCATTTTCTATAGTAAACTGCTGCCAAAAGAAGTCTTTTTTTCCTGGTCCTGTTTTTCTTGAATTTCTGATTTTTGCAATCATGTGAACCCCCCCCCCGTCACAAAGAGAAAGTTAACTGATAAGGAAGCAGCGAAAATCCATTGTACTCAGTGACAAACTGATGAAATAGTGGAATTAACTGGTGAAATCAGAGCCATTTCAGACAATAGAGATTAATGAACAGTGTCTCTGTCCGTTCACGGGGATCATACTTCACTTACAATTTGAAATTTGGAAAAATAAACATGTATCCGAGTATGTTTTTGCACTAAATGTGCACATTGTTACAGTAGATTCGACAAATGGCAAAGCTTCAGCTGTGATGAGTAATAACGGCGATGCACAGGAAATGTTTGATGGGAGTTTCATGTAAATGAATCTGCATGATCAAAGTATCATGCTTGTGGTTTACGTCATGGGTCATAACACCACAATGCCTCATTGATTTCATTTCCTCAAATTTCTTATTTTTGTGTTTGTTTGTTTTTTTTAATGTTTTACAAGATCAGTATTTAGGGCATCTTCTGCTGAGAGATGTTACACCACAGATACAAGAAAGGTGGCAGATTTTTAAAAAAAAATGGGAATGTGAAATAATTGTTTGCTGATTAAATAGCAAAAAATATCCACTGGTGTCAGATAGTAACGCGATAAACCTGACAGATGATATATTGCCAATTTCGGCGCATCCATTGCCGCACAAACCGTCCAAGAGGCGCGTTGCTTCCCCTTCTCCGTGATGCTTCCTGTTTGGGAGAACAGTAGCTGGAACTGGGGAGAACACTTTGTAATCGATTAACTTTTTTTTTTATAGCTGAAATATATGAGGCAAGATTATTTGCACAGCACTTCTCAACAGGAACATTCAAAGTGATTTACATAAGACATAAGAGACGTTTCCTCTAAAAGGGCACTCGGCCGATTTCAGCCACACTGGGCCCAGTTCGACTCCACTGTGTTCATACCAAACACTTCTTGACCTTTAGGCAGACGACATCTGCTCGGCCTCTACGCTGCTTTGGGGCCACAAACCGTTGTTGACTCCTGACTCACAGCAGCATCGCGAATCTGGCACTACTGAAGCTGGTTGTCCGTTTATCGGCCTTATAAGATACTATCGACTTCTAGAGTTTAACATGTCATTTGAAACAGGTGGAATTTATTTCGCCATCGAATTCCGTCACCACAAAAACACATGCAACTTAATTTTAATTTCTGACATATATATGATATGTCATTGTTGTGACATACTGTAGTTTTAATTGTAGCTCTTAAATACAGTAGTTGGTTTTGTATTTTAAAGGTATAAGACATTAAAATAATGCTACAGAAACCAGGAGCGTACATGATTTGATTTAGTTCATTTTACCAACCAAGTTGTCAGTTTTTAACAACAACCACAACAACAAGTGGTAATGCACAACTTAAACCCACTGGAACATTTTGTCACCAGCCTAGTTTACCGCTGTCAAACCAAAAGGTCCGTGTGAGGCCATGAACCGTGAGAAAATTCAGCGCTGATGTGGGATTCTATTCAAACCAAGTATAATAGGAGGAACCTTTCTGATCCGGTCTGGTTCGTCCCACTGGTCGGCCTGCATATTTGCAGACTATAATTATACCAAAGTGAAAGCATTGCAAGCGGTGATATAAAGAGCTGGTACAATACCCTGAGCATGCTAAAACAGTTGACAGGAGAAATTCCAAGAGGGCAAGTAAGCCGTTAGAAATACCTGGTGAGTCCTGCACAGTCATTCACCAGCAGGGAGGCTCAGGCCAGCAGCTTCAGGGCTCCGATGGTGACCCCGACGACGATGCAGGATGAAACGTGAAAGGATCAATAAGTTATTACAATTCATTTTAGGAGTGACATGGATGTTTCTACCAAATTTCATAGCCATCCATCCAATAGTTGGTGGGACACTTTAAACCACAAACAATCAAAATCATGGTGGCCGCACAGGAAAAGTCAGAGGATAATGAAAGTCATTATGATACATCCATTGGTCATCATGACCAAAAAATGTAACTACACGTCGTGGTGATGTCGACCACAAGATCTGTGATCGGTCAGCTTGGTAGCATTGCATTTAAGGCTTCTCTTTCTTCACCGCTGTCGTACAGACCATCTCCTCCGACGACTTCTCTCGTTTCTGCTTTGCAGTGAATTCAGGAAAACTAACTGCTGCTGCTGAACAACATCTATCGGCCCTGACTCTATCAACATCCGCTCAGTTTCAGTCACGATCGTTCCAAAGTGCGCCAACAAAACTTGTGGGAAACAGCGGCGAAGAAATTCAACACAGTGGCATATAAATGACGCCGCCAACACAAAATAAACTACAGTGCCCATGTTCATCATTGAGATGGAGCATATCACACAGTGCAACTGTTTGACTCATTGGAGTGTTTTAGTAGTTTTTAGAAAATAAGAAGTCTATGACAAAGAGACAGTACTTGTTGGTTTTAGAGGGACACATGTTTAACACACATTAATAACTTTGGAAATGTACATCACTAATTAATGACACATGGCTTCATCGTCAAATCTCATGGTTTGTTAATTCAAAGTAAAATTTGATATTTTATAATTGTGTGCCACACAATTTGGAAACTCTAACTGCGAAGAAAAAGACAACTGCAGGTTAAAAAGCTGAAATGACATTAGTCACAGTGGCAGGTGGCCTCAATGCAGTTATTGTCTACTGGTGTTTTTTATTTTTAGACTTAACAATATATTTAACTGAGAAATCTTTTGTTAGATTCAGTAACTGCCTTGAACCTCCGTTTTCTATGGGAAGATACGCTGGAGCCACGGCACTGGTTCTGTCAGCTACATTATCAGTGATTAAGGTCTGATTACAAGCTGTTAAAACCCACAATTGCTACTTTTGTGATGCTTTTACTAAGAAAACAAAATCATGGCAGGGAAAATAACTTTTAAAAAGATACCCCACCCACGGTTGGAAACATTCACTCACAGTAAGATTTAAAGAAGGGTTGTGTTTGTTCATCCATTTAAAAAAAAAGAAAAGAAAAAAAAAACAACAAAAACGCTCAAACAATTCCAGCAGAACTTCGCACATCTCCACCGTCCGTGCATATGCTCAGTACATTGCAGACACCAATATATACGCTAAACGCGGACGAGTAAGCAAAAGCATGACAAGCATGTGTCGTTCTCCTTTGTTTAGGAACCAATGCATGTTCCTGTTGTATTTCAGGCTTGGCCCAAACCCAATCTCCAGTGGAGCATCACCATCATTAACCTCAGACATAGTTCATCTCATACAAGAGGATAGAACACCTTGTACTTAATGTAGAGGGGGACACGGGCTCTTTTTGATAACGGTTCCAACTGAAATGTCAGAAGGCATTAATGTAAACTTGTTTGAATGCCCCTTGAGGCTCCTTTGCATATTTTTTTTATATTAAAGAATACAGTGTTTTCTATGTAACTCTTTTTATTACTCGATTTTCATGTTCTTGTGTTGCTCACATATTATGTTCAGGTTAATGAGGGTTTAGAAACTTTGTGGATTAAAATGTTGAGATGTTTCTGCATTTTTATATAACAGAATAGCTGATCCTGGGAGACAATTATAAAAGACCCCGGACAACCAGCCTTCATTCAAATTTCGCTACATTTAGTTTGAATCCTATGGGATGAATCCAAATGTGGAGAAATTGGTGTAAAAAAGGATGAATCAACCATCCAGAGAACCAGAACATATTGTTGCAGCTCAAATAGCAGATTGTTTTTGAGTTTTGCATCTTGAAGAGAAATAAGCCATAAACCTGTCATGACAAAACCTGTGAGTGCAGATTTTTTTTTTTTTGCTCCAGGCATGTTCCTTCTTCTCAGTTTCATTAGGAGGTCCTGTTGCATCACTCTTGATTTGTCCTACTATGCAAAGGTAATCAGAAAGAGTCAATGAAGTAAGAAAAAAACCATGGGTCTAGGTGCTCCAGAACAAGAGCAAACTCTATCAAATGTTTTTTTTCTTCATGTAACAGCTTCACGAAGTCTATCAAATTCTCGCCTCGGTGCTTGAAACGCTTTGATGTCCACTGCCCTTTTTTACATGGAAGTCAAATGAATACAAGATTGAATGAGCTGATAAGATTGGGTGATTCTTTTTTTGTTGTTGTCTTTTTCTTCCCCCGTCATGCTGCTGAAACTCTTTTACCTGTATCAGGTAACAAGGCAGGTGAAAAAAAAAATTATAAACTAAAAAAAAAAAAAAAGAAAAGGGAAAAATCAAAGGAGATCACACCAGCAGATAACTCCTCAGGCTGTAGCTCGGGACAAAAAAAGACGAAAAGCCTGTGTCACAACTTAATTTTATCAATTTTATCAATTTTATTTTGTGTGTGTGTGGAAACTGTGTGGAGGCCAGAGTAAACAGACGGAGACCAGAAAACCAGAGGACCAAAGTGAAGAGAAGGGAGAAAAGCTGTACATGAGAACGGGACGAAGGCAAAAAGAAGTTTTTTTTCTTTCTTTGATTTTTTTTTCTTTTAACATTTATTACCCAATCATCAGGGAAGCCACAAATGAGGATGAGCGGAAACTTGATCCGCAGCATTCCTCCGCATCTCTTTCTTCAGCGGCGGTGTGTCGTTATTAGGCAGAGGGCAGATGAGGACAAGGGTTTCTACACTCAGCTGGTTAACGCCCTCCAGATCTCTGCTCAGGAGATTTTAAGCTGAGGGGATGCATGTATATGCACACACACACAGACACACAGACACACAGACACACAGACACAGACACACACAGACACACACATTTCCTTGCCCCAATATACCACAGCACATCTGCAGGGAGCCGATCGGGCTGAGGATCAGTATAAACAACGGATTGAATGATTGTTGTGAGATTTCTGGGTTTCAGATCTTCATTTTCTGGACCAGCAGAGCAGTTAAAAACAATAAAACTAACAAAGATTGAGCAGATTATCCCTTTAAGCTTGTGAATCTTGAGCAACCTTCATTAAAGGCAGATCAGCTGGGTGCGTGTGTGTTTCACCCAAGTCTGCAGCGCATGTGGTGAAAGGGTATCGTGCAAACGGATGTAAAAGAAGTTCCACCTGAATATAGCAAGGTGCGAAATATGCGTTGACACACTGAGGTATTGCTCTTGCCTAAAATTTCAAGTCGGCTCACGCCGGCCATGTGCTGGCACCGCCGACCGCGTGCTGAGAGCAGATCATCAGAGGAAAGGTTGCCGATTGGACATATGAGTTGTCCTGTGTGTGTGAGTGTGTGTGTATGTGAGTGCACACTTGTGTGTCATAGTTCCTTTGACGAATTAAAAGTGTCAAGTTGCGCATATCAAGCTGAAATGTAAAACGCTGGAATTTTTCTGTTTCTGTCCAGCTTTTCAAAAGACAATCCTCGATAATGAATATACTTGGGCGTTAAGCAGTGTTACTATGATGATCGAGTTCATATGAGATGGCTGATTGCATGTCACCCCACTTCTTACTTTATTGCTGAGTTTAAATCGTCAACTCCCAGAAGCAGTAGTGTCATGTCTGCAGTGTCTCTTGAAAATTCTTGAAAACAAGTTGCTTTTGCTCTGCAGATGTTTGGCAGACACACCACTGCAGCAATGTGACCTGTCATGGACGTGATACTCACACTTCTCCCTGCCAGTGTTGTAATTCAGTATCATTTGATTATTATTTCTGAAGCTAAATGCATAAGTGGCAAGAACAAGGACCTGAAAAATTTACAGTATGGAGTTACAGTACTTGAGTAAATTTACTTATTTTATGTTGTATATCGGTAGCAAAGTGGTGCAGCTTGCAGTGTCGCCACAGTATTGTTGGTATGGCTGGTGGCTATAAATAACCCTTACGTGTGAATGTGAGTTAGTGTGAATGGTTGCCAAGTCCAATTTTATGCTTCTGCTTCGAGCCTACGACGTAGTCTGAGAATGCGGCCTAGGCAACCGAGAGCATTTACACCTCTGACACTGTGCAATTACACCACCCAATCGCTTATAGGTGGCATTTATATGTTGGCTCCTCCTGTTTTCCGGGGGTTTTGTTGACGCACTCCGAACAGAGGGCGACTGAAACTGAGCGGATCTTTATGGAACTGGAACCGATGGATGCTGAACAGCAGTTTAGTTTCCCTGAATTTTACTGCGGCGCAGGAAAAACGAAAGAAGACGTCGGAGGAGACGGTCTGTACAATGGCAGCGAAGAAAGAGAAGCCTGGATGCAACGCCACCGAGATGACCAATCACCGCCACGGGTAGTTACGTTTTTGGGAGGTGCACGTCAGGCTACAGCATAGGACAAATGGTTATGCCTTAGGTTTGACGCAGAAAAATGAATTGGCCTTGAGTCAGACTGGGACCTTGTCTAGGGTGTACCCAACCATGATATCCTCCTGCCCATAAAAACTGTGGCCAGAGCATGTGGGTATAGATAAGAGATGAGTTATATTCGAACTAAGCTGACTAATTAAAATTTTTTTCAGTGAAAATTAAAAGAAGAATTTGAGAACAAAATAAGGTGCTTTAAATGGCAGGGAGAAAATAGACAGAAAGCTAAAAGCAAAGCTAAAAATAAAACAAACAAAAAAAGTTTAAAATACTTGAGTAAGGGGCTCTTGAACAAAATCTCAGGGTTTTCTTTTTTTTCTTCTTATGGTTGAGTAGACGGTGAGTTTCAGACAATGGTCAGTCTCTTCTGGCTCCTGGCTTCTGGAGAGGAACCAGTGACTGATGCTATCTGCCTCATCTAGACAGACCGACAGCCTCCAGTATTAAGCTCCGCTGGGGGGTGGGGGGGGGTTTGATTTGGGTCCTCTTCAGAGCTCTCCCCCTCTGACCATTAGGTGACAGCCTCTGGTTCACTAAAAGACCTTCGTTTTTTTTTGTTTTTTTTAAGGTGATAACAGATGTCAGGTGTAAATGTAGCCTTTATTGTTTTATTTTATTTGATTATCTTTTGTAAAAAAAAAAATCCCTCGGAGGGGTTTGCGGGACGCTGTCGAAACGACTCTGCAGCATCAGCCCCAGGTGCCTGCAGCCTCCCTGGAAAATTACAACTCCGCTGCCGCACTTCAAAGACCAACCGCAGACAGTGGAGGGGGTGGAAAAGAGACGGAGATTCAGATCACCACCAACCAAGCACAGGTCCTGAGATGGCCTGCTTGTTGCATGGAGCTCAGACTCCTGAGTCTGTTTGAGGGCATTTTAGAAGCGAGTGACGGATCTGGTTTGATTCATTGAGTCCTACATCAAGATCTTCCAACCTGAGTTTTGTTCAAAGCTTAAAGCTGTTTTTTTTTACCTCAAACATTAATCTAAATTAAAACTAACTTGCTATTCATGCAGCTTAATCTAATGTATTGTCAGCAGAGGTCGGCAGAGCAGCTAAAGTTGTCCTGGAGCAAAGGCCCCGTTATTTTATAATAACCTTTATAATCCTTTGACCAAGGAAGGTTGGAATTAGAAGTTATCATAAAAATATGTCTGTAAGACTGAGAAAGTGTCAAGTGAAAAGTCCATTAGAATAGTTAATGACTAACACATTACTCATAGGAATCAGTGAGTTATAGCTTCAGAGTCAGTTGCGGTCGATCACCTGCTGGACTGTGTCCACTGGACCAACCTCTGTTGGCCTTTTTCTTGTACCTGACTGAAAGTGCCACATTGGTAAAGACAAATTTTCTTGGATATTACGAAGGAGAATTTCCTTCTCTCAGGAGTCTGTGCTATTGTGGGCATGTAAAGGCGTGTGAGACCGAGTGTGTGGTACCAGGCCGCATGAATAAAACTGACTTGATCTGTTGTTAACCTGAGTGACTTAATGCCACCGATCAGTTTCTTTCTTTCCAACAATGTATGACCGTGCCTCATTTCTGTGGCAAAGAACAGCCAAAGACGGCTGTTTGAAGTTTCTGAAACAAAACAATAACATCTGGCAATGAATTATTGATAGTAATAACAACAACAACAATAAGAACAGCAAATAAAAGTAGAATCAATAATGCAATAAAATGTAATGAATTTGAGTTTTTTCTCCCTCTACAAAGGTCCTTGAATTACTACAACTGTCCAAAATGTCCATTTGTAGGCTTCCTGTTCAATCCCATCACCAGACAGTTAACCTGTTATACAGAAATATTCAACCCCCTCCCCTCAAAAGACATTATAGTGATGTGGATATAAGATAATGACAATAAATGACAAAAACCTCATCGTACAACAAAAAATATTTATTGATACATATTTGAGTTATTTTGACAACAGAAGTTGACCTAACTCTGAAGTTCAAAGTAATAATGTAAGTCTTTTAACACATTATTCTTCCCCCAGCTTCAGCACTTTGTTAGAAGTTATAAAAGCTAAACGTTCTGGGTAAGTGCTGACAAGCTTCTTACACTTCTTGATCGGAATCTTTGCCCATTTTTCACATGCAAAAGCCTCTAGCTCAGTGATGTTTGAAGGCTTCCGTGCTGCAACTGCCTTCTTTAAATCCCACCAAAGATTTTCAATCGGATTTAAATCTGGTGACTGAGAAGGACACTCCGGGACGTTCCAGGATCTTTTTCTCATCCAAGCTTTGGTTGACTTGGAGGTGTGCTTGGGATCATTGTCTTCCTGGATAGTCCAATGATCACCAAAGTTTAATTTGTCAACAGAAGGCATCACGTTCCTCTTTAAAATGGCCTGGTATTTCTGGGAATCCACGATGCCAGGTACACAATCAAGATTGCCAGTTCCTTCCGTAGAAAAACAGTCCCGCATCATCAATGAGCCACCTCCATGCTTGACCGTGGGGATGGTATACTTCTGGTCATAAGCCTTGCCTTTTGCATGCCAGACATAGTGCTGGTCCATATGTCCAAACAGTTCCAGTTTGGTTTCATCAGTCCATAGAACTATCTCCCAAAACTCTGGAGTCTTTTCCAAATTCCTCCTGGCATATTCTGGTCGACTTTCGATGTTACTTGTGGTCAAGAGTGGAGTGTGTCTTGGAGTCCGACCATGAAGTCCTTGATTATTCAGGGCATTACTGAAGAACTTGTACCAGCCTTCATCAGGTCATCCTGTAGATGTCTTGCACTTTACCTTAATTGATAAATCCTTAAAATCTTTCGGGGGTAGAATATTTCTGATTGCAAATGTGCATATGCTGGGCGTATAACATTAAATTCACCAAAACCCTGGATTATGGTCAATGAGGGTGGTTATGGCGACCATGGTCTGGGTTAAGGTCGGGGTTTTGCAGCTGAAATACCTTATTAAAAGGTCCCTGTTGGGACATGACATGTCTACATTAAAATACACCTTATCTATGCACCCATCCACGACCTCAGCCTCCCCAGGCTTATTCTATGCTTTGCTATGCAAAGGGCACACTTGTTCCTCCTGCATTGGCACTGAGCCTTGGCACTGCATCTACTACCGCCAGTAATAGTGGGCTGACCTCTTAGGAAATGTAAATTGCCAAATACCCACATCTGATTATAGTGTGTTTGCATTGAGTAATGTTTGTCCAGTGAGTTTTCTTCTGTTTGTTTTCTTTTTTAATCATTCATTGGAAGAAAATATATTGACTGGGGCAAAAAAAATAATTTATCATGATCGTCAAGAAATGGGCTGTAAAGATGATATTGTG
The DNA here is from genome assembly GCA_016859345.1 of Istiophorus platypterus. Lineage (NCBI taxonomy): Eukaryota > Metazoa > Chordata > Actinopteri > Istiophoriformes > Istiophoridae > Istiophorus > Istiophorus platypterus. The sequence continues at coordinate 22,496,124 of CM029129.1, forward strand.
ATAATGGTGACGATAGCGTCCACTTCAGTCGTGCGGCTGTGCAATGAATGGCGGCGGGGGGATTAACTGAAACCCTCAGATTGGCTGTTTGGACTCGGAGGCCTCGTATTGACCAAGGGTGGCGTCCACGAAACAGCCTCCGATTGTTCTCAGGAATGACGCCTCTGATGCGGGGCCTATTTACCTTTCTTTAAAGGTAAGAGCTCAAGAATTGATCTGAGCAAACTGAGGCTGCTATGCCTCATTACGTCAGCCGTCAGCACTATGTGTAAAGGTGAGACTCTGTCAAGTTCAAGGTGAAGGGGGAGGAGAGGGTGGTGCAGAAAGGAGAGAAGAAGGTTATTTTTTTCCACAGGAAAACGATGAGAAGCTGCAAAAGATGTGAAACACGAATGTAAACCGGCACAAAGGCTCAGAAGAAGCATCACAATCTTTGAAATTTAAAAAACAATGGAGAAACAAATGTTAAAGCTGCACCAATTGATATCGTTGTGCCAATGATGGGTCACATCAACCCTCGTAATGTGAATGGAGTTTCCTGAAGTGACAAACCGACAGGAGGTATCACCGACTCTGCAGTTCCCCTCAGTGATACAGAGCAATTTAGTATCTTTCAGCTCATTGTTTTGGTTTTACTGTGCACAGTTTTTTTAAATTGTTTTGATTCATCACACTACTCTCGCAACCCACTTCCCAGCTGACCGCAGCTGTAGATGGCAGGGAGGCTATGACAGAGCTACAGTGCAATACTTACCCAGCACATAGTGGAGCCCTTTAAAAGCCAGATATTACCCTCAGGAGTGATATATATATATATATATATATATATACATATATAAAGAAAATATAAATATATATAAGAAAAAAATGCTGCCAATATTCAGTGAGAAAATTAGTTCTGCCCATAATCCACCAGAGGTTTCGTCCTTTTCACCAGGATAATTTCATTACTCATTAAGAGAAGTTTACAGTATTACATTAGTACTGTACCTTTGTATCACCTGTATTGCTGCCAGCAGGTTTTATATCTTCATGACGCCTTGCTTCCTGTCGTCTTCGTCATCCTCGAGCTTTGTCTAGACAAAGCAATCTACTGATTGCCGCTGCAATCGTTTTTATTGATGGTGGGTTTACAGGGAAGTGGATGCTCAATTTATAGCTCTCATTGCAGGAACGCCGTCTTTAAGGTTGAGGCTATACAATAGTGCGTTAGTGCATGCTCAGCATTGAGTAATCAAGAGATTCTATCAAGATCCAGCGAATTCTGTAAAGTGAGGGGGGGGGCAAATGGTGGACATAGGACTCCACGCAGTTTACGACTTAACAACACAACACAACACATAGGCAGGCAAACACAAACTGTGACTGTAACATAGACTAATTAGCTAATTTTTCTATATGTTCATTAAGCCTGTAAAATATTGAGAAACATATTAAACCCATTAACACCAAAAGAACAGAGGAGTTTCTGGCATTTTATAGACACTGACTGTCATCAGGAGAGGAACTGAAGTCATATATGGCCCTGTATTACCGCAAATGACTGTTATGTATATCAGAAATACATTGCATAATATTGTGAGACTGGCAGAGTAGTGGAGGTGGTGTTGGGGGGCTGCTGGCACTGTAATGCAATGATATGTTGTCTAAGTAATTCTGCATCTAAGAAATTAACCTTTTAGAAAAAGAAAAACAAAAAACTCAAGAGAAGGTTTGTCACTGTTATCAGACAATATATGAATCTGAGAACTGACACATGACAAAGTAAAAGTTTGTTTTTTTGTTTTTTTGTTTTTTTTTACTCCCTCAAAGGTACGATCGTTATTTTAGGAGGAAATATTTTTTTGACCTATAAGTGATAATGAATACAAATAATAATTAAAAAAAAAATCCACAGACAAGCTATAAAATTTTCCACAGAATGTTTGCATATCAAACTCAACATCACATAACGATCTCCGTTGCCAAATGTTCCATGCAGGAAGAGAGAGAGGGAGGTATGCATTTTACAACCCCCCCCCCGATTTGTGGATAATCCTACAGGACGTGTGACCATATTTGGGTTTCAGGAAGTCCTGGAATTCCTTCAGTTGCGATAGGAGCGGGCTGCTGACATCATCATCAACATGCAGAGGGCAGGAGGAAATGAGGGCAAAGAGGACACACTGAACGCAACATTATTCAACTATGATTATAAATCCACATTTATGATACAGGCAAATACTGTTCTCTGATCCCGGCAGATTGTTATTTATTGTTGATTTACATCGCCATTGTTGATCATTGGTCTCACTCAGGGTGGACGAAACAGAGAAGCTGGAGTTTGTGATTAAATGTTAATAAAGTAAACAGCTCTTGTGTCAGTCTAGACTAGTATTATACCAACACATCGAGACAATGATCTTTCCCATAATAGAGCTGTGGGTGCGAAAAACTTGTTTTATGTCAAGAGCCGACACTATTGGAAAAAAAAAAAAATTAAATATGCCATTAGTAAACATTTTGACTAGTTTAATATCAAAATACTAATACCGGCTGTGAAACCGAGCTGTGCCGGCTCTCTGCTGGGGAGCAGAGAGCCGGCACAGCTCGGTTTGTGTCACCAGCTCTGATGCCGCTGCTGAGGCTACTGCAATGGTCACAGCAGACAATTGCGACATCTTGCTGCACACCTGAGCCTCCTCGGGAACTAGGCTCTAGTCTGTCCCTTCCTGAGCACAGAGGCTGTGTTCTGACAATAGGCTTTACTGTGAATGAAGTTTTGATGATGCAATCGCTGCTAAGCCTGGAGGTACTGTATGTGAAGACCTGCTACTTTTTTCAAAAGCAGGTTTATTCAGCTAAATTATGAGAACTTGTAACAGTTTGATTTTACATATATATTTCATTCAATAAACTGCGTGTTTGTGTTTGGTTTCACCGCAGTGTGTTACTTCACTTTGCTTCTTTTATGTTTAGTATCAGTGGTCTGCAGAAACCCTCATCTGCCTCTCCGTTTCCTCCAGAGTTTGAGATTTACTGATAGGCATCACATGCACACACACACACACATACACACACTACAAAGGTTTCATAAGAAATCATTGTATGTATCTCCCTTAATCAAAAGACAGAGTTCTCTGGAAACTCATGAAACACATTTCAAGGTTGAGTGATGTCGGTGGGTGTGTGAGTGTGTGTGTTTGTGTGTGTGTTTGTGTCATTTAGTGCTGTATTCTAATTTGTCATAGGTTTTCATTGACCTGTTATTCCTGCTGTGCGATATAGTGCCAAAATGTCACAATACTGATACACAACACTGACAAACTGACAAACGCCGGATAAACAGCACAAAAGACACAAAAAAGGTCCAAGTGAACACAAGAGACAACTAAGTCTATGTGCAATAGTAGTGTTGACTCGAGTCAAGTTTCCTGATTTGAATCATCGGTCATTTTAACTTGCAGGAAATTTCTGGAAGAGCGGTAATAGGAGGTAAATGATTGACTTTGAATCTGAATGTCATAAAACATCTGCTGGCATGCATGCACATCCATCAATGGGATGTCAGGTATGAATTGACAGTCACACAGGACAGTGTCCATTTTGTCATTTCAGTCCATTGTTTGTTCTTGGGTGTGCACGCACATGCACTTACACACACGCAAGAACACACGTGCACACACACACACATACAGGCACAGGCACACACACACATACATGTGCGCACACACACAGGCGCACACACACACACACACACACACACACACACACACACACACACACACACACCACACATAGTGATTGTCTCAGGTCTCCAGGGGCTTTGCCTGCTGGTAAATGAGGCAGTATTTGGCTGTCACCCATTCAGTGGCGCATCGTTTTACATTTTGTCCCACAGTGCCGCCGATGACACGCCGAGTGTCGTGACAGGGTGAAACTGAAACTGGTGTGACACCCTGACACCCACTTGGAGAGCCAGAGAACCTGATGCGGACAGATCAGGAGCTCTGTATGGAGTGTGTGTGTGTGTGTGTGTGTGTGTGTGTGTGTGTGTGTGTGTGTGTGTGTGTGTGTGTGTGTTTTTGTGAAGTCAAGGCAAAAAGGAACCCCCCCTTGTGTGTGTGTATGTGTATGTGTGTGCGTATGTTTGCATGCGATGTTATTATTACAGTGTGTGGACGCTTTGGTGAGGTCAGACAATACATCATCTCTGTGTGGAATTACAGCACCACACATTGTGTTCCACCTAAGTCCACCGGTTTTTCCACGGATGTGATGCCTCTGTGTGCGGCCCAGCAGCTGAAGAACACATAGAGTTGTCACCGGTTTGATTCCCAAACCACTGAACGTCTCCATCAGCAACCATCGTCTCCATCAAAAGGACCTCCAACAAGTCCTCCGAATCAAACCACAATAACACCTTCCCAGCATCCTATGATCTGTCGCCCCTATCAGCCGGATCACGTTTGTATGTGCCTTTGAAACCCGTTTCAGCATAAATCAGCTGTGATTTGTGACAACACTGTGGTAGTAGTTTGGCTGGGGTCAGGTTTATGCACCCCCCCCAAAAAAAAAAAACAACCAGTCTGGTTAGTTTTAGGGAAAGATCGTGGTTTGAGTCGAAAAGACAACTTCGTTAAGTTTGAGGGAACATATAGGTTACTTATCCCGACCCCCTTATGTGATTCAGTGTTTCCTGAGTTAGCGCCACCATGACGGCTGGAGATATGCCATGGAAAAACTGTCAAAAATCAAATGTCCAAAGTCAGATGTTTAGCTGACCCATCCATTCACCACAGCCTCCTAACTACAAGGACTTTATCGATCTAGAACGCTTCCTCCTTTGCTCCACTCGTAATTACTACTACAGCCATTAGAGGGCCTTATCATTTCAATGTGAACAGGTCACCTTGGGATATTTGCTGAAAAGACTAAAGCCGTCTCACATGATGATGTCGCTCAACAATAGAACCTTAAGTATGGAATAAAATAAGCAGCTTGCACAAAAAACCTCTGAAGTAGATTTTTTTTTTTTAACGGGAGGTCAATCACCTAAACTGCTCCAGATGGACGTGGGGATTGTTGTTAAGATGGTAGCAGGTGGCATGTCATGTCTGAAAGCCAATTACCTGCAGCAGTGTCGCTACGTGATAAATTGACAGCCATTAATAATGAGTGAGATAATGTGTTATGCCTGGTTGACTGTGGAACGGACACCAGACTCCGCAAACCCGCTGACACACACACACAAACCCACACACACACACACACACACACACACACACACACACACACACACACACACACTCACGAACACTCACGAACACACCAACACACACATGTAGGTAAGACCAGTGAGTAGAGACAGCTAAAAACAATGAGGTTATTTTTGCGGCACAAGGAAAACTCAGAGATGTTTTTACCTTCAGAAATTGAAAATCTTGTATCTTTTAAGTTGAAGTAAAAAAATAGTCAAAAACAAACTCTGATGAAACCTTTTGAAATCCAACCAGATACATCAGTTATATCCCTCAGCTTTTTGCAACAGACGACTGAAGTATTGATACAATGATGGAACTGATTTCAAATTTAATATACTCAAAAGTTGTATTGGTAAGTTCTGTATGAACCAAGTTGAAAAACCATCCAAATGTTTTTTTATAAAAGTGCTGTACGTAAGTTGTCATCCACCGATCGTTTTTTCTTGGCAGGACTGGGTGGTGGCGACAGTCGCTCACCAAGAGCTTCAGCCGTCGTCGGGCAGAAAGTGAGGAGACGGGCCAGCCAGGCCGGGGCAGGCTGGTTAGCGTGCTAACTTCAGTAGAGAAAAACTATGGATAGACATAGAAGCCAAACAAGACCTTTACTTTGGTGTTTCCACCACTGGGGGCAGCTCTTAACGAGTAAAGGAATGAAGTTTGATGCTGCACTAGTGACATTTCTTCTAGACTGGTAAATTGGCTACGTAGTGACAGCAAAAACTTACATATAGCACCTTTGTAGTTCGTGAAAAGTTCTTGTGACTTGTGCAGGCATCCAAACTGGAAACTTATGGGGGATTTTCCAGTGATTTATTTCCACTGTGTTCATGTGTAGAAACACGATTTTAATATGGTGGTGACCACTTGTGAAGTGATACACCATTAGGAGGTGGCGTTTTGTCAGTTTTCGTCAGGTTTTGAAACTGTTGTGGTGTAATACATGAACAGCTTGGTGGTTTGCTTGGTATTACTTGATGGCACATGTATCAAAATAGGTCAGTTTATTCCGCACTCTTGATTAACCCAGTCATTGCAGATATAATTTCATCATCTCAATACATGAACTTACTACCTGATATCTTGAATGTGATGATACTGCTGGCAGGTGAGTGTTCGGTCGCACCTTTAGAGCACAATGTATGAACTTGACATACTTCTAGATTACCTCTGGCCAGGCAGCCAAGTTGTTCAACTTGCTTGTCATGAGCAGCTCGGTGACTTCACCCTTTAGGATTTCTTGGTCCTTAAGTTCAGACATCTCCTTAAGAGGGACTTCTTGGTACTGAACTGTGATGTACTGTAGTTGTTTTACTGCTGCTGCCAATTTGCCCTTTTCCCAGTGTCAGATGACATACCGGCATAAACAGACAACCCCCGAACAGCTTGGCAGGGACACAGACAACAATCACTGGCTTTTTTTGAACCAAGGAGAAGGGGAAAACAGTTTTAACCACAGCTATAAAGAAATCTTAAACATTATAAAAACGATCTCTTCAACATAATCACATTAGATTTACAGAAAAGCTTTTGGACTTGGTGACTCACAGGTTGGGTTATTGTTATTGTAGACAAAAAAGGACCATTTTTAGAAATACAGATGATTCTTATGATTGGATAACTGGAGTCTGGTGAACTTGGCAAACTCTTGGCATATTCTGCCCAAATTCAACTTAACGAGGTCCAGTCAGCCAGAATAAGTTAGAAACACCCATGTGTTTGTGTGTGTGTGTGTGTGGCAGACTTCAATACAAAGAGAGGGCTGTATAACTTAAGACTTTTTGGCACATTCATGGATTCCCCGTGTTCCAATTGTAAAGAGATCAATGGGGCAATTCGGCAAGTGGAACTAAAAGTAAACACCATAATCTGATTGGAGTAAGCATATGTTTAATTCTAGCATTGAAACATCCGGAGCATTCATCATATTTGGAGAGAAAGCAAAAAGATGCTTCAATGTTAAAACCTTGTTGCCTAGTATTTTTCTATGAGAAGATCTGTGGACATGCTATAATTGTCCCCAATTTACAATTTCAAAATCCCTGCACTGCCGACCTTGGGAAGGTGTAGATAAACATGTGCTTCCTCTAATACCCAAGGTTCTTTCCATTTGGCTAATGAGGCTTCTTGCTTTCCCCATGTATTTCAGTTCATCACTTGCACAGGATAAATGTATAGACGGACTTCTTCCTTTTTCCTGACTATTTGTAGAGGGTGTTGACATCTGGTTAAAAAAAAAAAACCCTTCAGGTAGGAATCCTGCATCATCAGGACCCAAGTGGTGGAAATCAAATTATAGTGACTGACAGCAGGTTGTGCAGCACTTTAATGCCTTTAATGTATATTTATGTTCTCATGAAGAAACACAAGGAAATAAATATTAGCATCATTAGAATGTTGAGTAACCGGACAAAAAAATCACATTACAGTTCAGGAACGTTACTGTGGAATCAATCTGTCTTTTTAAATGGAACTGTCAAAGTACATGGAGGATGCAAGCACAGACCGGAGTTCTAACGGCTTATGATCAGGGTGAACCTCCCCCCACCAGCGCCACCCATACCACCCCTTTGCAAACATGTTTATGTTCCCATGGTTAGCAAATGATTCACACAAGAACAATGCATATACAGATTTATTGTAAAAAAAAATATCAATTACTGAGCAGTTCACAAAACATAGGATTTGTTAAAATATTGTATATCCCATACATACTATGAAAAACTACTGTAGTTTCGTCTGTTTCATCTCAGACCATGAACACACCACAGCAGAGTCTGCTGGAAAATGAAACGAGGCCCCTTTTTCCAAAAAAAAAAAAAAAAATCGGTCAACTCCTCCCAAAAATAACGGTTTTGTTGTTTGGTCCACACTGGAGTTCAATCAGCAGCTTTCCCACTTGCCAAAATGAACTGTATTAACTGGGTGAATGCGCCAGTTCATTCCGATCCAACCAGTTTACACGTGAAAGTTCATCTAATTACAGGGTCGTTTGAATTTGTCTGGTGAGGAACACACAATGGTTTTTAAAGTCGATATGAAACTCGACTGGAATGACAAAAGTCCAGCCGGCGAGTGGGAGGCCATGGAGAGATCATGCTTTTGTTGTATCCATTCCTTTGACTTTCAGCTGTTTATAGTTGCCATCACCTTTTCCAAAAAGTAGCTTTAAAGATATTGCAATAGTTATACAAGGGTTGTATCAGGACAGAGAGTTTAGGTTTGGGTTGAACACTAGAAGGAAGTAAAAATGGAAGCATTTCAATCTAACTACATCATAGAAATGGGATTATTTAAAACAATGGGAGGGGAGGGGAGGCATTTAAGTGGTTGCTAGGTTTGATGCAACTTTTCATTCTCCTGACCAAAACTCCTTTTATGGCTCTTGTCTGCTGGTTTTTCTCTTTTTTCCCCTTTTTTATTTCTTGCCAGATCGAAATCAAAACTCAGGGCCAGGCTGCAGCATGGGGGACGCTCTGAGAAGTTTAAAAGAAGGCAGTCATCCATCTGTGAGTTTGTTTATCCAGTGGGTCCTTTCTGCGTGATGATAGTGATAAAATGAATGATGCCATAAAAAAGGTTTTTATCAAGTTTAAAAAGGAATAAAGGACATTAACCAGAAATTTAGAGATTCCATATTTCCACAGAGCTCGTCTTCGGATGTGGACTTAATCAAAGCCAGTTTCATAGGAGGCTTTAAATGTTGTTTGATGTGAGTAAAGATTGTGACAACTCTTTGTCATCTCAGCTCAGTTTTGTCTTTTGTCAGTCTGCTGAGAGCTTTCAGACACACCAGCAAATTCTGAAAAGCAGCATGAAGGTCGAGCGCTTCGGGCCACAGCCGTCGCTGCACTTTT
>CM029129.1:22510945-22585945 GCA_016859345.1 Istiophorus platypterus
TGTCTTGTATATTTGAGTGAACTTTTTTTCTGTACCCAGAATCCAGTATGCCAGAAGCAGGGGGCGTAGAGGATGAGGTCAGTGTGCCCTCCATGCAAGAATGTACCTCCACATCATACAACCAAAACCATAGAAAGTCAGCAAAAAAGAGAGGTGAGTTTACAATAGTGGTTCACAACCGTTTTTTGGCCAGAGCCCTCATTTATTATCCAGATCCCTTACTACAACCATTGATTAAAATGGTTAATTGACTTCCCTGAATATTATTTAGATTAAACTATCATTATAAAAGCACATATCTGGATGCTAAATAGGCCTAACAGAGTATCCCAGGGATCAGTATAGCCATGTGAATAGAAATTATATTTCTGAGTGTTAGACAAAAATGGATAGAAATTTGACATTCAAACTTTCATTAGGTCTCCTTATTGATAACAAAGAGCTGCCTATCAGAAAGCATTCATTTTCTCTCTCTCCCCTTCTCTTCTGTCTCACTCTTCTTGTGTTTAATTTGATATTTGTGATAGAAAAGATTTCTTAAATTTTTGCACATTGTGTAAGCCTATATCATTCATATATACCAAGCCGGGTTTCTTTTGGTGTGCATTTTGAAATAATCATTTCAGTTTTCTACCTTTTGTGAGGTTCCTTGGCCTAAATCATTAGATATAAATTATCCTGTCGGTTCAGTTCAGTGGGGTATATGTAGGCCTACATCATACATCAAGATGTGACCAGGTTTATCAGTGAAGGGAATAAACTATGGAGTCTCTGTTAACAGAGGCAAACAGCTAGGCAGCTCACCTGCATCTACTTCACTCCCTCATCATTTCCTTGCAGTTCTCATGCATTAGTTCCATGTTGTTGACCATGTAGATGCTGTGACTGCTTTGACAGTATATTACTGTTCAATTCAGTAACACATACAATTTGCTGCAATGTATTACCGATGTGATCAAACCATGTTCTTTTATACCTACTTAGGTAAACAACCTGCGGTCAAAAGAAGCTGGACACCAGAGGAATGTGCTGCTGTAGAAAAGCATTTAAGAAAATTCATACTGAGGAATGAAGTTCCAGGAAAATGGACTGTCAACGCTGCATTACTGAAGAACCTCAAGCCCTAGTAAACCGAGACTGGAAAGCAGTTAAATACTTCATCAAAAATCGAATTACTGCAATGAGAAGAAAATGGCAGTAAAAGTTCTTCACCCAACAGGGATAGTAGCACTAGGCTAGAGGAGGACCCAAAAGGGCTGTAGTACTTGAGATTTTTTTATATTCTCTAAAGTCTCAGACATATGAAATGGATTCTTGTAAATTATTTTACTGCAGAATTGGTTAAATTGACAGATATTGTGTAACACTCCATAAATAATTTAAAAATAAGGCAAAATAACACAAAGCTGAAAGGGATACGATGCAGCTACATGTCATGTATTTTAAACGTAATTTCATAATGCAAGAATCCATTTCATATGTGGGATGCCTTAGAGAATAAAAAAAGCATTGTTGTTCTTTGTTCCAGTAGGTTGCATCTCTGTATTTAGGGTGCCTTGCCACAAGCCTACATATTTGAACACACTTTTTTTCACGTCTTCCCATGCTTTTCCTTATCATCCAGGGTGGAACATACATGCACACAATACATACATCCACATACAAAGGTTTAATCAAGTTTTCCTTGCGTTGTCCTGTTAAGGTTCTTTCTTTTTTCATTAAATGTTTAGGACAGAAATGTCGAGGTATAGACTCAGGTTAATATATAATGGCAGATATGATTAGTTTTGGAAAATGGAGGGAATGCTGTTTCTCACAACTTTTTGAATTTCTTACATTTTATTTTACTTTAATCAGTCCTCAAAAATTTATGCTATAAATAAATTCAGCACATTGAGGACAAAGTATGTTGTAAAGAGTTTATTTCACACAAACTTCTGAGTCAAATATTACTTATGGTTAGCCCCAGAAAGAACGTCGTTACCCCAAAATGGGATTTGGGGTCTCGTTGATTTGGAAGGGTGGGAAAGTGTTGAGCTGGAGGTCATTATTTGAGAACCATATTACTGCCTGTCTACCTAATGATGATCTTTCTTTAAGTTTAGGTCAAACACGGCAGTGACTGAGATAACTAGGATTTGAATTGTTTGGTGTAAAGGAAAGAGACAAGATGCACGATGTAGAGCCTGTTAATTAGAAGCCTTGATGTAGTCCTGCAGTGCCTTGGTAATCAAGGACCAACAATAGAACATTAATGTCTTTAGATAGTAACTTTGGTCCCTGCCAACTAATGAAAACTAGAAATATTAATGTGTGTGAAAGTGGACCCCAAAAGTTGTGAATGTTGGAACAAGAGCCCCATTAGGGACTAAAATCCTTTTTGGAAAAAAGTTTTGAATTCTGTTTCATTTAAGTGATATTTGGGATTAGGAATTTTTTTTTGTCTTGCCTGATTTTTTGAAGAGCTGTAGAACAATGGGAAAGGGTGGATCCCACTAAAGGGTAAAAAAAGGGGGGCCCTCTAACATTAGAAAAACAAGTATGTGTGTGTGTGTGTGTGTGTGTGTGAAGGAGAGAGACAGATATATGTATGTATGTGTGTGTCTCTGTAGATGCATTCACACTGCAGACATATTTTTAGCTCTAGTTTTGAAATTGATTTAAAACCTTTAAAGGCCTTCATTGGTTTAAGGTCAGTTCAGACTCAACTTATTGTCCTAGGAAAGGAAACTACTTTCAAAGCATAAAACCCCCAAAAACATGGAAGAAAAACCACGATAAAACCAGAATAAGACAGTTACATTATCACACAAAGAGAATACATATTTTGGTTTTATGCACAAAATTGAAAACAGGCTAAAAGGAAACAGCAAGTTGAAGATCAAAGTTATAAAAAAATGAAATGCTGAGCTCTGTGTCGAACCTAAGGAAAGTTTGAAATGTATTAGTATTAGGAGAAATTATTAAACATGGGAGGAACAAAAAGTTGAACCTGATGCATCTAATTTTCTGTAAACTTGTATCTCTGACATCTTTATATAAAGTTTTTTAGTTGTGAGCTGGGATCACTTTAAAAAAAAAATCTGCTGAAATATGATATTTGAGAGCCAGCTGCTACTTATTGAAAGCATAACAAAGAAACCAACCAACAAACAAATAAATAAACACAACAATGTCAAATAATCCCTTTCACCAAGTTCACGTTTGTTTTTCTAGGTTTGGCTTTCCAACTGCGCACTTCACGACAAAACATTGCTTTTTTTGGCAGGAGACTATAAGTTCTATTGTTCACCTCAGAGTACGAGTGCATCACTCAGGAGGATTCTGACATTTATCCGTCGTTGACACATGAGTATTAAGTAACTTTAACCGAGGGGAAAAAATCAAACAAAAAAAGATGACTGCGAGTTGTTCACTGTGCTGGATTACGTAAAGTGACTGAGACAAGTTTCAAGCCTCCACAGGTTGAACAAAACCTGCTGACACATACAAAAAAAGCCAGTGGCTCATCCTTGTGGGGGGGGGTGTCTGGATTCCAGCAATGTGGCCCCTGATGTAACAAACCCAGAAAAAAAAATGGTTCCCAAATTCCCAGGTTTCCCTCCGGGCGACGGGTGAACAACTTATGGTGAGTGATGGAATATTTACTCAGCGTCATAGGTTTAAATGTCGTCGACTGGAAAAGGTGAAGGTAAAACTGCTGTGTATGACCTGCATCTGCCATTGTAGCCAAAGGTGTACTTATGGATAATTATCTCCGTCTCAAGTGCGAGAGGAATAAAAATAATCTAATCATAATTATCCTTCAGCCTTCTTCCTTCACTGTGCAGGAAGTGAAACACGCTTCCAACTGAAGCTAAACACACACGCTTAGAGCCCAGTGAAAACAGCAACGGACAACAAGTCCAATTACAATCTTCACAAAATCACAGTAAGACTGTTTTTTTCCTTTTCTGGCCACAGTTTGACACTTTGAGCCACAGTGTGAGCTGTGTGTGTGTGTGTGTGTGTGTGTGTGTGTGTGTGTGTGTGTGTGTTTTTGTTACCCCTTTGGGACTTTTTCCGAAAAAGCAACCACCTTGTCGGGACAAGCAGCCCTGACCAGACTGGAACCAAATCCTGGTTCCAATGAGGTGTCATTTCTGAGTTCTTGGTTTTGTGCGTGGGGATGAGGTGTGAATTTAGGTTGGGTTCAGGTTTGGGTTAGTCAGTGCAATGTCCTTACAAGGATAGCTAAGCAAACTAAAGTGTGTGTGTGTGTGTGTGTATGTGTGTGTATTTGAGTGTGTGTGTGATCTGATGAGATGATGATTACATGACTGACCCTCAGGGCTGCTCTGTGATGCAGGAAAAGGCTGAGTTGAGGGGATTTCAGGCTTAGCGGCTTTAAAAGAGTGTGTGTGTGTTAGCGTGTGTGTGTGCGCGTGCGCATGTAACTGCATGTTGAATTATTGAAATGCACATTAAACGTACCTTATTCAGCAAGAAAGGTGCTTTATACAGAGACCACTGCTACCAATACAAGATAATCTCCTAAATCCAGATACAGCGTATTTCTTTCTCTCTCTCTCTCTCTCCCTGTGTGTGTGTGTGTGTATATTTATCCCCCTCTCTCGCCCCCAGCCCCCTTTAACCTCCACTGAGGCTCATGTCCCGACAAAAGAGTGGATTTGAATTTCAGATGCGGAACGTGAACCCTGTTGAATGAACGACGAGGGAAGAACCCCTCATCGAGTCCTGAAGAACAGGAAAAAGGTTTCGCTTGAAAAGTTAATCACTGATGCTCAACTGAGGAAAAAAAAAATTATGAAAAATAAGATGCAGTATGTATTGGCAGAGATTTTAAAGTTTGAAAAACCCCTCACAAGTTTCCTAGACTCGGAGGTGAAAGTCCTCTAACAGCTTCTTTTGTCCATCTGATGGTTTAAAACCTGCAAATATTCAGTTTGCCCTAATTTAAGACATAAAAAACTACATCGTTAAATTTGATAGACTTCATAACTGACTAAAAATGATTAAACATTTAAAAAAAATTGATGTTAATACATTTTTGATAAGGTATCGATCGCTACAATTAAGGGACAAAAGTGAATGACAGCATGCAAAGAGAGAATCAAAACACATTAACCTCAATAAACATATATATGTTCCATCACAACTCATATATATATAAATAGTAGGTATAATAGGCGTCTATTTAAAGGAAAACCTCATGTTGAATGTTGTATTCAAACCCAAATCAAAAACAAGAACTTTTCATGTGCAGACACAGAAACATTTGGGTAAACGTCATCTTCACAAAGCATCCCGGACATCATTACACGTGTTCCTCCAACGCTCGCGGAACACACGGGCAGAACCTGCAATGAAAGAGCTTGGGCCGGGGGAGCCCAGGCGAGCGCTTTGATCTCCGCGGGCCCTCGCCTCCCCTACCCCCCCACCCTAACCCCACCAGCCTGACCCACCCCGTCAGATGAAAGGCATCGGTGTTTGGACGGAGCCTGCAAAAATCCATCTCAGGAAGGTGATTCTGACAACAGGTATATGTTGTTGCATTTGTAACCTGTCTCTCTTCACTTCACCCCCCCAGTCTCCTGCGGAAATACAACTCTGTAGAAGTATTGAAAGAAACAAGCACAGAAATAACAAAAAATAAAATAAAATTAAATAATAACAATCTGTGTTTCTAAAAGACACTCATCCGAATCCGCCCTCTCCCAGACGGCTGCGTGGGAGGCGTTCCTCGGCCTCTCAGCGCTGACATGATGAGCCGTAGCATCACCTTAGGCAAACATCAGCTCCGATGTGGATCAGCCGCCAGCAGAGAGCAGAGGTGGGCCACTCACGTTACGTTGCAGGGTGGGTGGGGGTGGACTGGGAGGGGAAGTGTGAAAGACCTCGCCCGCCACCAGGTGGCGGTAGAAGCCAGCGCTCACAGTTATATACCCCCCCCCCCCCACACACACACACACACACACACACACACACACACACAGACACACACAGACACACACACATACACACACCCACCCCACCCTCTGGCTGCCAGTCAAACCGTTTCCTCCGCTTTTGGCAGGGAGCCGTATTTATATTAGGGACAATTTATTCTGGGGCTAATTTGCACCTGATGTTCACTTAATGAAGACAGAGACAGACAGAGGGGCCCTGGGAGAGCGTTGGAGGCAAATCTCCTGACGTGAGGTAGAAATGAAACCAACTCCCCGTAATTAAGATGCAAGGATTTTACGCAGAGACACGCCGGGAGAAACACACACACACACACACACACGCACAAAACACTAATGAGCTCAACAACCTTTTCTAATCAAAACATCATCAAGCAAATTAACAGGAGAATCTGTCACTTCAAAATGCCTTGAGGGTTTTTTTTGTGATGTTGATTCTTTGAGTTTGTTTTGAATGTGTCTTGGTAATTTTGTGAATATTCAGGCAAAGTAAACTTAATTTACATGATCCTTTAAAGACAAACACAGCTCATCCAATGTGTTTTAGAGATGGAATTGTGTTTATTATGCTTAATAGGGCCGAGATAAGCTGGGGAGGGGTGACACTTTTCAGAGAAGTCGGTAAGAAAAATCTAAATAATTCTAATTAAAACTAATTTCATGTCATATTAGATTCATTTTATGATTTATTTTGTAATTCATGCTTTTATTCTCATTCTTTCCTTTTCTTTCCTCAACATTTCCCTCCACTTGTGTAAAACTTTTTTTTCTTCTCTGAGCACACTCTCGGTCAAAAACACCCTCAAAATATTTAAAAATGTGAATACTTTTGACTGTAATTGAATACATTGTGAAGATATCTAGGTCACTGGACTGCTCACGACTTGTTATCCTGTTTAGTTTAAATCCCAACAGACCAGATCATAACTGAAGGAAACAGTTGGGGAGAGCAAACCTATGACAGTTCAGTCAGGTGCCGGGCTGCATCCATTACATACAACAGTACATATGTCACATCAGAAATCAGAGTTCTTTGCAATTTTGTTCTTATACTAAATTATATCAACGTGTGCTGACCCATGTCAATCAAACTATGATGTCTCCTTGTCCCGACTGTGCAAGATAGAGTCACAAAACTTTACAGGTTTGTAGCTGAGATCAAAATGAAGGTTGAGTTCGACGATGCGTGTGGTAATAAAATAACAAATAATAAAGTAGTAATGAGTACTGAGTACACAGAGATAAAGTATTAATGATTGCTTAGTACTCAAGGATCAGAACATTAACATGTTAATGGGCGCAAGATGGTATCTAGTTTTATATTATATATCTATATATCTATATATATATATCTATATATATATATATCTTTATCTATATCTATAGATATACACATACACTTGTATACATGTATATATACATATATATAGATGTACATAGACATATGTTGATATTGTAGATTACTGTTTATATATATATATATATATATATATATATATATATATATATAGCTGATCTATGTATAATATAGTAAACAGGAAATTATTTCAGACGCAGCCTTAGTCTATATATTTGTGAATCTGGTTTTCTCATTATTGAACTAATGCATTTCTGCAGTAACTTCAGTCTAACTCTCGTCTTTGGAATCTTACTGTTTTCTGATTTGTTATTACTATCCTTGATTTTTAATTTAGCTCGTTGCATAACTGTGAACCTAGATACAAGAATAATGAGGGAAGAGGAATTCTGGTATGAACACTTTACACTCAAAACCCACTTAAATCATTTGTATATACACTGAAATATACACAGGTGGTGATAAAGTTCTATTTTAGTTTAAAAAAAAAGACAAAACAACACATAATCACACACTGACTGTAATATGAATGCAGTTCTAAGCAAAACAATATTAAACAATGCCAGACAAACATTAGATACTGATACGGCTGCATAAAGGATCCTTTGGGGAAGTGATCCCACTATTAAATACAAACCTGTTTTACTAGCAGAAATCCTGCTACTTTCAGCCTCGTAACTGATCCAATGTGATAAGTCCAGATGTGTGCGAGTCTGCATGGGAGTGCAACGTTTCTAAACCCGGCCTCCGTGTCTCCTGCCGGCAGCAGGGACAGGCCGCCCCTAAACGACTCTGTGGTTCATTAGTATAAAGGTTTATGAAAAGGCTTCATTAAAATTGCATCCAGCATTTCAAGTGCCTGTAATGAAAGTTAGTGCGAATGTCAAAACCTCTTCTGTTAACCAAACTCACCCGGTGCTGCAGTACTGGAGAGTCTTACGTCATGTGGTCTGGATGCTGGACCCGCTGCTCAGAGATTAGCATCCACTGTGTTTACAGCATTCATTTATCCAGATGAAGCTGGTAAAGATGGTATTGTTCAGCAGTTTCTGCAGTTGTTCATGGAGTGGCAGCATATGTATGCAAACATGCATATATTTATAGATACAGTGTTTTCCAACTACATAGATAATGGGATAATGGGGTACAAAGTCCATGATAAATTCATAATTTTCCAAATTAGCTGCTTTAAATCAAATCAACTTGTTGTATTAAAGTTATTGTGTTTAATACAATATTCATGTACAACTATCCCTCCACAAAAGCTCGGCTAGTATATTTTGTCTCTCTCCTTCATCGAAATCGTGATAGGAATGGATCTCTTCGGATGAGTGCAGTGACCAATGACACGGCCAAGGTACATATGGACATGTGATCCTGTAGAACCACAGAAATCATCTTGTTTATTCCCTGCGTTCTTCGTTCTTGTCAAAAAACTCGGTCGCCTACGCTATCCTTGAAGCACTGACCGCCAACAGTTTGGACGGAGCTTTAGGCATGTTGCCAGTGGGTGCGGTAGCCTCTGGCCTCAAGGCTGGACAGCAACAGTGGGGCCAGCCCTATGAATGTGGATGTCCATGACTGAGTGAGTGAGTGAGCGAGTGATAAAGTTACACTACTGGACAGGTGAATGCCGCTTGACCAAGTACTTAATTCATAACATTGGTCGGCCAGTGGAACCTTGGAGTTTCCCCGTTGGCCGTTGCGCTTTGGTAGTGAACCACCGCAAACAGTTTCTATTGCATCATCAGGGGGCAAGTTCATAGGAAATACCTTTCTCACTAGATTTACCAGCTTTTCAGATCCCTTAAGTGAGTTTTCTTCACAAACCCACTACGTGATGGACCTTAGCTAGTTTAGTTCCAGTATTACCCTGCGATTGTTTTCCTTTTTGACTTTCCCTCTGAGTGACCATTTTGATGACAAAAAAACCAGCACAGTCATCAACTTTAACTTATGTGTTTGATGATTTTGTCAGAAGACCCTGTGGATATAAAATCTGGATTAAAGCAGTTCCACATTATTGGCCGTGTGTCAGTCACTATTTCAAACTTGTTCCGTTGTCTGACAACAGAAACAGAAAATCATCTAAATTAGAACAACTTTATTTGGATTTCAGCTGAATTAAATGAATGTATAAGTGACCAGAGGGGGCAGGAGAGAAGCATACAGATAAATGGTGGTCCAGCCGAATAATAGGTTTTGACCTGGTCCTATTCGTTTTCAAACTTGCAGCCTTCAGACCCAGCTGATGCTGACTTGAGTGACATCACTTGAGTCAATTTATCAGACCTGATGCGGCCCCTTCC
This sequence comes from Istiophorus platypterus, assembly GCA_016859345.1. Classification (NCBI taxonomy): domain Eukaryota; kingdom Metazoa; phylum Chordata; class Actinopteri; order Istiophoriformes; family Istiophoridae; genus Istiophorus; species Istiophorus platypterus. The sequence goes on from CM029129.1 coordinate 22,520,578, forward strand.
AGAGCCACAGAAAGATTCATACAAGTTCTCAACATATGCATTTGTGTTCCCCAAGACCTGTAAAACCAACTATGATGCTTTAGGGGGCAGTCTTTCTAATGGCTGCTAATCTTGCTCCAGAAAACTTTGTCTGCAGTGATTTTAATAGGAAAACCTTTGACTTTTCAGTAGAATAACAAAATAAATATAGAAATCTCACAAGTTGGTTGTGATTTTGAAAACCCACCATTTTGGTAAGATGTTTTTTGAAGGTTAAAGCAAGGAACAACACAGAGATGTGATAATTTAAAAAGGAAAACACTGAACACATGAGTTGAGTAGGGGAATGTTTACTTTGATTGACAGGTGTCTCACTTTATCAGAAACAATTATTTAACAGAAAATTTAACACTTGATAAAATATTACTTTAAACAATAAGTGTCTTTTCTTCTAAAATCAAATGCACCATAACATCTTGAGCTCCTTCTCCTGGTCTTTGCGTTTCCATCACGTGGAAACTCCCGTTCCCCAGAAATGTTCCAGCTACTTTTTGAAAGTGAAGAATCACTTCAAGGTCAGCTGTGTTCATTAGTTCAGGGGTATGAGTGGTAGCAGTCACTCCAGGTCCATCATCACCAATCCTCACTCGCTCTCTTTCCTGCTCTAATTGCACCAATAGTCGTACTGATGCTGCCCATTAGTACGGTATCCATTAGTCTGCCTCTCCTTCCCCCAGACCACCACTCCCGGCCTTTACTACACCTCTGAGACACACACAGACACACACACACACACACACACACACACACACTCACACACACTTATATGCAGAGCATAACTCCCAGGAATGTCCAGGAGTATGAAGAGCCGCATGAATATGTACAAGAACAGTGAGATAAGTGTGTTTTTCTGCTCATTTTCATGGTGTTTTTTTTTAGATCCATTACTAACCAGCTCTCATTTCAATTCCTCCTGCAGAACCTCAGTCTGTTCTCCTGAACTCACACTTTTCCGCACATGACGAGCATCCCGTCATTTCCCCTCCCCAGAAGTAACAAGCCATTTTCGTGTTCCATGGAAACACTCATGGAATAGCTGATCTCTTCCGCGGACATGCTTTTATGAGAGCATAGAAATGGCAAATGGAAAAAAAAAAATTATTCATTGTGCTAACCCCTTCAGGAGTATATTAAAAGCCGTTCCTTTTACTTAGTAACGGATCGTTTTCAAAATAAGCCTGTAGCACGGAGTGGGAAAATTCTATCTGGCAAAGAGCCTAAATAGGTTCAGACCCTCCAGAGCTGAATGAAAAAAAAAAAAAAAAGTCTGAACTTTCTCCAGAGTGATCTGTCTGATCATTTTTTAAAAAGTGGTTGGAGTTGGAGTTCAAGTCCCACTACCCAGTTCATGAATGCTGCATCTCTCTTCTCTGTCTCTACAGGTACGTAGCGATTCTCTGACTTGCTGGAAATTATGTTGGTGGAGTGAGCCGACAGTGGTAATAATGGTAATTTTATCTGTGTCACCTCTGCCAGAAACACTAGTCTCTGACTAGTTTGAGAATCCTGTCGGTTTTATGACAAATCGGTTGCTTGATGTTCAGTTCAAGGTCAGTGATGTGGCTGCTGGATGATCAAATGGATTTTTTGGCATGTATGAAATCTCTGTAACGTGTTTTTTTCAGGTTGAACAGTTCCATGTTTTGATTTCCCACGTGGCTGCTGTCAAGTGATTTGTTAAAAAAACTCTCACAGAGACCTTAGAGACCCTTAGAGAAATGTTCCTAGAAATAATAACTACTGCAGGGTGAGCATAGTAGGACTGTCCCAGATCAGGTTCTTAAGAGTTGTCTCATCTTACTGAGGACACTTTCATCTATTCTATTTAACAGTTCAACCACTGTTTTATACCTCTTACCAAGGTATGTTAATCTGCAGGTGACCATTATGACAGTACATATGGGAACCGTTTAATTCTCACTGCACAAGCCAAACCATAATTACAAACTTCACGTCTCTTTTTGCCCGTGGTCAAGACATTGGCATCAGAATTAAACATATACCAAGGTGTTATATATACAAGATTGTCAAATTATTTTAAAATACAGGGTCCTCATTGTGTATCATTGCTGTTTATTGTTGCCCCACGTGAGTACTTCCTGCGTCCAATTGCAATTTGCATTGTTAATGACTTGTGACACAGAAGTATGAAGAAAGTATAAGAGGAGGAGATTAAGAAGGAAGAAAATTAACCAGAAGGAGCAGGAAGACCTTGAATTGGAAATAGTGGAAAGGAAGAAAGATGAGGAGGAGGAAGGGTATGAGAGATTTCTGGCATATGATGATGAGGAAGAGAATTCAGGGGCTGCACAGACAGAAGTGGAGAAGTGATTGGGTGGGGGGGCATCATTATTTCATGGTCAGAGGAGGTAGATCCACATAAAGCTTGCCGCAATGTCAAGCAGCCAATCAGCTTCTGTGTGTGTGTGTGTGTGTGCTGTGATGAGGCAGTCATGGTACATTTTTAAATTTTCATTTAGTTGCTATGTATCTGTCACTCATTGCTTAGGGGCAATAGAACAGGTAGAAGTGTGGTTGGATTACACAAAGCGGACAGAAAAAAAAAAGATTAAATATTAAAGTCGTGCTCCTTTGACAGACCCGGCATGTGCAGCCAAACCGATCTGAGGGAGGTCAGGCCTTCAAAAGGTCGGAGGTCGGGACGCGGGACGAGAGCACAGGCGAGGGAGAGGACCCCAGGGGACCTGCCTGTCCCCGCTCATCTCCATCCTCCGTCCTCCTCCTCCTCCCTGAGTACGTCCTCAGCCCCGCAGCCTCGGTGCAACTCGCCGCGGCAGTTTCTGGCGGCCCGAGGAAGTGCCGCCGGAGTTTCGTCCGTTAGTTGTCGGCAGGCAGGAGATGTCGTACGCGTAAGAGGTGTCAATCGCGGGGGATTAAGGGAGGTCACTTGAGTGGTGGTCTGCTGGGATTCCCCAGTGTCAGGCCATTGGGGGGTTGGGCGGGGGGTTGGGGATGAGACCGTCTGCTTTCCTCTGAACCTGCGTTCATGTGTCAACAAACAAATATGAGCGGACAAACCATGCACACACACACACACACACACACACACACACACACACACACACACACACACACACACACACTCTCCCCCTCCGGCATGAAAGAAAGATGACACCATGAATGATGTATTGTATTGTTACACAGTACAAACACACACACACATTGAAGGTGCAGGGCAAAAATCGGAGTGATATGATGGCCTCTGTAATGCAGGCTGTCCTCTTCAGGGAGAAGGAATCGAAAGCAGAGAGAAGGAGAAGCTGAGTGACAGATGGCTCAACCCCAATTTATTCCTTCTTCGCTCAATAAAGAAGAATGATTGATGGATTTCTCACATATATAAGATTCTGTTTCACCTGTTTCCTGTCAAGAAACCTTAAGTTGATGAGACCAAACTGACAGGGCTCAAAAGTGGTATTTGATCAGTGTGTAGGTTATTAAATTCAAGTGGATGACAACGATGTAGCTGTACAGGTTGTTGTAAGTCAACTTACAGAAACATCAACTGCTTCCATGAAGCAGGAAGACGTTCGGGGCAGATTAGAAAACAAATGCCCAAAATCCCAAGAAATGCTGAGGCAGAGATATCTTATGTTTTCTTATGTTTCTAACTTTTGTCTTTGTTGGGAAAGTGCAGTCAAGGTGATTTGAGGTGACGGGGTGGGGTGGGGGGGGGACTCCCTCGGCATAAATACTGTAGACAGACAGATGGAAAACCGAGTTGGCAGGCAGAAAAGACGTCCGAAAACAGGGATAAACCGGGAGGCACATGGACGGGAAGAGACAATCGAACTGACTCCCCCGTCGTTTTGACGCATATCCGCACAAAAGCCCATCCATTAGTGTTCTTTCATTATTATTATCAATTAAACATTCATATAGCGCTTTTCCCCAAAGCGCTTTACAATCTGCCTGTTCTCACACACAAACACACACACACACACACACACACACACACACACACACACACACGCACACACTCTCCGATGGCAACAAACCACTATGGAAGGCTAATGCAACCGTACCCTAGAGAAAACCAAAATAATTTTCATAGCTCATTCCATGTCATTGATATTATCAAATTAATGACGGGTTTTTATATAATATATTTTTCTATAATAAATCAGAATGTGTGTCTTCCACCTTATTCCCCCAACAACAGACTCATCCTTCACCAGACAAGTACGGACCTGAACCCAGACCTGCTCAGAACAAACAAGGCAAACATAACTTTTCGCTTTTTGGCTGCAGGTGCAGGCAAATGTCTTAATATGGAAAAACAGATTTTAAAGTTATTCAGTGTCACCATTTTTTTTCCAAATCCTATTATTGATAATATTTCCCCCATTAACCTCTGTTTTATTCTCTTCTCTCTTGAGATTACATTCTATAGCAGAAGTGTGACCTACAAAAAGAACTAAAGAACATGATGAGTGATGAGCTCGATGAGCTTGATGATTTAATTAGGATTCATAATTGCCTCCGCATTTCCAAAGTAACTTCTTTCTGTTTTGAGTCTCTGTCGTGAGTCTGTTTCGATATACCTGACAGTTCTAGGCTCAAAAACAGACAACCATGAGTGTGGATGGTGTTCAGGGGTTTATTTCTCACCCCCACTTTCTATTTATCTCCCAAAGCACCTGTCACAGGTGTGCAAATATTTCATTCCATTGTGCCCGTTTCTGGAACGCTGCAAACCGGATTTCCAGTATCTGAAAATAAGGGAAATGAACTGAATAAATAACCGCTACACTTCAGAAAAAAGATGGTTAAAAACGAAAAAAAAACCACTGAATAAGATTAAAATAAACATAATGAGTAGGCAGATAAAGTTCCTCAGTTATCTTAACGCAGGTTTTATATTTACATACCAGCTGTCCTGACATGATAACATCTTTGGTTTTCTGACTGAGCTGTGTGGGATTCCTGGATATATGATCAACTAGTGAATGTTGGGCTTTTCATTTGTGCTGCCCACCCCTTTGGAAAGCTCTGTTCTTTCTGCAGCTATGCAATCATTATGATCAAAGTAAAAATATTGTACTGTGGTTTTGACCAACCTATGGTAATAAAAGGAATTTCATGTTGAATAATAAAACCATATAAAAATATTTTACTTTTGGCTAAATTTCTGTTTAAGAACCATGTTGGACAGACATGGACAGCTACTCAATGTTTGGACTGTACAAAAACAACCCAAGAGGTCATCTGTGAAAGCAGCGTATTATGACCCATTGTTACATTTTATTGTTAGGTGCCCTCTAGTTGCGGTAGCAACTATTAGGGGAGCAAAGGAGGAAGGAAGGTGACGTGTTGCATAGGGTGACAAAGTCAGCATTAGGAGGAGGGTGAGATGGATGGATGGGTCGACAAAGCACAGGAGAAGGCGCTTCACGTCTCTTATCCTTGACCGTTCCACAACCTTAGCTACTTATTATTGTAACCATGACGAAGGTCCTCTAACCTTAACAAAGTAATTGTTTTACCCCTAACCATGACATTTTTTTTAAACCTAACCAAGTAGTTTTTGTGCCTGAACCTAACCAAACTGTGACAGTTCCCTTAACTGTGTCTTTATTACTGTAAAGGCCAATTTATGCTTCTGTGTGGAACCTATGTCGTACCTACAGCATAGCCATATACCCTACGCTGAACCCTATGCCTTACCCTGTGCCATAGCCCAACATGCACCTTCCAAAAATTTTTACTATTTGTCGCAGCAATGCAGACCACTGACCTATATGGTTGTTTAAGATGGACGACTCATTGTTCTAACCATGTGCTTGATTTAGAGCTTGCTTTGGTAATTCCAGTAGGAGTTGAGGAGATGTTTGTTATGCTGAAACATTAAAGAAGCAAATGGAGGCAACTTAGTGATAAAGTCTTGCAATAAACCCACTTGAGATTTGATCATCAGAAATAGTCTATATGGCTCTGGGCGTCCAACAGAAGAGGATCACACTCATACCAACCTCCTTTTTAATAGGGTAATATGATATCACACAAATGCAAACTATAACTGACAAAACGTTGGCTTGCCTTTTTCCAGGTAAGCCAACTTTGAACAAGTTCCTCTTTCTGGGCTCAGGTGGTGCCAGGTAACCCCTGAGCTCCAGCTGAGACATGACCAAACCACACCTAAGCGCATTTTTTTTTTTACCATCTGAGTGAGCAGAGATAAGATTAGCAGGAAGCTATCCAAAAGTGATCCTGGCTCCATTATGATTTAGCATTTGTTTAATTTGAAACGAAATCAAAACATCAATACTTGTTTTTCAAATGAAAAACTTCAAATGAAAAATGGTTTTTAACACCTGTTTTGGATGTAAGTTTCACTGCCCTCCAACACAAAAACAACAAACCCCCCTGTTAATATTTAAGGGTTTTGGCACTTTTGTTGGTTTCCATTTCTCTTATTTACATTTGGTAAAGAATATAGCTTAGGCACTTGAGCCCATTCTTTAGCCCTTATTGGGTAAATTTTAAGGCAATGTCTCTAGCACTTTTTATTATATGCAAAACAGATTTATGAGCGTTTTTCCTCAACAAACACAGAATAAAGTATGAGCATTGAAAATGATGATTAAGTATCACTGATTCCAGACCAGTGGCATGTGTACAGCATGATGTCTGTTCATTCCTGTGAAACAGATAGTTACTAACTGTAAAGTTTTGGTCAAATGGTGAAGAGTCGAGAGAAAAGAATCTACTGCACTACTTAATGTGTTAAAACTGATTGTTTATTAACCTTTTGAAGGGATGCACCCATACTGTTTGCCTGTTTTAACTTGGCCTCCCCATTTTGATCATAAATTGCCAATCACTGGCGCCTGTCATGTTTTCATACTTAACCCAATGTGTTTATAGAGGGATCTTTGTCGCCACAATCCTCCTTCTTCTCCTCACTGACCCTGCCACATGAACTTTGAATATGTGAGATATAAACTCCTCAGTCTTTGCATAATATCTTAGACTAAATATTGTTTGTGTTTTTGCAGGGAATCTGGATTCTGGATGTTAGTACAGAAGTGCTTCAACATCTGTAATTACCCTAATTGCCCTCTTTACTTATGACCCCAGAGCTTGGACTGTACCAATCATTCAACTGCTGTTGGCATTAATGTCACGGGAGAGGACACAAAGGGTTGCAAAACAGCATGCTTATCAGGTATCAGTTACCAGACCAACACCTCCCACTGCCCCCCCCCCTCAGCATTTCAAAACATAGAGCAGAATCTTTTTATCTATTAGCTGTAATACCTCTATTTATATGATGGCAATACGGTTTCTTCTTTGTTTGTCGGCTGACATTATGGTTTAAGATAAAACTTTGTAAGAAAGTTAGTCATGGGATAGCATAGAGCTCATACATTATACACACTGATCAGCCAAAAAAGCTGATGATGCCGTCTGTGCTGCCTCTCATTCATAGGTCCATGACTTTATGAATGGATTCACCTTCCACCACCATCAAAGAGTAGGTGCCTGTGATCAGCCAGGAGGAGGGGGCAACTCTTCAGTGGTCAGGACGACATATCAACGGGTTACCAAAACCTACCTGGCTTGAAAGGCTCTGAGACATAAATGCAGTCCTGATTTTCTCTAAGTTTACAGATGACCCGTTCACACCTCTCAGCCCACGGCATCCGATAAAGAACCATTGTACACTAATGTGTTTAATGCAGCCTTTTGGCTTTTAAGGTCAACTTGTAAAGCGTCAGAGCCGATCAAGAGTCAGATCATTTCACATTTACGGATAATATACTGTTAAAGGATGTGTTCGTTTATGTCACTGGTGAGTGTACCACATGAAGGCCAATGACAACCCACTACAAACAGCACATTTTTAATGACTCATGGAAGATATGAATCACTTGTGGTTGAACATCTGACATTGGATCTCTCTTGCTGCATAGACCTGGGGAAGGTAGATTATGTGCTGTACCATGACACATTTGGTTACTGCATGATTATCCAGTGGTTCAAAGGGACACTGAAAACTCAACAGTGTGCTACTAGTGGCTCAAAATGTCAGCATTCAAGAAGTACACAGAGAAACTTCATCTGTTAACTGAATTATATCCCAGCTTACTGCCTTATGTTGAGCATGAGGCATGCACATAGATATAACACGGGAAGTCTCATCAGCAGTCGCATGTATTGTCTGGCAGCAGCCACATTGTCGATTTAGGGGTTGGCTTGGCGAAGCACAACTGCTTGAAGTGTAATCTGATCTGATCATCTCGCGTTGGCCTTAAAAATTTTTAACTGATGACAGAACCCTTGCAGTTTATGTGATATTTTCTTCCAGGCAGGTGAAACGTTGCTAAAAGTGAAGCTGTAAAAACGGTGGGGGAGGCCAAATTTCACAATCGCCGCAGGCTAAGCAGAGCATGCGAGCAGTGTTGCAGCTGATTGATCCTGTTTGTTTGTGGTGGTTTTGTTTTCCAGCGAAATTTTGTCTTTTCGTTGCATGAAACAGTGTACACCTGGTGCTGCATAACATAAATATGAGAATAAAGTGAAATAGATTTATTTTTTAGAAAAATCTAATTTAAAACATGTAACTGTATTCATGTCTCAGCCAATTACAGTAATCACAGAAAAATCAAAGGTGTAGATAAATGTGAATTAATAACCTGTAGAACTCATTCACTGGAAAAATTTAGATTTATTTACATTTTGTGACGGAAACTAACATATGATGGAAAAAGAAAAAGGCATAAAATATGTGAAAAAAACCCCGAACACAAGTAAACAAACTAAATGTTAGAAATTGAATTACTTATAACAGTAATTGCTTTGCTCTTTTCTCAAAACTCCTTGAAATCTATTTTTATTTTGGATTGAGATATGATATTCAAACCTCTTTAATACAGTTACACATAACACACTTTGCATCTTTGGAGAGGTTTAATTCCAGCATAACACCTCATAACACGAATAAAGTTTTCTCATTAACTTCTTCTTTTGTGATAACTATGTTAATATTTTTAATGCCGCAAGCTCCTGCAGCATTTATTCCAACAATGCTGAGAGTGGAGTCGGTCCAAAATGTCCATGCATGAATAAATGATCTACTCAGAGACCTATCCAGCTGATGATATTTGTGGAATTAAGATGTGAGCAACGGTCTTTTCATCAGTGTGCTCAGAGCGAAGTCAACATAGACTCAGGTAGAGCCTCCGCACAGGTGGAGTCAATCTGCCTGGTGGCAAACTCTCAGTCCAAGGAAAAAAAAAGGACAAAAAATGAAAATACACTTGGATATATTACAATGTGTTTGCATGTGCATACAGGACTTAAACCCCAAATATAAAATCATATTTAAATATATTGAAATACTGAGGATATCAGGTATGTGAGACTATTTAAGAATTAGTCTTTAGTATTTAAAATTTGATCTGTCTCACATGTGTGAATAAATTAGACTTCAGCCATGGGCCACTGTTACTTGCAATGTTTTTATTTTTTCTTTTCTTCTCGTTCTGTGTGAAATCAATGCAGAGCGAAGAAAAACCCCGAAATGATGAACTCCGCATGACCAACTATGTCTTGTAAATTGATTATGTGCCTTGTTGTACCAGAGTGTATGTAAATTTGTGCCTCTTCTCGTACGGGTTGTGTGTGTGTGTGTGTGTGTGTGTGGGTGTGTCTTCCTGTCTATGGTCATGTCCCTGCGTGTGTTAGTGTGAGTGTCTGTGTGTTTTAGTGTGTGTATGTGTGCCCCACAGGGAGCGTGTGCTCTCTGATCCAGGTAATGCAGACCAGAGATTGAGCAGGGGAACAAACGAGACCACTCTCCATCCATCTCCCCCCACCCTCTCATTGACCTCGTTCGTCCTGTCCTCCCTTTATTGATCGATGGGATGACGCCGTGTTGTGTTTGCAGGCTGATCGGGACATCCCGGTGACAAGGCTCCACAGGGAACACAGAGGAGAGTGAGTCCCGCAACATGAACTGACAGGGAAAAGGAGATAAATGCTGATCCTCTGAGCCCGAGCGCAACAGCAGTCTGTGAGGGTGAATTTCATACCAAATCATGAAATTTGATGAAACAGCAATGATCAGTGGATTTGCTCACAGCAGCAACGTTAGTAGAGTGTCTGCTAGATGTTCAACAACCAAGTCTGTGCTACTGACCAATATCAAACTGTCACACCAGCATTTACAACAGCAAAATTTTACATGCAAAAAAACAATCATTTCAGTGGGATCATGAAATTTAGTGGATTTGATCACTAAAATGAAGTACATCTGTCTGGCCAGTGTTTATGTGTAGAGCTTAACTAGTGTGTGGCATTTCCAATACTGACCAGCTGCAAAAACATCTGGATAGTGCTGCCCCTTTGAGGGAAGGGAGAGAACTAACGTTGCTGACTAATAGTTCTGTTGAATAAGAAGGAATGCTACTAAAGCTACTGTGTGCTAATTAGGGCTTTACAAACAAGACTAGGTAAAAGTCTAGTGGACCACTGTTCATCTGTTTGCCTCAAACCTACTTTCTGTGCTCACATACACAGTAATGTTATGCAGCCAAATTCCCAATTAAGCTGTTCTCATTTAGATTTTTTTTCTGTTTTTGTTGTAAGACAACAGAGCAAATATGAAGAAATGACAGAATCACGCCCTGTTAAGATGAATGCAAAGCAACAATTACTTCCAAGACATTTGCAAGCGGCTGCTCTGCACTGTTAAAATCCAGATAATTATAGCTGAAATGAGACTTTAAACATTGGTTAAAGAAGACCAATGTGCTCTGATTTCAGCTACAATTATTGAAGTGATCACTCAGAAAGAAAGTTAGAAGCTCATTCATGTCATTCATGTGTCAGCTACCATTTAGTCCATTTGAATAAGACACTGAAAGGTATGCCTGTGAAGGGAAAGCCCGACCTTGTGCTTGCAAGGCAATACTAGTGATTTCCTTCCAAGTAAAGTAGCTAAAGTTTGGTCAAAAATTTCACAATTGTGTTAGGTGTTTTTTTGATAAACATTCACTAACGGTAGGTTGAAAGTCAGTAAATCTAGCAACAAAAGCGCTAATTTTGCAGCAATTCATTTTGAAAAGAGTGAAAACTCCAACGATCAGAGGGCCGAACAAATGGTGTAACTTCATCACTCAATCACGGACACTGTCAAACTAACAAATGACAAAAAAGAAGTAGAAACCCATGTAGGCTAATTGCACCCAATGTAGGATTGACCTTAAAGTTTTTGTTGGGGTAAGGCTTTTGTAAAGCATTTGCATTTTTTTTAAAGGCTACAGGCTAACTTTATCCAACTATTTTTCCATCTCTGCTGTCAAATCTAAAATGGTCCATTCAGGCCATGTCCTTAATGCAGATACAAACATTCTCTAGAAAGACAGTCATGCCTTAATAAAAGTAATAGAAATTAATTAGGATAGTGCAGTTTTGAGGACATAGAAAAGCTTCTTATTTTGCATTTTGTGTCTGAAATTTTTATCATTCACATAATAATGATTTGTTGGCCAAAGTAACAGGCCAGTGAAAAAGCATGGTTAAAGGAGGTTATGGAAAACAGAAAATAATCCACTTTTGTAATTATCACTCCTATGCTTTGTTCTTTTTTTTTCTTTTGGGGCTGATTGGATTCAAACTACAGACCCATTATTCATGTCTTCTAGAAGGCATATCAGAGGCTTTACCAAAAAATCACTGCAGACATTTCCCTATCGGTCAGTCAATAGCGGTCGCATGCAATCTGCCCTCGACATTTTAGCATGTGGCTTCCTTATCGGCATTCCCCTCAAAAGCAGCATGTGATCATGGGTGTTGACATTCAGAGGGTTCAGCTATTACACCGATAATTAGTAATACTGTGCTGATTCAAATGATCCATCATGGTGACGCCTTGCAGATGAAGCCAGCGATTTATCATCATGTGCAATGTCAGAAACACAGTTTCTTAGAACCTTGTTGACCGTCTGGGAAAAAGTGTGATGCTGAAACTGCGGCTGTGTGTGTGTGTGTGTGTGTGTGTGTGTGTGTGTGTGTGTGTGTGTGTGTGTGTGTGTGTGTGTGTGTGTGTGTGTGTGTGTGTTGGTGTTTTAATGATATTTGATCCCAACATAAGGAGAATTCATTGAAAAAGTAAAAGAACACGAACATGGCATTGAAAACTGATGGGTTAAATATTTTCATTCAACCGTTGACAGATTAATGGTCTGTCATGACAAATTATAAACATAAAAACAGAGACTTAACAAGCCACGACAGGTCACACTGTAGTCAGCTGAGCAGCAGAAAAGTTGGCCTCAGCTTGAGTAAATGTTGCATTTAAATTAACCTGAACAAAAACCTGAATTTAACAGAAAAAAGAAAAAGAGTAACTTAACACCAAACTGAAAAGCAGAATTTCACCCCTGTCTCTGGTTTAAGGTTTTGAGACTGTTTCACCTTTTAACACACATGGTCAGAAGGGTGCTCTGTTGCACCTGTGACCTCGCCCATCCATGGTGTCACAGTGTACAGACACACCCTGGAGTACAATGTCGTATCACTGTGGCAAAGTTAAAACACTCGATGTTAAACAAAAATCTGACTTTCAGGATGTGTTCAGTTGCTCTTTAACTATATTTCAGTTAACTATATTTGTCTTGTTATAATGTGACTGGAAAACTTTTAGACTCCGGAACAACTTTTAGACATTTTAACTTGTAAAACAGTTTCATCAGTCTTATATTAGTTGTTCTTTATACCAGTATTGTCAGCTTATATTCATTCAGGCAAACACTGAGAACAAATGGACTGAAAAAAAACCCACAGATTGTAAAATTTTTTCACCGCAACCATCTTAATATACAAACAAAAACAGTAAATCATACACATGTAACTTTACTCAGCACATAAAAGAAAAAAAAAGTCCTATATCTTGATCAATATCTATATCTTGATATATATAATTGATATGCTAGTTAGAATTTGCCAACTCTGTACAACATTTATTAACCCGTTAACTGTAGCACAGCTGGTTAGATTTACTTCTACTTTTTCAGATCTGATAAAAACAATATTGTTTTTTGAACAGCCTGGATTATGTGCTGCTGCCAGACTGTTTCAGTGCTTAAACAGATCTGGCTGTTTCTGAAGGAGCTAAAATAAAAGTTAATCATTGAGCTCCACGCACTGTTTGGAGTGAAGTCCTGCAAGGTAAATGGCTGCAGGGCTTCGGTCAGGTCAGCTGCCTTGCAGACGGCAACAGACACCAGGCACAGGGCGTCGGGTCAATAGTGATAAGAGCAGCAGTCAGAGGTTCGTCTGAGGGCGGTAGGACCGAGGCAGATGTGGCCACTCCCGTAGATCCACGCTGCATTATGAACCCAGCCCCAGGCCAAATGACAGCCGCTCAAGAATACAACAGGAAGTACAGGTACTCACACACACATACACACACGCACACACAAATTGATTTCTTGAGTTGAAACAGACTGCTGCTGACTAAATCCTTACCACAGGTGAACTGTGCTTTTATTTTGAAACATACACCAGCATAGATATATTAATTCCAAACACAAATAAAACTTTACCTTAAACATAAGGTACATATACATATGCTCACAAAAATAAAATTTCACCTTTTTGAATCTCCCGCCGGCTCAACACAGCCAGGTCATCTGATACAAAAACACACACACACCTGAAGTCACACCCACATACACACACACGCTTTGAAACAAAAGTCTGATGTTGCCACACGCCACACAAAGCTGAAGAGATATTGGCGGTCTGTGCATGTACGTTTGAGCAGCTACGATCATTTGTTGTCTTGAAAACAATGACACACAAGAGGAAGAAAGGATTTTTTTAAACAATACACCCACGCCTGGAAGTAAAAAAAAAAAAAGGCTTTTGTTCAAATTCAAAGTGACGAAGGGATTTGACTGAAAGTTACAGATGGAGAATGAGGGGTTAACGGAAAAAGTGTTGGATTAGTTACCAGAAATCTTAACCACCGATTCTCTTGGGGGGCTGATGCATTGATAACTGATGGAAATAATTTTATAGTATAGGAACTTATCACAAAAGTACAGACTGATGTGTTGAATAGTTCATTATTTGTTCAAAGCATGGATTATGAGTTTAATAGCATTAGACTAGTTGTTATAAAAAGCTTTTTTTTAATTAAATACCAGCTTAGGATGTTTGTTGAACTCATTCTTGTTTCTTTTGACAAATAATTTTTAAGGGAAATGTAATTTCTGCCTAAATTAGATTCAGTGGCACCGTGTTTTCTCAAATGAAGTTAGTGCTAAATTATTGTACCCCACAGATCTGGTGGATATCTGGTGGACATAAACAAAGCCTGAGTTGCGAGAACAGGGCTCACAACCTTTGTCCTTTTATATGGTTAGAATTAGGCAACAACAAAAGAAACTTGCATGGATTTTGCTTCAAATCACTTTGGACTCTTTCAGTATTTGAATAAGACCTTGGTCTTTCCTTAACCATAACTTACAATTGTATCTTGGAAGAAAAAAGATGTTATCAGCAGACGTCCGAAGAGTTTTGAGACCCTTTGAGGTCAATGATTCGATCATTGTGATGCTCACTAAATATTTGAGTCCATTGTCCAAAGGAAATAGACAAATGCTCCATAAAATGAAGCCCAAGTATGTTTGGTGACCCTGCTCATCGAGGAAGAGGACTGACAAATTTTAAGTCTTGGGTTCAATCCACAGGTAAATTTGGAATCCAATACCCAGATGGAAGACTTAAGAACTCTACTTAAGTAATGGGGCTCAAGTGTCTCTGATGAAAATTCACTGAGTCTTATGGGACTCAATGAAAAAAAAAAATCTGATTCGTGGTAGATAATTCGGATGTTCCCCAAAATTTTATTTATTTGTCCCTGGCCCATTTGATATCCCTCCACCAGGTTTGGTTCAAAGCGATTAAGTACTTTTTGCACAATTCTGCCATCAAATAAATATACAAACCAAAACAATGGACATGGGTGAAAATAACCACTATAAAAATTATACTAAAAATATTATACATTTTCTTTTTTCTAGATAATTGTGCCTTTTGGCCACTCTAGTGCTAATAGAGGGCAACAGTACATAATGAATATTAACTTATCCAGACGAATGAAGAAAACTTTTGTATGTATTCGTGACCCAGTCTGTGTTCATTTATATTTTGAAAGAGGATCAAACATTTAGTCTTTCTTTTTTTTCCAAAATGACTTAATTTGACACTCCACTGTTGGTAAAGCGGTAACGTATGAGTGTGTGTGTATGTGTGTGTGTGTTTGTGCAGTGAAGCCTGCTCTGAGAGGCCCAGACATGAACGTATGGTAACATGGCCGACCCCTGGTGCTGTAACACTTGTAGAGCAGCGCGCTGGCCTGCAGGTCCCATTGTTCGGCTCCAATCGGCCCCAGTGGGGGCCCGGCTGCGGGGGTCAGGGGTTGATATGGTCTTTTAAGAAAGGGGACCTTGTTTTCCAGATGACCCCCAATTAAATAACCCCCCTCCCCCATTCTTATTTCCTGCCCCAGCTGACCCTGACAAGACATTGCTGACAGAAATGTGGGGGTATGAATATGATTATTAGCTGTATAAGTTTTTTTTTTTTCCCTTTTCTTATTTTTATCTTTTCTTATATTCATTTTTTATTTTCATGGACAAATTACTGAGCTTATTTGACAGGTTGGAATGGAAAAGTAAATGTGTTACTGGGACTTTTAAGGAGATATTTTAAAAGACATTTTAAAGACTGACTGTTTTGGTCATTTGATACATTTTTCTGATCTGATCAAAATATTTTAAAATAACTGCAGACAAAATAGACAAAATTAGTAAAATTATTAACAAAAATTTTTGATTCAGAAGCTCATTAACATAATACCGTGAACTGTTGGGTCTCTGTAAATAATAACGATAAAGAGTCTGGTCTAGAACTGCTGTATATGAAAAGTGCCCTGAGATAACATCTGTTATGATATAGTGCTATATAAATAAAGTTGAATTGAATTGAATTGAGTCATGACATTGTTACATCCCATTGTTTCATTGTCTGAAATGTTTTCTCTACAACATTAAAAATTTATCTAGAAAGATTTTTAAATGCTTTACCATAAAAAAGGAAGAAGGAGAAAACTCTAGAGACAGATCATGTGTTTTCCAACATATAATGGAAATAACACACTAAAAAGCCAACAAATAAAATACAAAAAAATAAATTGTTTTGAAAGGACAGAGCAGGTGAAAAGAAAAACTGGAGAAAAAACACACAAACATTTCTGATCATACGACAGAATCTCTATAAGCAATTAACAGAACAGTCAAACATGTTTGCTCTGCACCTTTGAATTTCTCAGATTTTAATCTGTTGTCAAATCATCCAATTTTTTGTCAGGAAAAAATAAAAACTGTTAATAAATACCAAACCCAGTGTGATTTATGGAAACATACACACACATCCTCACCCAGACACACACACACACACACACACACACACACACACACACACACACACACACACACACACACACACACACACACACACACACACACACACACACACACACACACCCTCCCTCCTTCTGTGTCGCCCATCATATGTTGTGCCTGGAGGAAGAACCGAGGGGGCCCCGAGGTGGAGGAAGAAGAGAGAGGAGTTATATGACAGCATCCATAAAACAACACAAAGTCACCATCACCCCCTCCAACCCCTTTTCTGCCCCTCCTTTCCCAGCCCTCAGGGGGCCTCTCTAACCCCCCCCCCCGTCCTCTTTCTGTCTTTTAATCCCCACTCTGATCTCCGAGCTTCATCTTGCTACTGTTTTAATCCTCTGTCTGTTCTCTCTCTTCAGATGTGTGTTGTGATGACTATCGGCCAACGGATGCACTGGAATCTGGTTTCTAAATCTAAACGGGTTCAGGACCAAAACTTCCCCAATTGATTTAACTCGTTGTGTCTTGTTACGCTTTTATTTTTGATATTCACAAGATGTTTCCATTAAACTACTGTTTAAAACTCAGTTTATGTCTGTTTGAAAAACAGATCATTGCATTTTCTGTTTTAATTTTGTGTGTTTTTCTTTGTTTATTTTTTGTTTGTTTACCACCTATTATAGTAAATGATGATTCTTCCAGACCATTAATCTCATTAAATAGAGATGCATTAGTTGAAGGACATACATATTTAACTCAGGATTTCCTTTTTCAAGTTACATTTTTTATTTTCGCAATAAAATTACAATAAACGTACATTATATTTTAAACAAGTCAACTAATTTTCTTAATAGACAAGTGCTAAAAAGTGAACAATAAGCACACAAACAAATACTATAAAAGCAATAATAGGAAGAAACCCCAGAGATTATTCAAATTTATACCAACCAACCAACTTTTTATAAGCTGATTTTTGGAAAGAATCCACATAACTGTGTTACGTAACCAATAAAGTTTCATACATGACTGGATAAGATTACTGGATCGAATCATTGGTGACAGTCAAAAAACACACCTGTGGTCCTGTGGTCCCCGCCCACTTAGGCTCAAGCCAACCAGTCAGGTCAGTCCTGCCCGGCAGACACCGCCGTTTAAGTAACAGTGGGATCGGCCACGTCCGGACCCGGGCGGCGAGGACAGCGCTGTGGCCTCTGGAGCGGCCTGTTGAATGTGAGAATGTGTAATGAACAAGAGGCATTCATTATAGATCACACACATCATTTATTCATCCGTCTGCTCTGTCTGTCTGTCTGTAAACATGCCTGTGATCCGCACTCTGTGTGTGTGCGTTGCTATGTAACTGTGCGGTTGCTTTTGTATTTCATGTTCCTGTGCATTTGTGTGTGTGTGTATGTGTGTGTTTGTGTGTCTGTGTGGGGGGGGGGGTATTTACACCAGGTCTTTCATGTCTGTAAATGTGCATATGTTGCATCATCAGAGGCTTCACCTACTCTATCTTGGTATATTTGTGTGTAAAAAGTAGAAATAATCCTAAATCCTAAATCTTTCTGTAATTTAAATCTTTAAATATACCTCCAGTAGTAGATTAAATATTATAATTAAACTTTTAATTGATATTTTATACACAATTTTTTAGAGTTTAGGTGTTAAATTTTACCGTGTTTGACAAGAGCAAATAATCTGCTCCAAGATTTTAGTGTTTCATGTTTTCAGGAAGCAGTTTTTAGTAGCAGTTCTTCAAACAGCTAGCTTCCCTTGTGTGTGTGTGTGTGTGAGTGTGTATCTGTGTGTGTGTTGTTGTTATGATTATATGACTGACGCCAGCCCCTAATGCAAACTCTGCTGTCTATCAAGACATGACTGACTCACCACCAGGCAGGTCTGTAACTGTCTTTTTCATGCAGTTTTTCTATCAGGACTCTCTCCGCTCAACTTAATGGCCTCTAAAATGCTGATATCAACAAAGTGCCTTAATGCTGCCACTAGCGGGACAGCTTAATGAGCACCCGAGTGCCGATGATCTATGGATCAGATCGTCCGGAGCCTCCCGTCGGCAGAACGGCAGGAAGGCTAATTCGTCGTGTTCGGACATGTGCGGATATCGATACCACGCATTACGCCTGTGCACTTCATTTTCAGCCCCGCACACACCGGGGAATATGTATATTAAAAAAAAGAAAAAAAACTGTAGAGATCCGAGAATAAGGATCGTGAGGCGAATGTTGTAAGACTGCGAGGCTGCGCTTAGGCTTTTTTAATTGCGATCAATGTTTATCCTGTTCATCATCATGGTTTAGCATGTTACCATGCTAATATTTGCTAATTACAAATACATGAAAAATTTGGTCACGAACCACAAAGTGTAAAGGGAAGTTTTTAACTTGAATAAAAGTCAGAGGATTAATAAAACCAGCGGGGTCCATCCTCTGGGGACCATTAATCTCTCTGCAAAATTTTCATGGCAAACCACCCGATAGTAGTTGAAATATTTTTGTCTGGACAAAAACTTTTTTTTAAAAATCCATCTACTCCATCTACTTACAATTACTTTTTTGACAGTGTTTGAATATAATTTCCATATTTTCATTCTATGTGACAAGGCAACTCCATTGCTCAGTATATGAAGAATTAATTGGTCTGTAACATCAGTACTTTAATTTACAGCAATTACAACAACTCCATTGTCAGTTTTTCGGAGATTTGTGTCGGAAGTGAACTTGTTGAACCTGGTGACAGCGCAGGTTATGTGATGAAGGACGGCTGTAGCTTCCAGCTTAGAGAAGCGAGCAACCGAACGCATTTGTCTGCCGGTGAATGACAGGACTCGATGGGCACCAAGTGCGGATGTTATGCACTTGAGGTCAAGCCAGGAGCTTAGCGAGCCTCTATGATGGGACTGTAATTTGCTGTGTTTTGACATGTCAGATATGAATATGGTGCATTACGCCCTTGCACTTAATTTGATCCAGATCCATGTGGGACCAAGAGTAGAAAAATGCTTAGAGTGCGTGATGGAAAATTGATGTTCTGAGAAGCCAGGGACTGATGCATTTGAATCCCTGTGTTTTTCGTTGCTGAAATGAAACCGGTCTGCTTAAGAAGGAAGTTCTCAAGGGACATGTGTACATAAATGTATTTTTATGAAAAGGAAAGTCAATTATTCTTGGGACATGTATGGAAATGTGCAGACTATGGAGACTGGGACGGCTGTTTTGTTTATTACGCAAAGTAAAAAACCATTAGTCATATTGTATCCTGGAGGATTTTAGTGCACCACATCTCAAAACAACTTAAAAAAAACAGGAGATTTCCTTAGTTTATTCTTATACCGAAGCTATTTTACATGAGAGGCCTGATTGGTGAATTTTCTTGAATAAACAAATACTGAATATACACCACTTATATTGGGCTTTTTCTGGCACACAATATAATTAGGTAAATAAGTAATAAACCTTATTTTGATCCCTGTGTCCCCTGTATAAGCTTGTTGTTAGGAGCTAATTGCAGCAGTTTTCCAGGACTGTGCTTCCTGGAACTCGCTTGTCGGTTAATGCTTACTTGCTCCAACAGGTCAGCGTCATCCTAAGGTCTTTAATTCAAGATATACATGCTATTCTGGCCCGAGGATCAGGCCTGGCACAGGGGCGCCATTCACGTGCAGCAGCTGTCAGTAGTAGTACTAGTTGTATGTCACCACGCAGTAACAGGATAGTATCCAGTACTTTGGCCCATGTGCCATATGCTCTCCCACGGCTCCAGGTGAAGCTTAACCAGAGAGGCTGCTGTATATGGTGCGTGTTTAATTTCCGAGTCGCTGCTTTTTACTGGTGTGGCGAGGCTTCTGAAGCTGTATGTAAAGTACAGGACACTGAAGTTTTTTACTAAGGCCAAAAAAAAAATTGTGTTTTTAATAATTTTGAGACCAGGTCAAACTGCTGTTGATGCATTTTTACATGTTTCAAATTCTTGTGCTGTGTATTTTTGGCTAAACTGCTGAATTATTATACAAATATTGCCTTAAAAAAAATAAAAATAAAAAATCTAATGAAGTTGTTAAAATCTGCTTTTGAGGATGGAGGGGTGTGGTGGACTGGACGATAGGCTCAGGGGAAGCTAGACGAGAGCTTCACTGTGAAAACTGGGCATCGTAGCTGAAAGCTTGTTTGTTTCTTTCTTTGGGTTGAAACAGAAAACGAACTCAAACCAAAAGTTTCTTTCTTTTATAACCTGTCAAAGGTTGAAACAGTCATTTTCTGAGCTGAATCTGAATCAAAGGTCCAGGGATAAAAGTTGTCGTACGCTGGAATGAATGAAAAGCCCTTTGAGGCAAATTTCTATTTTATGTTTTAGAGCTATATAAATAAAAGTGACCTCATTATCATTATGATATTATTCATTTTATGACTTATTCTTGTGTTGTCAAAAAACATAACAAAATCTCATCTACTGCAGCTTTTTCATTATGAAGTTTCTTATCTTCTCTTCAAGACAGGTGCAATATTTTTTTAATAATTATTAATGAAACACAGGTGACAAAGATCACAAAATTAAATAAACAGAT
This sequence comes from Istiophorus platypterus, assembly GCA_016859345.1. Taxonomy (NCBI): domain Eukaryota; kingdom Metazoa; phylum Chordata; class Actinopteri; order Istiophoriformes; family Istiophoridae; genus Istiophorus; species Istiophorus platypterus. The sequence goes on from CM029129.1 coordinate 22,541,644, forward strand.
CTGATGAACCACATAAATAGACAAAACAGAAAAGTGAGTCAAGAACTAAAAATAAATAAAATGAAAATAAATATATGAAAATCTGCCTGTACAAACACATTTTGTGGAGTCCAACATGTAATATAATCCTTCACAACCTGACATGGAGGAGCAGTAAAGCTGTCAAAAGAGCAATCAATACCTTCCATTATCGCCATAACAACCCTCATCACCATAACGACCCATCGCCACCCAACCTGCTCCTCAGCCAATCAATCTGACGCTTCCCACTGATGAACGCTGTCATCTTTTCAGTCAATAATTCAGACCTTTGATTGGCAGATGAGGATCAATTAACTCATTAAGGGTCTTTCACGGAATTTGGTCTCTGTCCTATTTCTCTGTTTTTCTCTGGGAGCCAGAGACGCTGGGGCTGGTTTTGACTGACGTGCCACTGCGAAGTCATCACACCTGTCACCCCAGGGCACAAACTGAACGGTCGGAGCTGATCAGAAAGACGTCTGCAGGTCTTACATTTCGCATTCACCGTAATTGTTATTTTGATTCTGTCAAATCAACAGGTGACAGAAGTTGGGCTTAAAAAAAAAATAAGAGCGATGATGCCCCCGTGGAGCGAAAAAGGTAAACAACCCTCACGTTCTTCGCTCTTCTGTCCATACAAAGTTTTGTGAATTGACTGCGTTTCTTCTGTCTGTGTCGACTCTGGTAGTAGAGGTCAACAAAAACACTTCAAAGTACAGGTACAAAATACCCAAGTGGCGCAGTCCTCGGGCTCCTCGGCTCAAACTTCTTCAAGGCAAAAAGTAGTTTGTGGAGTTTGTGGTGGACTTCGAATACAATGGCGATGGAAACTGAGTGGATCTCGACTGAGTCGGAGCTGATAGATGAACGGCAGTTGAACGGCAGTTAGTTTTTTCCTGAATTTACTGCAACGTGGAAACGAAAGAAGATGTCGGATGAGATTATCTGTACAATGGTGGCAAAGAAGAAGGAGCAGCCGGGAACGCAAATTCTACCAAGCCGGCCTTGCACAGCTCTTTCACTCGGTGTTGCTACGATGCGTATTTAAAAACTTTTGGAGGTGTGCATCAGGCTACAGCGTAGGTTAAACTGCCTACACCATAGGTGCAATGCGGAAGCATTAATTGGCCTCTAGTCCTGTGTGAACAATAAGTTTGGTGGGACAGTATTAAAACAGACATGGAGTCCATCAAAAGCAGTTTGCCTCAGCATTTATGCCGTGTAGGAAAAAGAAGAGGATTCAGATGAGATGGTCGGTGGAAAAACATGGTCAACATGGACTGTACACTCTGGAACTGGGACACGGCCTCAGCAGCCCAGTATCACCCGGGACAGGACATCCATATTAGACAATTTCACCCCCCCCCCCCGCTTTTACGTCCTATGCCGGTGTCAAGGGCCGAGCCAGATGTGCTGTGTCTTCTACGTGGGGACGACAAATGTAAGGCTGTAGGGGAGGTGGTCGTGGTTGGACGTGGAGTGATCCGGAGTTTGAATCCTGTCACACGCCTGCAACGATGATTGCATTTTTAATGAGCCTGATCATGATCTTCCTGTAGGCTCAAGAGAGTGTGTTCCAGCCGTGCAACCCTAAAACTTAGTGTATCTGCCAAAATCACGGTCTTTCCATAACCACAATATTAATGATCAAGTCCAGCGACAAGCTTCAGTTTAAGTATCCTGCTGACGACCAGCATTTCTCTCTATCTGTTTTCTCTGTCTGTTCCTCCGACCCAGGTTCTCCCCTCCCTCATCCCTTGTTTTTCTCTCCATCTCACTCTCTCTCCATTTCTCTTCAACTCTCTCGCTCTATCTCTCTACCATGCAGTGGATGTCATTAAATATTCACGGCTCCATTCTGGGCTAATTGTCCTCAACATGGCAGAGAGCAGTGGAATGAAATTAACCCATTAGACAGGAACCACTTTTATCAGAGCACTGGGCCCAGGAAGTGTGTGTGTGTGTGTGTGTGTGTGTGTGTGTGTGTGTGTGTGTGTGTGTGTGTGTGTGTGTGTGTGTGTGTGTGTGTGTGTGTGTGAGACGAATCAAGCTGACATCCATTCTTGCAGACATGCAAACATGCTACACCCCCATGCTGAACAGAAACTTCACATGCAGCCATCATCATCCCGGGACCTGGAGATGTGTCCAAAGGAGGCAGATGTGCTTGTTTGTTTGTGTGTGTGTTTGTTTGTCTTTTAGTTCTTTATAATTTATTTCTCTGGTCTCCGTGTTCATTCGACTACATATTTCCGGCGGCTCTCTGTGGAGCGATTCAGAAAAACTCTTTCGGAAAACAAACTAAATAAATGAATCTGCCTTCACCTATGCTCAACAATATATAATATATAACATATGCTATGTTCTAGTTACCTAAAATTGTTGTTTTGCATAGGTAAGGCGACGTCAAACAATGGTGTGATCCACTTTAGGAAACTCAACCGTGAATAAATTTTAATTTTTACAAATTTAATGAAGAAATCTATGATAAATGATGTTCAACAAATTCAACGAATTGAAGTGCAGCTCCAGCTGTCCAGTCTGTCCAGATGTGTTCTCCAGAACACATCTCGCGCAAACCGTAAGAATCAAGTCCATAAATCGTGACCAAAGTAAACTATTGAAAAAAAAAAATCCCTAAATACTCTGAGCTGCAGTCTGAAAGAAAGGAAAATGAATGAAGTTCATCTATTTTCACTGGGCTCGTATTGTACTTGCTCATTCCCCTGTTCCTTTCTTTCCTTTGCTCATTTCTCTCCTTGCTCATTCCCTCTTGGTTCTTTTATATGTTGAGCTTCTTTTTTCTTTCTTTCTTTTTTCTTTCTTTCTTTCTTTCTTTCTTTCCTTCTTTCTTTCCTTCTTTCCTTCTATCCCGGTCACCAGGAGCCCCTCTCGCAGACCCGGGTCAATAGTGATCTATTGAGAGTATTGACAGGGTAAAGTGGTCCTACTTAACAGCACAAAGCGTCTTCCTCTGACGATGGTCTCCTGGGGGGACTGGGAGGACGAGTGAGGATGAGTGAGGATGAGCAGGAGAGGAGGGAGGGAAGAAAGGAAGGAAAGATAAATCAAAGCAGTGCAGATTATGTAGGGTTGACTATGATATTAAGTTCCTAAGAGTGGTGCAACAGCACAACAATAAACGACTGACTTTTTAAAGGGAGTTTTGAGGAAATTGAGTGTGTCTGTTTTCAACTGTGCACCAGTTTAAAAAACAGTAAATCAAAATCACAATGAACTCTGAAATAGTTCCACTACTCGATGCATTTAAATGTGATTTTTAACTGGATTTTCTGGATAAATAATATTTTTGTTTTCTTTAAGTAGTGTAATTCTGTTTAGAATTATTTAACAATGACATAACTTCATTGAGTGCGTTTAGTTGAATCAATACATTACACAATGAAAAGGTAAAAAAAGTTTAACTGTCTCTTTTGCAAATTTTAATAAATGGGAAAAGTATAGTATTTTAAATTTATAAAACCCAACAGGCTCATTTGTGACTCATTTAACTGGGAAAAGATGCGTTAACTTTGTTTGCCTCTGGGACTGAGCTGCTACCTGCTGGCTAATTAACACATCGCCTCATTTCTGCCTCATTAGTGGTAATTTCCCCCTCCCCTCCCCTCCTTTGTTTATTTCTCATTCTCTCTTCTTTCTCCATCAGAGCCCCCCCCCAAAAAAAACACCTCCTCCATTTGTTTGTTTTCCTTGTTCCGCCGGATCTGCTGTGGCACAGAAATTAAATTTGATAAACGAGTCGATCTTTAAATATTAATTATGTATTAATTACATTCGCAAGGCAAAACAAACCTTGCTTAATGATTTATGAGGATCAGTCCCACTTTACTCCCAATTTCATTGTCCAATGAGAATCAGGAGAGCGAAGGGAAATGGAAGGGCTGGCAAATTAAAACAATGAGACAAAATGGGATTAGAGAGTGAGCGGGAGATTGTGACTGTGTGTGTGTGTATGTGTGTGTGTGTGTGTGTGTGTGCTTATGTGTGTGTGTGTGTGTGTGTGCGTGTGTGCATGTTGTCTTTTCATGCTTAAAGCGAAAACACACTTTTCAGGCCACAGAGAAGCTGCTTTGAAATAAATCAAGGCATCTAGAGGAAGGAAAATCTTCATGGGCACAGGAGGGAAGGAAGAAAACAAAGGCAACACGACAGGAAGATGATGCCACTTTCTGATCGTGTGTGACCTTTGACCTTTTGCCTGCTTCGAGTTACATCCAATGTGAGGCCCTGTGACCTGTGTCTTTGTGGCAACCCTGAGCAGATTCTCTGTTTTCTTAGTCTGTACTTTCTTCTCCATTCATGCACACTCCAGAGATGAGTTTTCACCCGGGAGCCAGGACACTAAAACACACAAGCGACTCTGGAGACTCTTTCAGACAAGACAGTGTCTCTTCTGCCAAAAAAAGCACCTAGTTTCACCCCTGTGTACATTTGAATACCAGCGCTGGAGAGAACAGTTACAGTGACAATCAAGATTTTTACTTTAATTTTACAGAATTTTGCATTTTAATATTTGTCAGAATAAACCAAAAACTTCAATATGTATATTTGTCTGTTGTATTCACAGGCACTTTACAGGTTTTCTGGAAATTGAAGTTTGATTTTTTTTTCAAAGTTAAATAAAAAGGCAAGTTCACAAATTTATTGAAATCCTCATCATAACTAGAAGGGCACTCAGGATACACCAGACTTCATAGAAAAAAATTCAAATTAATATTAAATTATCCGGATCTGACTCAAATTGAATGGGTTGTTCCCTGGTCTATAACCCATCCTTCCACCTAGTTTGGCGCAAATTGGTTTGGTAGTTTTTGCGTAAATGTGCCAGCAAATAAACAAACAAACAAAAAGACACGGGTTAAAACACTACCTCCTTGGTCGAGGTAGAAATAGATGAATACGCGTTATATGCTATTGTGTGTAGGAATTTTTAGGACACTTAAAATTATTTTTTTTTGTTTTGTTTTTTTTTTATCCCCATGACCCTTCCACAAACATCACCATGTTTCCATTATTGTAACCATGACAACGAAGGTCTTCCAACCCTAACTGAAGTTCTCATTTTAGCCCAAACCACCACGATCTAAACGTAACCAAGTGGTTTTTTGGACCTAGACCAAACCAAACCAATTCAAACCATGACTATGTATTTATTATCATAAACCATGATGACAAAGCTTTGCACAAGTGACCTTCATGTTCCTTTAGGTCGGTGGACTCGATAATATACTTGTTGTGCTAATTGGATCAAAATGTTTTTTTTACCTGTTTGTTTGGGGTTTTTTTTAAGTCTTTAGTTTTTAGTATTTGAAAATTTTATTAAAGGAACCTTGGAGCGAAGTATTGTCTTTAACTTGAAATATAAACATTGTGTGTCACAGATGATCTGACAAAACACCTGCAGGGGGATATGAAATGTAACACCCCCACGTTCTTTTTACTCATCTATTTATATGACTTTTATAATGATTTTTGATGATTTTCTTCTGTGTTTCTTGTCCCATGGTTATTATTGTTTTTCTATGTAGCTTTATGTTTTCTATGCTCTGGTGAGGTCTGTAAATGTTGAAACACGGCAGATCTGCTGTTTGATCTGTGTTGAGGTACAAATACTCCCAAACACAGGCTCCGCTGAGGCTCTAGTTTTATACACACCCACACACACATACACACACACTCACACACACCCACATACACACACACACACACACACACACACACACACACACATGTATGGCTACTTATGAACTGATGCTCATTTACAGACACAAGTCTCTCTCTCCCACTCTCTCTCTCTCTCTCTCTCTCTCTCTCTCTCTTTTACACACACTTATCACCTGTTCCCCTGATAGTTGTCTGTCTCTTGGGCAACCTCCAACTTCTGTACCCACAGACACAAATACACACACACACACAAACACAAACACACACACACACGCACAATTACACACACGCTGAGCCTCCCAAATCTAATAAATATTTCAAAGGCGGAAAGTTTAGTAAACAAAGGTGTGTGTGTGTGTGTTTGCATGCTGTATAGGAGTTTCTGAGGGATGCCGAGAAGAGGTGTCATATTTGCCTCCTACCCTTTCCTCTTCTCCTTCTCCTCCTCCTCCTCCTCCTCCTCATCTTCTCTCTCTGAAATTCGACCTTGTTGTTGTGCCGGTTTAACCAAACAAACACTGACCACCGCTGCTCCCCGAGTTGGTTGGAGAGGAGGTGAGAGAGGAGGTGGGAGGCCAGACCCACAAACCACAGCCTGCAGCATTTAGGAGCACACAGATACATCATCAGTGTGTGTGTGTGTGTGTGTGTGTGTGTATGTGTGTGGGTGTGTGCGTGTGTGTGTGTGTGTGCGTGAGCTGTGTGTATGTTTGTGTGTGCTTCCCTGTGAATGTATTACAGTAAGTGTGTATGTGTGTGGGTGTGTGTGCGTGCGTGTGTGTGTGTGCATGTAGGTGAGTGTGAGCTCTGCATTTTCATGTGGGAAGGTCAAATTAATGTAAATGAGCCACTTGGGTTTAACGAAGCTTTGTTTTGATTGTGAGACACTGAACGTACTTTGGATTTGACCTGTAAAATGAAATGTTGTGCTAGAGGAGACATCCCTTGTTTGTTACAGCTTGTTTAATAAAACATTTATGTTGTGTTACTTTTGTGTTCAGGCTATTAAATTAGACTGTCCTGTGAAGAAAAAAAAGGTCAACATCTTCTTATGAGCCATATTTACAGTTTTTTTGTTGGTCACCTCTAGTAGCCGAAGCAATTATGACGGGATCAAAGCAGGAAGTCAGGTGATGCAATATAAAGTGCAGAGTCCACGGTTAAGGTCAATTTATGCTTCTGCATCTAACCTACGCCGTTGCCACGTCACTGCAACCGGACTGAATGAACCGTGATCGCCGTCCTACAGACCATCACCTCCAACGTCGTCTTTCGTCTCTGTGTCGCTGTAAATTAGGAAAAACTTAACTGCTGTTCAACATCCATCCGCTCCGACTCCATCAGGATCCGCTCAGCTTCAGTCGCCATTGTTTCGAAGTGGAAAATGGCGATGAAGAAACTCAGCACAGCGGCATATAAAGCCGCCTCCAACTAGTGGTCCAGCAGCGTAATTACAGAGTGACACCAACGCAGAAGCTTAAATGCTCACAACGATGTTGGCAACTCATGGTGGCTACGTTGTAGACTCAACATGGAAGAATATATCCATCATCAGGAGGACGTTGGGTGTAGTCAGCTTTTTTCTTTCCTTTTTTTTGGAACCATGACCGCTCTACAGCCATAACCATGTGTTTATCTTTGTTACCTTGACAACCAAGGTCCAATAACTTTGTTTCAGTTGTTACTTTACCCCAAACCACAAACTTTTCCCTAAACCTAACCAAGCAGTTTTCGGGCCTAAACCTCACCAAACCCACACGTTCTACAACCTCAACCAGGTGTTTATCATTGTCACCGCGACAATGAAGGTCCCGAATGCCTGCCACCTCTATGGGTCGTATATGAAGGTACAAACAAAGCACCTACATGATTGATTAGATTTGAAAACTTTAACACATCATAACATTTTATGCATGATTCTTTTTTTTCATTAATGCACCATCCATTGATGCCTTGGTTCTAATCCATTAATATCAACGACTGTTGACCTGATGCCAGGTTGTAAAAAAATAAAATATCTCTCTCCCTCCAGCTGTTTATCCCCCTTCAGCAGAAATCCATTTATTAATGACTCATTAACACTCATGACCCTGATTCCTTGTTAGAAAGTGAGAAACAAGTGAGCGAGTACAGTATTAATGGATCACTAACATTTATAAATGCATTATAACCAAATATAATTGGGATTTTGAGGCCCTGGCTGCCAAAATTTTCATCATATGTTGGCTTCACTTGAACTATAAAGCATTAGTAAATGATTTATTAACAATTTATTAAGGAGACTTTACCACTTATAACTCTTTTTAATGGATTTCTTATTAGAAGATGCCACAACATTACACCATTGCCAGTATATAGGTATCTAAGGGATACATTGCGATGTAAATTCAAAACAAAACCCTGCAAGCAACTACGTTATATATGCATATGGATTTTCATGTGTGTCAAAATCCATGTTTATGTATTTCTGTGTGAGTTTGTGTGTGTGTGTGTGTGTGCACGCGGGTACTGCAACACGACGCTGTCACCCAGAAGCATGTGACACGAGAAAAAAACAAAAAGAAAAAAACAACTCCCCGCAGCAGAGGCAGAAATTATCATACTGCAGCTCACCAGCTCTGAGTAAATAAAACATTAAAGACTCACAATTTTGGCTCACAAATTTGGAGAGTGGGAAAAATTTAAAGTGCTTAATACTTAATACACACTTTACAGTATGTACGGCTGTATCAATATGTAATGAGGACTAACTGCCAGTCCGCTAATCCAGTTTCACTCCTCTATAGTGAAGATGCGAAGCGTGACAACTTATTATCCTAATCTTTTTTTTTTTTAAACTGTCATCGAACACAAGAGTCAGTTGGGGAAAAAAAAAAAAGGGAAACACGGGAGCTGATTCTGAATCAGTCTGATGGATAGAAACCGAAAAATGGAGCGAGGGTGGCGTTTTGAAGTCGCCTGTTGTCAGGTGCTTTTTTTGTCCTGGGCCATGAGAGAGCTGCATAAGATGGAGGAAAGATTAATGTGTTCTACAAGTAAAACTGAAACTGAATTTGACAGACTATTGGTGAACCTAAAGGCTATGCGTTGTGTTGAAATCTTGGTTCAGGGTACAAATGAATCTGTTGTTTAAAAGTATGAATTAAAAAAAAAAAAGGAAATTCTGTTGCCCTTTTTGAAGCAGAGGTAAACTGAGTTTCAAAAAAATAATAATTACAAATGTGCAAAACATGTGGATTTTTAGTTTGGCAATCTTGTTGCTTATAACAAAATGAATAAATAAGTAAGTGCATTTAAACTGAATTGTGATTTAACTGACCAGTGTTAAAACAGCTCCACAGTTGTGGAGAAATGAACGACAACTTGGGTTTGGCATAAACATCCCATTCATTGAGTTTATTGAATTTCTTTGGAATTAAATTTAAATTTGTTCATGAACTTTTATCCACTTTTAATGTTTTCATTTTATGTGCTTTGTGAGATTAAAATAAATAAATCCCTCCAATATATTCAAAACACAAATGCTGTTTAATTACAGATCTCACACAAATAGATATAATAGATATATATAAAAAAAATGCAAACTTTAATAAATGCTCTTGTATGATAGAGTTCAACTCTGACCCCTGGAACCTTCAGAGCCATCCCACTGGTCAGCTGGTTTTTAAGCTTCTTTAAAATTAGAAACGTGACAAATAATCATCATCAATATAAAGTATATCATCATTGGCAAATTCTAAGAGGATTAAAAAGTAGCTTCAGCAGTATGGTTTTATGTGTGTGTGTGTGCATGTGTGTTTGTGTGTGTGTGTGTGTGTGTGTGTGTGTGTGTGTGTGTGTGTGCATGTGTGTGTGTGGGGGGGGGGTCAGCTAAGTAGGTAGGTGACAGCAGTGAGAGCAGGAATTGTGAAACTGTAGCCGACCCAGAGCCACTGACAGGGGCCCACACAGGATGAGGTGGGGGGGGGGGTAGGGAGGAGACCTGGGGGAGGGGTCAGGGGGTGTAAGAGGGCCGTGAGACTTGAGAGAAGCCTGGGGGGTAAATGCTAAGAGAGAGAGAGGGTGGAGGGCCACTGCAGGGTGGCTGAAAAAGGCTGCTAATGGAAACAAAATATGTCCTGATTGGGTTTTTCTCCCAATTCCCCAAATTTTCTCCAAATTTCAGGAGATGATTCTGGTTAAGATCACAGAAAGATCATCCCATTGGCCAAAGTCCTCCAAGCTGAACGACGGGTTCAGGTTCGTTTATCCCTAACCTTGGATATGACTCGTGGAAGTGTTTCCTCGTTTACCATCCCTGTGGCGGCTGGAGATAAAATGTTAAATATCACTGTTGACAAATAAATAACAACCCGTTTTTTATATTATGATAATGCGATGCCAAAGGTTTGATCAGGATGAGGGGAAAGTCGTCTCTAAGGTAAGAGGACGTTTGTCGTCATGGCAAACTACCAACATGTTACAAACATGTTACGAGCGTAAGGATCATTGTTGAAAATGCATCGCTGATTATTTGTTCGAAGGAGGAAACTAAGCCCAATGTTTAGTCGACCCGTCCCTCCATCCAGACCCCCTCACCACACGGACTTTGTCAATCTAGACCCATGTCACCTGAAAACTTCCTCCTTTGCCCCTGTCATAACTGCTTAGGCCACTAAGGGGGCTTTGCCACTTGAACGTAAAAGCAGGTTGTTTTGTGGCATTTGCTGAAAAAACAAAGAATCTCTCTCTAACACAAACGCTGCGTAAAACATTACATTTTATTTATTCATTCATTTTTCGCAAGTGGAAGGCCAGAGTTGCACATCAAACTAATATGGTTGTTAAAAGCCTTTTGAAAAAAAATGTCCTGTCATTTTTCCTGGACAGTCTCCAACAGATTGTGAACTCAGGTGTCATTAGGGACACAATGTATGAGTGACAGACCATGATGATCTTTTTGTTTCCAAACAGCCGAGGTAGCCCCCGTAGAAAACTGTCTTTCTTTCAGTTTTCCCTTGAACTCATCTGAAATTATCGTTGACTTTATTGTTCGAGAGAGCATTAGCAAAAACACTGTCAAGATGGACAGCGAGTAAGTGGAAGATCAGAAGAACATGAATATGATTTGCATTGATAATCAATAGAACAAATAAATCCCATGAACCTTGCATGTGGAAATCCTACATATGTAATCAAAGTACAGACTAGCTTGACTGTCTCAGTTTATAGACATTTTAACAGGAGTTCTTCACTTTCTTCTATGTTGATGACGCCAGACGATAAATTGAGAACTTGCCATTATTATTTAATGCTAAATGGCGAATCCATAATTGATTAACAAGAAGAATAGAACCAGATTAATAGACTGATTCATTGTTAATCAACATGTAAGTAGGAGGTTGTCCTTGCATGAGTGATGTACAGGAATCCCCATGCTGTTAGAATACGATGCAGTAAAAGCAGTAAGATGAAAACGAGACAGTGAAGTAGTTTTGAGTTCACCTCTCAGAGAGTAAACTCTTAAAGTGACTTTCAGGAGTGTTTTCTGATCCAACCTCTCAATCAAGCGGGTCGCTTTTGTCAGCATATTGTCGGTTTTGTCATTAACTGGTGGTGGTGGTGGTGGTGGTGGTGGTGGGGGGGGGGGTAAAACTTTTATCTGGGGAGGCCACAAAACTAACAGAGTCTAAAATCAAATGAGAGAACGTGGAACTATGAAGATATTTTACTGTGAAAAAATAAAGCCTGAAGGAGGCCACATATGTTTTTTTTTTTTTGCCACATTAGTTATGGTGAAGGCGGAAAGTGGCTGTGGTGGTGGCGGCAGCGGTGGTGGCGGCGGCGGTGGTTTAGGGCTCGTCGGAGGGGCGGGGGATGGGGCCGCTGCAGTGAGGATAATGGGAGCAATGGGAGCAGCCCAGGCAGCATATGGCCAGGCTGGGCTGCCTGCTGGTGCACCAGCTGTGGAACTGGTGGCCGAGATCACAGAGCCACTAAAGAACCCATCATCCCTCCCTCCCTCCCTCCCTCCCTCCCTCCTCCCTCCTCTCTCCTCTCTGTCGCCCTGTTATTCTCTCTCTCTCTCTAGTGAGCTCACTTCATTTTTACTTCATTACCATGAATAGTAACAAGTACTTGAGGCCATAATGGAAACAAAAACAAGAGTAAATAAAACATATTTGTCTCATAATGCAGAATAAATTACAATTTTTTTATCAATTTTTTTCAATTTCAATGTACTCTGAACATTTTTGGTTGTTTATAAAGTGTGATAAGTTGCGAATGGGAACAGATGCCCAGAACATTTTAAAGGGTTTACATTGAAACTTATGAATGACAAAGGATATTTTGCATTTTTTCCTTTTTTTTAATGTCTATTGCCCATTTTAGTGGTCTAGTTCTTGGGTTCATCACAATTGACTGTATTTTTACTAACTCATCACACGTGTTTACAGGATGTTTTTTTTAAGTAAAAACAAAAAAAAAGTGGGAAAGTGGGCGACATAGTTACTACAAAATCTTCCTGAAATGTGTGTTGAGTGTTAGTTGTAGTATTGTAGTTGCGGTGTGTCTTCATGTGTCGTCTCTTGTAACAAATTTGGGAGACAGAAGTTGTTCCGTGCACAAATCTGTTCTAAATTTCAGCAGATAGCAGAGTGAAGTTTCAGCAGAGGGAGAAAAAAAATCCAGTGGGGTTTGTTTCCCCAAAGTTACTGTCATTTTTAGAACAAAGTTCCCAGACAGTGTTTGCACATAGAATTTGACCTTTTTTGCTATAAATGAATGAATTTATTCAATTTCAACTAAAGAGATGAATTAGCTCTTCTTCCATGATCACATTTGTGGAGAAGGATAAAGGATTTAAACCAAAATTCAAAACTCAAGGAAAAGAAAAACATCATCATCATTTCAGCAAATCCCTAAAAAAAAAATCCCATCTAGAGAAATTATAATACACAAAGTAAGGTAATGTTATTATGGAGCCACAAAGTTTGTAGTTAGAAGAAATCTATGAAATTATATAAATTCTATTAGTACAAAGATAATAGAACTAAACCCATAGCCCCCTCCCAACATGTCATCCCCCCATCCACCACCAGTTCTCACCCCCACCCAGGCTGCTACCATTCACTCCCTCAGCTAACTTTTATTTAAATGACAGCTCTTAACAGGCCGACCCCCCCTAACCCCCCACCCCCACCACTCTGCTCTCTCTCTCTCTCTCTCTCTCTCTCTCTCTCTCGCTCTCTCAGTGTCTCTGCCTCACATGCCCCCGGGCAGCTCCTAATGCAGAGGGACAGGAGGTTGATGGGAGAGAGAAAGCGAGAGAGTGAGAGAGTCGGTGTGTGTGTGTGTGCGTGTGTGTTGAGGGGGGCACGAGGGGTTAGAAAAAGATGACTCAAGACTCTGGTGGTTCATTTAGCATAAAAGCATCTCCCCTTCTTCTTCTCTTTTTTGGAAAACCTATCTTCCTTTTCCAATGTCATTTTTTCTTCATGTATTCTTTTCCTCCTCCCTTTCTCTCACCCTCTCCTCATTCCTCCCATCCATCTCCCTTCTTCTCATCCTCTCCAACTCTTCACCTCCACTCTTCTCTCCATCATGCTCATCTCCTATCCCCCCCTTTCCTTCCATCGACTCCTCTTCCCTTTCATTCTTTTTCCACTATTTCCCTTGCTTGCTTCCTTCCCCTCGCCCCCCCGCCCTCTTTTTCCACCCGGACCCCCCCCCCACCTCTATGTCTCTATGAGGAATGATCAGAGCTCATGGTAAAGACAATGTAATATGTAATATGGATGAGGTTGTCTCAAAGGCATCAAACCGGCGGCAGAGCATCCAACAGAGGGACCGACTTCACATGCAGAAAAATGCTTAGAGACGCTTTTTGTCAGTTGCTTTTATCCCCCCTCCCGACCCCACCCTCCACCCCCCTCAATCCCAAGCTCTGGTTCCATTTCTTTCTTTATTTCAGGACCTCTGTGTGCGGTTAGAACATGTTTGTCTCTCTTTGAAACTCTTTGTGTGTGTGTGTGTGTGTGTGTTTGGCTTTTCGTAGCGATGGCTTTAAAAGTGACTTGACGCGTGCTCCGTCAGCCATGTTGGAGCTCTCTGCTGAGAGTGGCAGAGATAAGCCTTTCCCCCGCTCACCTTTGGAGCCAATTAGACTAAGTAAATGAACAAAAAAAAAAAAAAACGAGGCAATTCCACTTCTGAATAGAACATTTCATACTTTCAAAGTGCTTAAGAAACAAGCATTGAAGCAACTGAACTTAATCCAAAAAAAAAGAAAGTTAAATGGCCCGAGAGATGAAATAAATACATTCTGCAGATACAAAACAGTCTGAAGGTAAAAAGAAAATGTGTGAAATTTAAATTTAAACTTTTTTTTTTTTTTTGTTCAAACTGAGCTTCAAATGTTTTTCCAGGGCCGCGATCACACGCCCTCCATCGCACACAGGCGGTGGAGGGATAAAGCTGCCGTATGTTTTGAAAAATCCGAACAACTGTAGCTGGAAGCCTGCAAAAGTTCCTCCTGTCCCCTCTGACTGAAAAACCCACCACCGACCAGACCACATCTGAAAGCACAGCGCTGCCTCTGCAGCAGCAGCAGCAGCGGTCAATCCATAACCATAGATCTGATAGATCCAGAGCTCGTTTCTACGTTTTGTTTTTTTTTTTCCTTTTTCTTCTCCTTGCATTGGATACAGGCTGTTTTTGTTGCAGCATATTTTAGTCATTTTTTAGTCATGTTGTGACTAAAACCTTTGGTGTAGCTTCTATAACCCCCCTCAGATATTGGCTGGTTGTGGGTCAAACCTAACACCCTGGCGCTGTCCTTGAATGGCAGAACAAAAAAAAAATGCGGGGAAACAAAGTGAAATCCATCTCATCTGACTTTCCTCCTCATCGTTTTTTAAACAAAGCTCCCATGAATTCACAGGCAAAAAAAAAATCCTCACCTGAAATCCTCATCATTCCTGAACATCTGACTTCATAGACTGTGAATCATGAAAGCTAACAACATTAACTTTAAATATTTATATTCTCTTGGGTGGGGGGGGGGTCATTATCTTGTTGCTGCTGCACAGGGGAATACTACTTAATAAATACTTGTCTATCAGGTGTTTTATGCAGAAAAAAGCCATTATAACATAATGTAGTTATTTTTAATGCAAACAAGCATCAAAGATTCTAAAGGGAATCTGTCATCGCTTGTATTCATTGTTCTGTGCTGCTGCCATGACTCTTTGGTTCTGAGGAGAAACGCTAGCAGTTGCTCGGAAGACTGAGGAAGAACTGCTTCGGGTTCCCCGCCACGTCTCCATCGATGCACTTTGAGAAATAAAACATAAAAATTTCCCAGTAAAAAGGTCTAATATTGCTTGGGGGATTTTTGGGGGGTTGGAGTGGGAAGCTGCGGGGGACCCCTTAGTGTTTCGTTGTGGTCCAAGCAGATCCAAACCGTGAGTTAGCAAATTTAAAGTACATTCAGAGGCGGCTGGAATCACAAGAAATGATTAGAGACAAGATATTTACCAGTGAGTAAATACGGTGTGTAAAAACCCAGTGCCTTAAATGGTTTTGCGCATCTGTTGATTTCCACCACCCAGACCTCGTAAATAAGAAATCGCCCTTGTACAACTTAAATTAAGGTCAAGTTAGAAACATGAAAAATGCATCCCCCCCCCCGACAAGGGTTCAATGGGAGACGGCCGGGGTGGGCCAACAAAGGTGATAGTTTATTCTGGAAGGCAGGAGAATTATTTATGACGACGTTGCACTTCAAGTGGCCTGCCAATCAATAACATGTGGCCTTAATCACCCTGACAAAGTTGTATAAAAAACCCCTGTGCACACACACACACACACACACACAAAAAAACACACAAAGAGTAACATCTCCCCATAGTCTTGAGCATCCACCAAATGCTGGTGTACAAAGGTTGGCTATCAGTCTGGCATCAAGTATTAATTGTGTTTGAGAGAGAGGGAGCAGGAGGAGGAAGGAAAATCCTTGTCCAACTGCATCGCCCGCACCCCCTAGAGGGAGATGGGGGGAGACAGAGGAGTCCCCAGTCCACTACCCAACAGAGGTGGAGAGAGGGGTTTGTTGGGGGGAAAATTTGGGGAGCTGCGTGGCCTCCGGGGTCATCTAGGTAAAGTCAAAGTGGTCGACAGACCTTTATCCAACTGCCTCACTCATCACCCTCCCACCTTTAAAGGTACGATGAGGAAAGTAAGAGGAAGATGTCAAAGATTTTGATATTTACATGAGCTAGGGGAGGAGGGACCGACCCCCAAACCGAGTGAACTAAGTTGACGATGGAGCCTGTGAACCCATAATTAACAAAAAAAAGAGGAGGAAAAAGAAAGGTAAAAAAAGAAAAGGCAGAAATCTACCATTTGAATAATTAAAAAATAGGTGAGTGTTTAATAATTCACTGGTACAAATGAGGGGAGAAGGGGAGCGATGAATGTTTTAAACAGAGAGAGAGAGAGAGAGAATATCTACCTGCTGGATGGACATTATACCACACCACACTACTCACAGACACAACACACTCACAAACACACACACACACACAAACATACACACACACACAAACACACACACACAGGTACAGATGGTCTCAGATGCAAACAAAAACACAAAAACAAAGGCACAGGAAGACAAACTCACACACACACTTCACTTTATCGTTTAACCTTATAGTTGCTTGGCAGCCTGAAGGTGATGACAAGGTTCAGGAAGAGTCACTTACCCAAGACAAGGAACAGTTCCAGGGCATAACTCGGCACAAGGAGAACCACAACCTGTGGATTACAGAGGCCTGTTTCTGTAAGAAAATACTGGACTGTCAGCTAAACTTAGATAGCTATAAAGATTTAAGTCTTCAGGAGGATATGTGATCATTACATAAATAGAAAATAACACACACACACACACACACACACACACACACACACACACACACACACACACACACACACACACACACACACACACACACACACACTGCCATTATCCCTGCAGAAACACAATGCTGATGCTGAGGTGATGTGAAGTTCAGAGAACCATGGAAAACAGATGGGCACCCACACTAAACCAACACACACTGCATCGATGCATCAGGCTGTCAGGTGTATGTGTTTGTGTGTGTGTGTGTGTGTGTGTGTGTGTGTTGTTCATTCAGACTACAAGGAGTCACAATGCACAGTTTGATATACAGGTGGTCTGTAGGACACACACATACACACAAATGTTAGAAAGACAAGCACCCACGGGACTCCAACCCTCCCTTCTCTCCTTTCTCCTCCACTCCTTCTTTTATATCCTCCCACCCTCTCACTCCCTCACTCATATCTTTTCCTCACCCTTCCTGCCTTCATCCATTTCCTTTTTTTCCCTCTCCCCTCTCTCTCTCATTCATTCCCTCCATCCGTCTCTCCGCCTCTCTCTCTCTCTCACATACACATAATGCGAACGCTATGCCCATGGTTGCTAGGCAGTTGCCACGGAAACATTCTGCATTATTGATGGAGCGAGCTCATCGTGTCCCGCCAAGCGGCGCCCAAACTGTCCCAGCAGAGCTTGCCGAGCAACGAGTGAGAGAGAGAGAGAGAGAGAGAGAGAGAAAGAGAGAGAGAAAGAGAGAGAAGTAAATAAAGAATTAAAAAAATATATCAACTGTAAAATTTTCTGCAAGGCTTCAAGAATCATTATGACCGAGATGTCAGTTTCATGTCTTGAGCATTTTTTTTTTTCAGATGTGGTAAGTTTTTTTCCTGAAGAGGCTCTGAAATAGAAATTTTCAGCTTTGACTGTTTCCAAGGGAATAAGAATTCATTCTGAATTAATGACTGGATTACCCAGGGTTCATGTTGGCCGCAAAATAAGTTCAATTAAAGCATGGTCAGGATTACAAAGCAGGTGCGCTTGTTTATAATGCAGTTTAAAGTCTATAAATATAACTATGTTTTTTTAAAATGCGCTTTTGAAGACCAGCAATTTCAAATTGCTTTGCAAAAAATGAAAACACGGAAAAAGATAAAAAAAAGAAAAAAAGATTTGGCAGAATGGAACAAATGAAGGAAAAAGAAAAATATGATCACAAATGAGCATAATATAAAATTATCGGTACCAAAAAAATCTGTACATAAGAAAGTCTTTGATAAAAGTGGGTAACCGGGGATTTTGTCAAGTTTAAACTCATTCATTCGTTTGAGAGTCAAGTTCCTCTGAAAGCTAATTGCACCATTAGTCAGAAACCTTCATACTGGACCAGCCAGTAGGACCTCAGACCTCAGACCTCTGACCTCTGACCTCTGACCTCCTACCTCAGTGGACTGATGAGGCATAGAGAGCAAAGACGTTTAAAACAGGAGGGTTGTTTTTTCTTCTCTTTTGGTTTGGGAGTTTGGCCACTTCTCTACACTTCAATGTGATACATGTGTGTGTACACGTAAATAGGTGTGTTACAATAATAGAGCCGATCTAATATTTGTGTAAAATTTCAAGCACATAATTATGAGCTGAGGGTCACTGAATGAGAACAGTACCTAACCATGGATTCTGGATTTAAAAACTCTTTTATCTGAACCTCACGTTGTCAGTAATGTTCTGCACCCGATCAGCTGTTTCAGTTGACGTTGCCGCAACCAGTCAGGCAGCCAACGCTTGTGTGTCAGACACACACGGCGTGAGGGGAAACCGGATCCGTTTGAACCTGACACCCAGATGCCTCACAGCAGCAACAGCAACAGCAACAGCAGCAACCAACCAGCGGACTGGTTAGAGCCAGGCAGTGAAGCATCCAGTCAGCCAGTCAGTCACAGTTACCGGAGGATACGGGAGGAATATCGGACATTTCTGTTGATGTAGCCACAAAGTGACAAGAACCACGGTGCCAAAATTAGCCTTTTGGTTGTTAGAGTTGCCGTCACTTAACCTCTCACCAAGTTGTTGTTAAAAAAATTCTCCAAGAAGTAAAAAAAAAACAAACAGAAAACCAAAACAAAACAACTATGTTTGTTGAAGTATAGTTAATATCATTGATAAACTTGTGTTAAGATAAACAAAGCATTTTTTCATTGCATTCTTACTTAATCACCCAGAGATTTCCATATTCTGCTGTACTTTCATAGTCTCTTTATATAATGTTGCATGTTTCCCGACTCCTGTTACCTGCTTTCCTCCCTATAAACTCTGTCTCTGGTTTTGATTGTGCGTTGACTTCCTCCTCTGTCCCAGCAGGTTTCATCCAAACAGCACGTCGCCATCCGTGCCGGCCAATCAGTGACAATTAGCTCTCGCTCAGTGCTCCCAGTCAGGCGGCCGGGCGGTCAGCCGGGCGACAGTGGCAGCATCACTCACCTGTTGTGCCCCCAGGCGATCTTGCCCCCCCTTTCTCCCCCCTCCCGGATCCCCATGATGCAGCTGTCACATCCCCCAGCCCACTCCGCTGCTCTCTCTCTCTCTCTCTCTCTCTTTTTTTGTAATCCTTCTTTGTTGCCGTCCCTCGCACCACCTTCACATCCAACGCAGCCACTGAATGAGTCCCATTGTGCAGCATCCCGTGCTGTCTGCCACTGCGACCTTTGGTGCAACGTTGCGCTTCACTGTTGCATGAAAAACTATCCTGCTTCCTCACACTGGAGAGGGAAGGTGTTAATCTGAAGTTGGTATAAAAGACAAAAAAAACGAGATACATCCTTTGTATGCCATAAAAAAATCCGGTCCTTGCCAAAGTATGTGAGAAAAACTGAGAAGAATAAATTCCATTTTTCTTCCTTGTTTTTAGTCCTTTGAGTGAAAAACAAACACCAAAAAAACATAGAAAAACAAGAGAGGGCAAATAAAGAAAAAAATAAAAGGTGAGGTCAGGTGTTTCCACAGCTGGCAGGCCAGACTTCTGATAAGGCCTCGGGGCTCCGATGGACACCTCCCACACTGCGTCTCGGGGAAAAAAAATTAAAACAACAACAATAAAGAAAAAGAATGGGAAAAAAGAAAGATTGAAAGAAAGAAAGAGAGCGAGTGAGCAGGCGGGCGCCTCTGCTTTGAGCTGGAGTGAGGAGGAGATGAGCGAGGCTGGAAGTTTATATGCCTTCTCTCCCCCTGAACCAGGGGACTGGCTGAATAAATAATACAATAGATATTGTGGTGATGAGGTCTCGGCGCGCCAGTCATAATTATTTCATCGTAGCCTGTAATGAGAGCGCCGGCCCTCCTGACGCTCCCTGTGCAGGCAGGTAGGACGTCTCCGGGACCCGGGGCCCAGAGGCAAGATCCAGCAGAAAACCTGCTCCACTGGTGCTTCAAAAGGACTCTTCATTTAGCTCATAGTTCACCAAAGTTGATCCGCGTTCTGTCAAACCCCCAGATTATGTTTGTGGCAACTGTCCAAACTGACAACTGACAAACCACATAATGGTGATAACAGTTCTGTTTTGTTTTGATATGTAAATGCAAACCAGTGAGATCCTCAATTCAAGTCCATTAGCGTTAAACAAGTTGCACACCATGACTTCTTCACCAAAAGCCTTCGGCCACCTTTCTGTCTGATGTGGAAAGCTGGGTCTGCCGGAGCCGGAGCCGGAGCCGGAGCCGGAGCTGACCCATTCACCTGCCCTTTGACCCCTTCGGCCTCCTGCGATGCATTCTCACTCTACCGGTTTTACCGCAGGACGCTTCGCTTCGCGGATTAATCGAGTTGAAACGTGATCCCTGCGGAGACCGGGCTGTCCACACAGTGACTAGTTGTGCTGCAAAGTTATCATGAGGGATACGCACACACGACGTCAAGTATACAATAGCAGAAACAAACATGGAAAAGGAGCCGGTGACAACACTGGTCATTACAAAAAGTGGAAAACTAAATGTTTGGGCCCTGAAACATCTAGTAGATGTGGATATATTCAAGTCTGAGCTGCTGATCTTTGCTTTTCTTTGCTTCTCATTGCTTTGTCAGTCTCAAACAATTTAGCTGACTGTTGCCCCTGAATAATCCGCTACCTATCACTGTCTTAACTCTGGTTGCGGACACATGAGGGAGTAACAGGTGAAACAAACCCCGTCTTTCCCATCTAGGTTTTGAAGCAAGTGTGTGATGTGATGATGACACGCATTGGAAACTCATTGTCAAACATGCAACGCGAAAGCCCCATGAAAATGAAGGGGAGATACACCTCAACTACATCCATTCAACTCACCTTTTGTCTCCGATGGGACAACAAGTGGATGACAGGGACTGATGCTCTGGCTGAGGGGACAGAGGCGAAGGGGATGATGAAGTTTTATTTTCTTTTAAACCAGAAGACGTTGATGGGGAATCCTGATCCTAAAGGCTGCATCATGCTAAAAAGGGCTTCTGGGCAGAGTTAAGTGAAAGCAGCAACTCAGAACCATAGTGTTAAAGTTTGTGCTGCCACCATTGACATGGTATCAGGACTGGATATGACATAATGGAAAAGGTATCACTATAAAAAGGAGAACATACCGATTATCATCGGTATGTTTACCTCAGTTTTATCTTCTTGCCCAGAGGCAGTGACACTGATAGACAAAGTTTAAATGTCGCAAATGTCAACCAATATAATTTTTGTCTTTTTTTGTTTCATAGAGATAAAAGCACCTGATTTTGATTCTTAGTTTTTAAATTTTTGTTCAACAATTACATCTTGGTCTTTGGTGTCTGTCTGTTTGTCTGTGCGTGCATGAGACGGGGGCTTAGTGGGAAAGTGTATGTAGCTCTGAGGGACCCCAGAAGCTCTGAGAAAATTTGTAAATTTTGTCTGCATATTTCACATAAAATGTTTTACCCTTACCATTGGGTTTATTTCGATTTCATTAACTTTATAGAAATAAACTTTGTTTTACATTTCCATTTTTCTCCAACTAAAAAAAAACCCATGAACGTCGAAATCATCAATAGTACAAAGTATAACACTGATTATTCAACAAACACGCATACAGACAGCGTGCTTAGACACATGGTGGAACAGAAAACACTCTCGGGCTCCCAGTGGTGTCTCCTGTCCCTCGGGGCCACCGTCTCAAAGCTTCTGGGGACCCTCAGAGCTACATACACTTTCCCACTAAGCCTCAGTCTCATGCACGCACAGAAAAACAGACAGCAAGACAGACAGACACACACACACACAGACCACCTTTACATACATATATATATATATATATATATATATATATATATATATATATATATATATATATATATATATATATATATACACACATACATACATGCATATATATATATATATATGTGTATATATATCCTGAGGTCTGCCGAGCGAGCACCTTCCGTCCTATAATCCTGTTAGTCGGAGACAGGGGAGTCAAGGGGGATGGGGGGGGGTGAGGTAGTGTCGACGTATGTGTGTATGGGGATAGTGGGGGGGCCGGTTGGGTCAGAGACAAGAATTGGAGGGGGGGGGTTATATGGGACACAAAGACCCCCACCGTCCCGCACCAGCTGGAACCCTGTATACGTGAGATCTTAATACCCCCTCTTTGGATACGCACATACAGTATATCCATTCAGTCATTCATCCATTCAGCCATTCATTCATATATGGTTCTGTGTTGTTAAATGAGCAGGACACTATTGGTGCCAAGGTTCTGGGTTCAGTTCCCACCGGTCCTGTCATTTCCCAAAATATATGAACGCTTATTTAAGGCAGAGCTCCAATCAGCCCAAGAGAAACAGGCCTGACTGTACTGAAATGAAATTTTTGTACAGGCTTAAAATTTCAGGCAGATGCCAACCCACATACTTAAACCTAAATCTAAAGACTCAAAAACAACATTTCAACATCAACACTTTCACACAGATTCCTGTACTGTGGTCTAAAGCTAGTCCAGCATCCGGTGTCATGAACGTGATGCGATGGAGCGGCTAACTCTCAGTAGTGATTTGTCTCAGTAAACGTTACTTAGCAAACAACAAAATCACAAAGACAAAATCTTTAAACCTCTCCTCTCCAATAAACCACATTATAGCTACACCCATGCTAACGGCAGTGCGGCTGTTTGATCTAAATGCTAATGTCAGTATGATGAACGTTCTCTGTATGATGATGCCATTACGCTAACATTAGGCAGGTATAAAATAAAACTGGGGCTGATGGTGGCTATAGATGAAAAGTTAAGAGATCAGTAGCGTTTTTAAGATTCTTCAACCTGAGAACCACTGAAATCTGAAACAAATTTCATAACAATCCAATCAATGTTTGTCAAGGAGTTTCAGTAAAGTCCAAAAGTGTCAACCTTGCAAAAGGGTCAACCTTGCAAAAGGGTCAACCTTGCATGACGATCCTTCTGATAGTTGTTTAGATGCTTCAGCCTGGACCAGAGTGGTGGAACGACAGCTGCTGCCATGGCTAAAGACCAAACAACACAGCAGCAAGCTTTGGCTTCAGAATATCAAACCTGAGCCCTGACGGCAAAATGGCAAAAATCAAGATAGGAAACATTCACCACCTCTTCGCCAACCAGCCAAAGTCCTCAAAGAATTGATCCTCCAGGACAAGACAAATCAAAGTGCTCCTCTTACATGTCTTAGTCTTTATACTGCCATTGGAGAACCATCTGACACACAGTCCCAGCCAAAGCCTTCAGCATTTGAGAAAACCCTGGTCCCAAACTCTTGAGATCAGTAAGAAATCCTTCTGAATCCGACCCAGGCCCGTTCCGGTCATAAAGGAACTTACCTACAATTAACATGTATAAAACACTGTCCCCCCTACAAAACTGATAAAAAATTTACAAGGATTTAAATTTCAGTAATACACCTCCCAGCCATGCTCACACTGTTTCTTGTCGACTTTCATAATCTCACTACAACTTACCAATAAGATCAGGATCAACAGTGAAGTCAAAAAAATCTCTGCAGCCTGATCCTGATCAAATACGTTTCACATCCCAGGGCGGAAAGCAGAGGTGGAGGATTTCATGCAGACGGCTGCTCAACCTGCTATGAGTCTTCACCGCTGATCAAAGTTACGTCATGTACAGTACATGTGCACATTCAGTGAAATGCTCAGCTGCACATCTCTGTTATGACTTTGAGCTGAAGCAACTCATCTAAGAGAAGCAAAGAAATAAGAAATAGAACCACAATAACAGAAACCTTCAATTTCTCTCTGAGATTTGCAGATATCGCAATTCCCCCACGTTTCATTCAAGCAGGTTCCTGTGGAGCAGGAGGTGAAGAGAACATGTTACCTTGCATCTGTGACATGTTGCACTGTGCCATTTAAGTGCCGTTGTTGGGGTTCGGTGTTTGTAAAACCAGCACGGAGAATCCGGCTCCAAGCTTCCCGTGGCATTGGATCCACAATGACATTTCTCACCCGATAAGACACTGACACTATCGGACACTGAAAAAAGTGAAATAAAATTGGATAGAAAACCTTTTAAAGGAAACCTCACATCTTAGCTATTCAGATGTGAAATGCTGACCCATTTTAACGTAAGCGTACTGTTCTGCACTGCAATTTTTTTTTGCCTAGTAAAAAAAAGAAAAAAAGAAACCCTTGTGATGTCATCGGGGTAATCTCACCTTTGGCTTTCTCTTTAACAGATTCCCTTTGATTGAAAAACTTTTGCAGAGTTCGAAAGATGTGGCCAATGGCCAAATAAAAAGCTGCTCCTCAGTTGCATTGTGGGAAATCTCCCATCCCCTCCTCAGTGTCACTCCTCCAGCCTCTGCTGCCATTTGAAGCTTATTTACCCGCCGTCGTATCGGGCTCTGGGAGCAGAGCTCCGACGCAGCTTCTTCAAATAACTTTGACACATTTCCTCTGACTCTTCTGAGGATCGCCGTTGCTTCCTTCCTTCTCCCTCCAGCCCCGAACACCAGAGACATAAGTGAAGAAGAAAAAAAAAAAGATTAATTTTAATTTACATGCATACACTCTTCTAATCCCAGTGACATGTTCATACACCGTTTTGTTTGTTTACTTGTTTTCCCCTTTGTTTGACTGCTCTCTATTCTTGTCGTACAGAGGCGAGAGGAGCTGAGGGTTTTGTTTGTATGGAAATCAGCGCGGTGGCTCTCTGGAGAAACACTCTGAGGGCTGAGCTGTTTGATGCCTGGCCCTCCACGGCATCGGGACCTCACTGTAGAGAAACGCTGGGCTCGGGAGAAAGGGGAATAGGCAGGGGGAGGAGGCAGCAGGTTGACGTGAAGACCAGGGGTGTTGCATTAGGAAGTCAGAGTTCATTCAGTCTGGCTGAACCAGAAAAGTATAAAGTCTTTCTGAGTGTATTTCATTATCTCATATTTTATCCCTCTCACAGTTTTAGTGATCTGATAAATGTGTGATGACTTGCTGGGATATCAGTCAGATATGGTTTGATTGGACAGATGGTTTAAAAGCATGATGCATTTTTGAGTTTCTCTTTATCTGCCGGTACAGAATGGGATCACTGAAGGAGGGGGAATAGTGTTCGATATAAAGTTTTTAAAACTGTGCAGTTTGTGCACTTTATTGCAGTTTTAAAGAATCAGGTGTTGAGTTAGACTAGCTTAATGAAACTGCAAATTTGGTCAACACAATATTGTATGAAACTGCAGGTTTGGAGTTGGATTAACCAAACTCAGGCATGTTTTCTGATTACTTTTTGAAACTCATAAATCATGCTGGGAACACACATGATTTAAACTCAGATATGTGATTCTCCATATTTGATTTAAGGTATTTCTTTTTCAGTCTTTTTTTGGAATTCCCCAATAAAGCTTTGGATTTCTTTCCAAAATCTCAAAACATTTGTCCATTTGAGACGGTTGAAAGTTGGATTTTCTACATTTCTTTCAGTCCCACTCCTCTCCCTCCATCCCCACCACAAAAATGAAAGCCGAGACATCTCTAGTTGCCCTGACCTGCCGCCGGCCTTTTGAAGCATTTTAAAGGCCATCTTGACACAAATTTTTGCATACACCTGGAATGTTTTGTGAACGTGTAGTTGAGGTTGAACTTGGCTGCTGATTCCAGTTTTCGGCTCAGTTCGGTTCGGCTCTGCATGACAGCGGTCCCCGTGTACGCTCAGAGTAAACAGGCCCGCGGTTATAAAGCTTTTACTCGCCAATCCTGCCCAACATTCCCTTTATGTGCAAGTGCTGCAGGGCTTGGATGCATAATACATGAGCACTCAGTTAATCTATTGATCCAAAATATGTCTTCTCTCTTTCTCTGTCTCATTTACTGTCTGTCTTTCTCCCTTTCTGTCATATGCTCACTCTTTACTTCTTGCACGCCACTTTTTCTCTCCCTTCTCCCTACTTCTGTTCTTTTTTTTCCATCAGTCGGTCAATTGCAGCTCAAGGACCGACACAACAGAGGATTAAAAGGAGAGGAGATGAGAGACGTACATGCAGAAGTGAAGATAATGAAAGGTGTAACCATGAAAAATGCAGAGAGCCTGAATAAGAAATAACCCTGTGAGAGAACAGTGGTTAAAATGAAAAGGGCTGGGTAGGAAAAACTGTAACCCACTGCGATGATGAAAGTATACACAAGCACGGTGGCAAAACACTATGTAAGAACACTCGCAAATAATGATGCAAGAGACCTCTGACATCCAAAAATGCCAGGAATCATGAGATACAACCTCTTTGGCTACAGGTTAGGGCCCAAAGTCTGGCCAGAACCTTTTGGAGATTCAAGAAAAAGATGTGAGACGACAGGGAAAATACAGCACTGGGTGAGGCTGAAAACGTTCCCAAGCAAAAACAAGTAACGGTTAACCCTTAATAACCTTCATCCTGACCTTAACCCTCAAATGACTAAAGGACAAAAATCCACACTGGGACACACAGGAGGGTTACAACACGAAAAGTAAACAAAAAATTACGGATCATACGGATTACCGATTAACAATTTATGCAAAACTCCTGCCAAACCCAAAGTTTTACTTGAGGTGTTTGAATTAGGAATATGGTTTGGGAAGGTTTGTGGTCGAGGTTCCTGATATAAATTGGATCCGATATTGAACATATATTGGAATATTAGGAAAAACCCTGAATTTCATTTATGAACGATGCCAACAATTTTCAAATTCTCACCACAGTATGATAAAGGATGGAGAGAGATCGTTGGTATAGCGAATAAACTATGGTTAAGGAATAGCAACTAAAAGACCTTGGTAAGATCCTAATTACAGTTAAAAAGAGTATAAAAAAAGAACATTCATTGCAGGATACAGACTCTGGTCTTTTGCATGAAAAAGTCAAACTTGCAGCTCATCCATCTGCAAACCCTGGGTTCACAATTTACCTGCTCAGTTTACTGTACCACCCACAGGCAAATTTTACTTTTCTCTCTTCCTCTTTCTTCCTTTCTTTCTTTCTTTCTTTCTTTCTTTCTTTCTTTCTTTCTTTCTTTCTTTCTCACCCACTTCCATCTCCACAGAACCTAAACTGCGATGAGGTGTTCTTATAATCTCTTCAAGCCTGAGGTCCTGCTTGTTGACCCATGAACCCTGAGATCCTGAGGTCCAAACTCCACCTGAAAAACTGTCATAACTCCAGGAAACTTACCCACACTCCTGGTCTTAAAGAAAATCAAGAAAAAAAAAAATTCTTTTCCTCATCTCTAACCAGGTCTGTCTCACCTACCATGTAAATATCCTCCGATGAGGTTTTGGCAGGTGTTTTCTGATGTTTGTGGGCTAATTAGTTGCCTTTCTCGCAGCCTTGAATCCAGGGCAGAGTTGTAAGCTAGTTAGCTATTTAGCACCCTGCTCGAAGATTTGAAATTTTCATCACATCGTCCTCTTTCAACGCGGAGAGCTTGTGAGGTAAATTCAGAAGAGGCCCGGGCCTCCACTGGTCGGCCCGGCATCCGCTTGGGCAGTTGGTCGATTAACCGACGTCTGACCGCTGTCATTAGGCTGATCAGCGACCAGACCACCCGGAGGCTAAGGGACATCCGCATTTTCCAAAAAACACCATACGATCACAGAACTCAGACTGTGGTTCTGTTGGTCAAGCGTCTGTCAGGTCAGAGTAAAATTTAGTGGTAAAACATTAAAACCTCTTGTCTATAATATACTAGTACTCTTAATACTGCTAAAACCACCTATTCGAGTGCACAAACACGTGTATTTACTCTTTTATCTGAAAGTTTGTGGACATTAAATATCTAAAAAAAAAGGTATATTTTTACTTTAGACCTGTTGAAGCACCACGGAAAGGACATGATTACGTCTCTAGGAGCTAAGTATACACAAGTTAGCTGAAATCATCCATGAGCCTTTAGCCAGCTGATGGTACCAGAACTCTTTAGGATCATTATCTGTTTTTTTTCAGCTGCTCCATGTTCTTGTTCTTTTTCCACTTGGGTCGTCAGGCATCATTCAACGCAGCACGGGGATTTGCCGGCGATACTTGGACGAGTTCAGCGTCCATGTTCTCATCACTCGGGGCTAAGTCGAGCAGAAGGACAGTCCGCCGCGGCCTCTCACTCCGTTTCCTCCAATAAAGCATAGAGCATGAGAGGAAGAGCCCGCCGCCCCACCCCCTTGTTTTTCCAAACCTGCGGGTGCAGGTAAAGTGCCGAGGATCTCTCCCCGAGCGAACCAACTAACCTTTTTTCTTCCAACCTCGTGTCTTTAATTTGTACTGGCAGACAATGAAATATTTACAAGAAACCCTACAGGCAATTACATTAAAAGTGTGCGGTTAGACACTGCCTACCCTTCGCCCCCCCCGAAGGAGAAGCCGAGGCCGATTTGGTGAATGGTCGCAAAGTTTACAACGTCAGATTTTTACTCACTATCAATAATTCAGAGCTGGAAGAAGCAGAGGTTGGTTGGGGGGGCGAGAGTGAACAGAAAAACAGGAGAAGGAGAAAGAGGAGGAGGAAGAGGAGGAGGAGGAGGAGGAGAAGAGAGCGACGCAAGGAGGTGTGTGTGCGTTCAGCCTTTGGCGGAGGGGCAGCACTTCGGTGTCCATTTGCTAAATGTGGCAGAAATACGCAGCGTGGCGGCCATGTTCTGCTTGCTGAAAGCCTCGCCGGACGTTTGATCCCCTCAGAGTCCATCCTGCAGTCGGAACACACGCACACTCACACACACGCAACCACAGACACACACCCACACTCACCCATGCATAGCTGGACAAAACCTACACACACACACACACAAACACACACACACACACACACACACACACACACACACACACACACACACACACACACCCACATACATGTATTTTCTTCATCATCTGCTTTTTTATGTCCATCTAAAACACACTCACACGCACCACTTATCTGACACGTACTTGTATATACACGCACTGACAAACACACACAAAAACACACACACAAACACATACACACACACAATGCTAAACTACAACCACCCCCCTTACGGAGTGTTTGTAAACACTGGTTGGATTTTAGTGCCGGAGAGAAAATGAAAGCTGCTAAATTTAAGTTCAGCAAACAGAGAAAAACATAGAGTTTAACCAACGATACACACACACACGCACACACACACACACACAAACACATGCATGCACACACATACACATACACACACAAACACTCACACACACACACACACACACACAAGTGTCTGTAGCATATTTGGTGAGACAAATCAACATCTGCATATGTATTTTCTGTTTTCAGAATCAAATCTGAAAAACTTGCACCAAATGTAAAGGTGGCGAATAAAGAAAACCTAAAACACCTGCATGTGCAAAAAAAGCTGCAAATCCGCCTGCTTCCATTCAGGTGCGTGTGTGTGTGTGTGTGTTGGGGAGGGGGCTGTTTTCCTGACATGGTCTCGATTCCTGAAACGTCTCTATCCTCATGGTAGCGGTCTACTCCAGGATGACAGGGCACCAGGAGTCACCAGAGGTTTTGATGAGTGTGAAAAAGATGTGAATCACGACCTTTGACCTTTGCAGTCACCATGTCTGAACGAAAATCGGTGGAAGGTTTCAAAGCGACTTGAGGGAATATTTTTATGAGAAACGGAATAAGTTAAGTTTAGACTTTCCTGTAGTGACAGGAATTGATACATGATAAATACAAAACAGTAGGAGCTGTGTCTGATTTCCTTCTCCTGCAAAATCTGTTGAGGTAAAGAGTTTAAATTTTGAGGAAAATTCACTTCCTCTTCCCCCCACTTTTCCTTTCTCCTTCATCTCTATTCTCTTTTTCCTGAAGTCTACCTCCATCCCTTCATTCATCCGTCCCACCCCCACCCCCACACACCCCACTCCACCCCAGCTGGACCCTTCGTCCAATGTCACCCTTCCCATTGGAGCGTTCTGCTTTTTCCCCTGGTGTCCCGGTGGATGTGGGTGATGTATATTTGATGAGCGGGTGAGCTGGCGGACTCTCTGGGGGGGGCTACAGCAGGACAATGGGGCCTTGCTCAGGTTTCCTCGCTGGCCATCACCGATGCTGCTGCCGGAGTTTCAGCTGGGACAAAAAAACCAAGAGGTGTAGTTACAGTGCTGGGATGGGGGGGGGGGGGGCAGCAACACTCAGCACAATCCAGCCGAATACACATTTTTAGGTTTTACTACCCTGAAAACCATGAAACAGACAAATAAACATCTGGGTATGAATATTGACTCTGAGTTACATCATGTAGATTTAATCCCTTTGCTGCTTTTCCAATAAATTACCCCTTTTTAAAATAGATAAACCATCTCAGAAAAACAAAAACGCGTTTTTGCTCATTCTCTTGCTTTATATTTCTTTTCCTCTACCTCAAACTCTTACGGGTCTCATTCGCCTGGCACATCAGCTCATATTATCACTGACTAGAATTCAGTGATTAACTGTTTTATCAGCACATTAAACACTTTTACTGTTTTTTGATTGGTGGTTCCCCATTAATTTCTTTGGCACCATAAAAAACTCCATCTCCATAAAATTTTAGGGAAGCTCCAACTGTGTGTAAAAAAATGACACTCAGCGGGCAGCTGGTTCATCTTTGCGGGACCCTTTACCTGAAATATTGAGTTTGTTGTCCTATAGCTGAATTTTGGTGCATTTTAATAGACAATAAGAGGGAGTTGAACAGATGTGATGAAGATACCATGTTCATAAAACAGAGGATTATCCTCAAGAGTTTTCCAGACACACTGATCTGTTAAACTGGAAAAGTGGGAGAGGTTTTATAATGAAGCTCAATAGCATTTTATTCCTGTTATGATTATTTTCTTAACTTTTTCCTATTCATTTTTAATTTTTGTCATTTTCATCCTGTTATGTCTGGTCTTATTAATGTCATCTCTTTATTGTGAAGCACTTGAAGCTGCATTTCCTGCATGAGAGGTGCTTTAAAAATAAGGATTATTATTATTACATAGTTGTTGTTTTTGTTTTTATTATTATTATTATTATTATTATTATTATTATTATTATTATTATTATTGTTGTTGTTGTTGTTTTTGTTTATTATTATTGTTATTGTTGTTATCATGGTTATTATATTACACAGTCTTATTAATCACATTGCAAGTGTAGCAACAGCCACCTAATCACACAAAAAGAGGGATTATCCAACCTGGAGACACCCTCGGCCCCTCAGCCCCTCGGCCCCTCAGCCCCACCCGCCCCACCATCCAACCCTTTGACCCCCCCCCCCCCTTTAGGTGATTATCACCATGAATAATTTTCCATCTCGTCGCGAGCTTGTCTGCCGGAAACTCCCCCTTGTGATCGACAAGCTGCCGCCACGCGAGCCACTGGGCTGCTGCTGCTGCTGCTGCTGGTTACTCTTCAACTGAGAGAATTATGTGTGTGTGTGTGTGTGTGTGTGTGTGTGTGCGCGCGCGGCACGGGGCACCCGTAGGTTACTACAGCCACAAAGTAAACGAAGCATGATTAATTAATGTATTAATTGCCGCGGAGGTGAGCTGGGTTCGCGAGGAGGAATTCCTGCGCATCCTACCACGTGCCATCAATTAATAATCCGAGTTGAACGACAACTCAACCCTGTGTTCGTGTGTCTGTGTGTGGTTGTCTGTGTGTTCGTGTGAAGGAACGAACCGATTAATCAGTCGAAGTCGAATCATCCCATTCGACCTGTGACTTTTCTGCCTTTATCACATTTACATTTTTTAAAAAATCCTCATAGCGTGAATTGTGTATTGTTAAAAATGTAAATCTCTTCCTGTCATGTTTGAAAAGGCAATAAATGAAAAAAAACATATTTATATTTATATAATATTTAAAGAACAAACATCTGTGTTTGAGATTGAGTTTCCTGCTGAGGCAGAATCCACAGCTTCACTATAATAATCTGTCTGTTGCGTTTTTGAAGGATCTCTGCAAAACACTTTAAAAAAAGACGTGTTGATGTATTCCAGCGCGTGGCCCTGCCAGGGGTCCCAGCGCAAAACCCCAAAGCCCCAATAATAATGATGATGATGATAATAATTATATCCATTTAGATATACAGAGCTTTAAATAATCGATCTGCTTTGGGTGTTTTGGGGCCAAAATCAATAATTTCCCTTTGAGACTAGTTTTAATTTTTTGCACTGGAGAAAATATACAATTATTCACATATGTTTGATGCACATATAAGGGGGAACAATTGTTAAGCATTACTGCGGGACACCGACACCAAGACAAATACATTATTTTTATTGAGATCGTTAAACTTCGTTTTTTTTCTACCAGTTTCCTCCTGCAGGTTGTTGGGTATTTTTTTTAACAGTGCACCAGACAGCATCTTTCCTCGTTGCTCCTTTTACAGTGAGTCAGGCACGCTTAGGTATGGGTGGGGGGGCAGTGGGGCGGGGGTGTGGCCACAGAGGCTTTGTCTCCTCCGTGATTGGCGGGGGCGTCCAGCTGGACGGATCGAGGATCCGCCAATGAGGAGGAGCCTGAGCGGCGGTGGCTCCCATATAGGCGCTGAGGGCGAGGAGCCTCTTTATTATAGGAGTCACTCACAGGCGAGGGAAAAGGGGGAGTAAGGAGATCCGCAGGAGCGCAGGAGTTACCTCTCCTTCCCTTCTTTCTGTTTTTTTTCTGCAAAGCCCGATTCACAAAATCTCCCTTTTTTTGTTTTTCTTTCTCTCCATCCGAACGCGCGTCTGCCTCCGGCAGGTTGTTTGTTTTTTTTCCCCTCTTTCATTTCTTTTCTTTTCTTTTCATCAACCTCCCAGAGGCGTTTTTATTCGTAGGAGGAAAAAAAAGCCAACAACTACCCAACAAAACGGAGCCGATCGAGGAAGACGGACAGCGACCCTCCCTCACCTCTGCAATCATGATGTCGATGAACAGCAAGCAGCCCTTCAGCATGCACCCCATCCTCCACGAGCCAAAATACACGCCGCTGCACTCCAGCTCGGAGGCCATCCGCAGGGCCTGCCTGCCCACGCCGTCGGTGAGCCAGACAAAATCACTTCACCGCAGACATCCTGTAGCTGCTGTCATTCGGCAACTTCCAAAACTTCCATTTCCTCCAATATCTGGGAACAGAGCGGGAAAGATGACGCATGACTTGGAGAATTAACTTTTTACTATTCGGTTAATCCAGTAACTTAAAAAAACAAGCAAACAAACAAAAAACATTCGTGAGGTTTAAACTATTGCGCGCAGACACATGCGGGAATCACTGACCCCGATTTCAGCCCCGACGCGCTTCTGCCTAAAATATGGTTTTCCAGAATTAATTTATAGAATTAAACTTACCTGTTTTCTTTTGCAACCCACAACGAAAAAAATAAACATCGCGTTTTTAAGCTATTCTACAGTTTATCCCCTGGAAAGATTAAAAATAAAGATTGTGTAATGTGAGAAATTAATGATGTGAATCATCTGAATATGAATAAAACAGGTTGGATAAGATAGAAACAGCATCAAAAGGAGGGAAACGCACAAAAAAACATTTAAAAGCACGTTTTGACGTTAAGAGGCACAAAAACCGCATCTTTGTATCTGTGAAAGACAAATCCTGTTTTTTTGTTTTTGTTTTTTAGGCGAGTGAAAGTGATGCAGCTAAAAGATGAAGGAGGAAGAGGAAGAGGAAGAGGGGCGGCGTGGACCCTCTCTCTCCCTCTCTCACAGCGCGCGTGTTGTCTCATATTGTCCCACTTACATTCAAAACTCACGCTCGTCCCATCTCATTGTCCCTAGAAATTATTCAGGAGATCGTAAATATTAATTTTAGATGAATACCAATCCGCGCTGACACACTTTTTTTCCAGCAGCCGGACGCGTCCAGTTGTGTCCGAGTCGCGTTGGATTAAATTCAGTTTAAATGTGGGAGAGAACAAAATAAAGTTTAGCTTTATTTTTATTTTTGCGTTAGAAATAAAAATGCAATAGTGACCCACGTATGTTAGATGCAAAAAAAGAACTATTTCCAAGTTGAAAACACCGAGTGTTGCTAAGATGTTGCCTAAAAAACGAACACGTCTATTTACCTGCTTCAAATTCCAGTTGTGGAAGTTTGACTTATTGTCCATCTCTCGGGCAGAAAACGTCATTTTACACGTGAAGCCTTCACATGTGAAAATTGTGTAAATTACACAATGTAATAATGAAGCTCGATGTTTATCGGGTAAAAATAGTTTAAAGTTTCTTGTTCGCTTTTCTTTTTGTTTTCTTTGACCAGACCCCGTTTTCCCACCTTTTAAACTAAATCTTCCCTAATCTTGTTTCAACTAAACAGAAAGAAACTGAAATTAAATACGTTAGTTTCCTGTATTATTATTAGTAGTAATATTACTATTATTATATTATTCGCAGATCGTGAATTTCTGAGGAATGAAATTAAAATAATTGTTGCTACTTGACGGTTCGTGCGTAACAACGGAGAGACTTTGCACGTAATGACAGGTCAACTGGATGCATTGGTGATCGATGATCGATAGATTAATGTTTTTTTGATTTCGTCAGACTTCTGCCTCTAACCGGTCCGACTCTGCTCCTCCCGCAGCTCCAGGGCAACATTTTCGCCGGCTTCGATGAGACGCTGCTACAGAGGGCCGAGGCCCTGGCTGCCGTGGACATCGTGGCCCAGAAGAGCCACCCGTTCAAGCCGGACGCGACCTACCACACCATGACCACCATGACCAGCATGACCTGCACCCCGACCTCCTCCTCCGCGCACCTGCACCACCCGTCGGTGCTCACCTCCCACCACCACCCGGGGCACCATCAGCCGGCGCAGGGCCTGGAGGGCGACCTGCTCGACCACCTCACGCCGGGCATCTCCCTGGGAGGCATGCCCGGCTCGGACGTCTGCTCCTCGGCCTCGCACACCGCCCACGCCGCCGCCCACATGTCGGCCATCAACCACATGCAGCACCACCACCACCCGCAGTCCATGAACATGCACCCGCACGGGCTCGGGTCCCACAGCTCCCTGGGGACCGCTGGCGGAGACGCGGAGCCCGATCCCCGGGAGCTGGAGTCGTTCGCCGAGAGGTTCAAACAGAGGCGGATCAAACTCGGGGTGACCCAGGCGGACGTGGGCGCGGCCCTGGCCAACCTCAAGATCCCCGGGGTCGGGTGCCTGAGCCAGAGCACCATCTGCAGGTTCGAGTCCCTGACCCTGTCGCACAACAACATGGTGGCCCTGAAGCCGATCCTGGAGGCCTGGCTGGAGGAGGCGGAGCGGGCACAGAGGGAGAAGATGTCCAAGCCGGAGATCTTCAACGGCGGGGACAAAAAGAGGAAACGCACGTCCATCGCAGCCCCGGAGAAGCGCTCCCTGGAGGCGTATTTCGCCGTGCAGCCGCGGCCCTCGTCGGAGAAGATCGCCGCGATCGCCGAGAAGCTGGACCTGAAAAAGAACGTGGTCCGGGTTTGGTTTTGTAATCAGAGGCAAAAGCAGAAACGGATGAAGTTTTCTGCGACGCACTAAGACCAGCGTGGGGGGGGGGGGGGGCTGGGGGTCTCTCTGCCCCGTTTACAAAAAAAAGACAAATCAGTGACAAGCTGCTGCTGCTGCACACTGTCAGAAAAACAAGGTACACCGTTGTGCCTTTTTTCCTGGGGCCCCACCTGTGTGACGCACAGCCAGAGGGCCCCCAGGTGCGCACTTAAAAAAACCAACCCACCCGTCTTAACAACACATTTAGTCCCTTATCGAGTCTTCGAGATGCGTTTTGTTGTTATTTTCTCTTTAGGTAAAGCGATTTCTCAAAATTAATTAATTTATTTTTTGCTTCCTAGAGGTCCTGAGATGAAACATCTAGGAGGCTGCGTCACACTTATGGCTGAAATCGTTACTTATCGAGGAGAAAAAAAAATCTAAATTTTTTTCCGAACAATAATGGACTAAATGTCT
Organism: Istiophorus platypterus; assembly: GCA_016859345.1. NCBI lineage: Eukaryota > Metazoa > Chordata > Actinopteri > Istiophoriformes > Istiophoridae > Istiophorus > Istiophorus platypterus. The sequence goes on from CM029129.1 coordinate 22,577,633, forward strand.
TGTTAAGAGTTTTTACTGTGTTGGAGCAACATTCACTCACAACCGCGTGTGTTTTTGATTTAATTTAATTTTTATTAATTTATTTTTTGCACCAGCGCCTGACTTTTCCAGCTGTGGACACGGTTTTCACTGAAAGTATTCGACACAGGCACAGCCAACTTTTTCTTCTTTTCTTTTTTTACTTTCTTCTTTATTTTCCTTTTTTCCCTTGGTTTGTTTCCGTTGTATCTTAGAGACACTGGTAGTTCTGGGACATTTGGTGAACAATCTTCACTCAGTATAAACAGGAAAAAAAAACTTGGAAAAAAAAAACAAAAAAACTAACAAAACACAACATCTGGATTCAACGGTGTACCTTTTTTTTTTTTATTATTTCTGACAGTGGAGACGGAAACACCAGGGAAAGACTGTATGACCCTGCCCCCCCTCCCAGAAAAAAACTTTCAGAGACTCTCAGACCTCTTCACTCCTCCACGGTACAGGCCGACAACTCCTGTGGGACAAAGGGGGGGGGGCACCGTCGCGGCAGAAAAGAAAGGGGGGGGCTGCGTCCCATCCGTTCATATGGCAATTATTGTACAAAAAATGAATAATAATAATAACGATGATGATGATGATGATGATGATGATGATGATGATTACGGGAATGGAGGAAATAATTGTTATCTTTTAGTTGGAATAGCTTTTTTATATTTATCCTTGTACATATTTGTGAATATATTGCACCTCCGTGTGTGGAAAACAAACAAACAAACAAAAAAAAAAAGTTCATTGAAAGGTATTGAAAACAAATTTTTCGCTGTTTTATTTCTCCCAGGTGATTTTATCTTATCTTATTTATTTTTATTTTTTCTGTAGGGAATTAACGGTTTTCTGGGGAGAGTTGGGGGGGGGGTACACATGAGATGAGGCACAACAACCATTGCATGGTTTACTCGTAAAAAGGGGTGGGGGAGGAGTGGTGGTGTGTTTTTTGAATTTTCTGTTCGTCTATGGCTCCAAAATAATGCCCCCCCACTCACGAACTCGCCCCCTCCTCCTCCCTCGAAGTGAATGCGTTGCAATAAGAAGAAATACCACAGACACACGCACGAAAACACTCTAACACACACACGCACACACACATTCACACGGTGTAGCTGTGTGTCTACCTCATTACGCAAGTGTTGGCACGTTCATGGTGATTTTAAATTAAGAAAAAAACACACACTCGCTGAAAAAGCAACAACAAAAAAAGAGGAGTAGGATCATTCTTTTGTTAATTTGTTTGTGTTTTTAATGTGTTTTTTTATTTTCATATATATATATATATATATATATATATATATATATATATATATATATATATAGTTCCTCTTCCACCGGTTTCAATGGTGAATTAGGCCTAGAAGAATCACTGATGTGTAAAACCTGTTGTATGTTCAAGTTCACTGCAATGATGCTTTGACAATCAAATTATTATTATTATTATTATTATTGTTTTCATTCATGGGTTGTTGATCTTCCCCTTTTGTGTCCTCATGAAAACAAATCTTTTTGTACATTATTATTATTATTATTATTATTATTATTATTATTATTATTATTATTATTATTATTATTATTACCACTGACACCTTTGTGGAGCGCACTTTGTAGATATTTTGATGAAGGGAAATAGTCAGCCTTATTTATACATATTTTTTCATCACTTCTGAGACAACATTACTTGTTTATGTTTATTTCATTTTATTTTATTATATTTTAAATTCTTTATATGGCCCTTATTTATTTAAAAAAAAATTTTTTTGTTGTTTTTGGAGAAGATACAAAAAAAAACATTTCATTTGTGAAAGTGTGCTTTAAATGTGTCTGTGAAAGAAGCTGAAATAAACCGTGCACGTTTTACTTTCATCCTCTCAAAGCCTTTCTTTGGAAAAATAATTTTTAAAAATTAAAATAGAGAGAAATCAAGGAAGATGTAAAATTTTAGCATTAAACTATACGTGAAAGCAGCTTTTGGTCCTAGAAAACATGTATATTTTTAAAGGAATCTCTCAGCTTTATACCAGCACCAGGCTGCTGTGTGTTTCCTGATAGAGGTGTTAAAAATAAGTAGGTAGATTTTAATGGACCAGGGCAATGTGAGCTCTGAGCAGCAGCCTGTCTGTGTCCCTGTCTGTGTCCCTGTCTCCGTCTCCAATGATACAGTCCTGTGTGTTTGTGCCGAGGAGGGGAGCAGCTGCTGCTCTGAAACAGGAGAAGCCTAGAGGTGAGGGGAGGTCCGTCGCGAAAAAGCTGCCTCCCCAGCAGTGATGAATAGGATTTGATACTTCAGTGACTCCGATATTGATCAACTTTGCCCAGGCGATGAAGAAACCACAGTGAGGGAAACACGCCTTGTGTCCAAAGGGTCAATTTGGACATGTCCAAATTAGCAATTAAGAATTAAAGAAATGAAAAGTTTCTTTTTTCCTGAGACGTCTGGAGAGTGAACCAGACTGTGGCATGAATTTGACACTGGTTACATCAGCTTCTCTGTCCCTTTGGCGGTTTGGCAGCTGAAGCAGGCTTAAGACTGGAGGGGAAGAGATTTTAAGACTCAGAATTAAGGGAGAAGAGACGGGACAAAAGGCAGAGAATTTAGAATCACAGTGGTCCAGGGTTGAGGTTGTCAGCTACAATTCCTTTCTGTAAATTCAATTTCCCAAAAATAAATGTCTAAAAACTATTTCAAAAAAGTTCTTAAGTAAACCTCAGGGTTAGAAAACAAGTCCAGGGTCATTTATCATTCGTTTGGTGTAAGGATTAATCAAAACTAAACACTGTCTCCTCTACTGCTGGATTCATCTCATGAAACAGGAGCAGGACTTGAAGAGCTTAAAGTAAAAGGTTGGTAAAACCCTGGAGTAACCAATGGACTCACACTTCTCCCCTTTTCTTTTTCAGCAGGCTACAGTCGACTGAGAGCAAAGCTGTAGCTTTTTGAGTTTAATCCATTGTATGGATGTACGTTTTTCTGTCACCCTGCAAAGCTCAGAAACGTGACGTTCAGTCAGGGGAGCAGCAGGCCGACGACGGGTAACCTGGTTACACCAAAGTTAAGCCTCGTGTTGCTCTGCCCGTGAAGTTTTATCTGAAAGTACAAGGCAATCGAGGCCATGGAAGATTTTTAAACACATATGTGCATAATAATAATGATAATTATGATAACAATACATTTTTATTTATAGAACAGCTTCCAAGATAGTCAAAGATGCTTTACTTGACAAATTGAATAAAAAAGAAAAAGGAATAAAACACCAAAAAACTGCAGAGGTAGTGAGAATGAAATGTACATGTGCTGAATCAAATATTGTGCATAGGGAGCATAAAAAATACATATAATACATGATTATATATTTTTATTAATATATATACCCTGAGCTTAAACATACAAGATTTAGTTGCAAATTAAAAGCCCATACACCTTTGCTTGAATCTGAACTATGGGCAAGGACTCTGTTACTATGGAAACAAAAAATGATTAATGGGATGACAGTGCAACAGCATGTTCATCTGTAAATAGAGAAAAACAAGAAAGAATCACAAGCTGGAAGCTGAATCTAAACAGGACAGCTTCACTTTAAACATCAACCTGGCATTTAGTCTTGAAATCAAACCATGAAAATATCCCTGTCTGTTTATATTCCTCATTTACAGCTACAGTATCTGAATATTTTATATTTATCAGTATTTTCCTTTTTCCCCCTCTTCTGCTCAGCAGGTGGTTTTGGCCCCGTAAACTTGTTATTAATGAATAATAAATACCAGCTGTTATGATACTATTGATTTTTGTGCATGTTTGTTAAGAAGGTGCTTTTTTCTGTCACACAACGGCAGCTTGGGGGCCCCTCCTCGATCCGCCTCAGAGAGACCTCTGGTAAAGGCCTTCTAGGCGGTGGGTCCCAACCTGACGGGGCCCCTGGGCAGAGGATCCAGCAGGTTGCAAGCAAAATGAAAAAAAAAAAAAAACAACAAAAGAAAACAGCTAAATTTCAAATTTTTTGACTTGAAATTTGTACAATGAAAATTTTCTCTCCTCATTTGTGGTGGGTGAAAACAAGTGAATTTGAAATTTAGAGGGAAATAATTTTCTAAAGAAACTAAAGAATGTTCTTGGTCTTTAATGAAACGGTTTTGTGTCTCCTCCTGAAGGTGTAAGTGCTGCTTCACAGGAAAAAAGCCAATAAATTTTGCAGAGAAAAACAGATTCACTGGAGTCTTTTAAAACTATGTTAATGATTAGTATTCGTACTATTGACACCAATAGCAGACATTATACATCAAGTCATATATCCATATATGGCGGGGGAAAATCTCCTCAGGTGCAATTCCTTCACGTCTTCTTTCAATACAGAAAACGAAAAATAAAGGATAATAATAAGAAGAAGAACAAAGAACAAACTAATCTAATATATAAAAATATAATCACATGAAGGAGAAAATAAGGAAAAAAAACTACACATTTTTTCCCAAATTAAAAGAAAAGTTAATAATAATGAAGATAAAATGAAAAGTTGCTGCTTGCATTAAATAAGCTCTGCCCTGCGCTGTAAAACAAAAAACAAAAAACAAACAAAAAACTTTGATATGTATCCTCAAGTTCTTGACCTTAGTCGACAGACATTTAATCAAAATTTAAAACACATTAGTTCTAAAATTAAAATTCTTGCCTGCCGTCAAATGCATCTCAGCGGTTTATCGACATATCTTAAGTTCAGAGAGGGAAGAAAAATTGACTTCTGTATTGTGCATTTGTCAATATTTACAGATGTTTTTTTTTTGCCCACCAGACAGTGGCTGGCGTGTTGGTCTATAACAAAGAATGTAGTACATGGCTTCATCAAAGTTTAATCGTCAAGCGGCTCTGCAGTTGGAGCCTATAAATTATATATAATTGACCGTGTAATCAATGTGAACAGTGTATCAAGTTTTCCTGAGACAAAGTGACAGGATGCAAATTGAATAAAAAATAAGGGCAAGCTCTTATATCACTGTGATGCCCCTCAGTTTTCAGGGAGGTGGAAGTTTATTATCTTTGGTTAAAAGTGACTTTATAATTATAATCACTAAAAAATTGACTTTTTCTGAGCCTTTCCTTTTGCACTCACACACACCGAGGGATAAATCTAATCATTGCCAAGTGATGGTTTTATTTTCAAGGGGTAGAAGTGGCTGAAAATGTATTATGTCCTGTGAGAGAAAAGAAAAAAGAGAGAAAAAAATGACAGAATGCATCGAGGTTTATTTTCACTCGTCGCAGATGTTTCATGGGTCAAACCGCCGCTTTGTTGTGGGAGAGAAAATACACTAAATCAATAGCATGCTGTGATTTAGGAAAAAAAAATCTGTGATCAAGTGAAGTCCATTTTAAAGCACCAAATCATAACAGAAGTGACCTCTGGGAACTATATATATACATCTATATATATATATAGATGTATATATATATATGTGTGTATATATATATATATATATATATATATATATATATATATATATATATATATATATATAAAAATATATATATAGTAGATAGATAGATATTTATAGAAGCAGGCCTAGTGTTGAAGTGGAGCTTTTTTAGCACCTGCACAGTCTAAAATAGATGTTTTAATTATTAAGAATTACCAAAAAGAAAAAAACAAAAGGAGAATCTATTGGTTAGTTTTTTACCATGTGATCCGTCCTTCTCCAGACTCCACCCCGGCTGTTGTTGTTGTTGCTGCTGTTCTTGTTTTTGTTGTGGATGAGTCGATAAAAAGAGCTTTTCCCAGGACAGTCGTAGTTAATTGTTTGATTTAAATAATTAAGAAATGGGAGGCCTCATTTTTTTTTCTCCGCTGTGTTGGATGCAAACAAGCTCCAATTCAAATCCTGCAGTACTGAACTGGGGGAGTGCTGACGCACACACACACACTCACACACACACTCTCTCTCATTTTCTCATAGTCAAGCATCAGTCAGCCAGTCGGCTTAAGTCCTGATGGTTACCAGGGGAAATAACATGATCTGCAGCCTCTTTATTGCAGACCTACAATCAGCAAAGAAGCAAATCATAAATCGTAACTTCAGTTCTTAGACTCAAGTCACATTCACAAAATTATCTTCTGTTTTCAAGGAAAACACTTAAACACCATTTTATGCTTCTGTGTCGAGCCTACGCCTATGCGTTAGTGTTGCTCTGCAATTACATTGCCAAACCACTAGTTGGTGTTTATACCCCAATGTGTCCACAAGTTTGTCGGAGCACTTCGAAACGATGGCGACGGAAACTGAACAGATCTCGATGGAGTCGGAGCCGATAGATGTTGAACAGCAGTTTCGTTTTTACTGAATTTACTGTGATACAGAAACGAAAGAGAAGCCGGTAATGTGAAACTACCAAGCCGGCTAATCACAGTTCTTGCCATCTGTGTCGCTGCAGCGCATAGTTTGTTTTTTTTGGGAGGTTCCCATCCAGCTACGGCGAAGGTACGACACAGAAGCATAAACTGGCCTTAAGTCACTTGGCGATATGTAAGTTGACAATTACCGAAAACATTAAAGTATCTCTAGTACATAGCAGCCCCTTAACCATTATCTTTGGAGCCACTTTAGTTTAAGTATTGAGACCCTAACAACCAATCAGTGTGACTGATTAATCCAACAACCCAAAGAAACAGATCCTTCCTCATTCCCTTTTAAAAATGACCCTGATGACTATTTCCTGATTCCCTTCCTCGCCAATGAAGGTTTGGCCAAGCCAAGGAAACTTAAACTACTTGGAGACCGTCATCATGGCGGTTGTTGCTAGGGGATTGGAGGCAACCATCAGGCCTAGGTCCAACCAGACGTCCTCGCTACGGGACTTGTGGCACCATAACTGTAACTGAGACGAAAGATAAACATGGTGTCTGAACAGAGTCTCCATAAGTTAGCACTGTTGCTAAGTTAGCATCGGTGAGGAGCAGGCAGCAAAGAGTGAAACTGTGTCAATCAAAGCAGAATGTCATCTGTTTTGTGTCGTGCATCCATTGAACTATTTCTTATCTACTATTTGATGACAGAAAAGGAGCTTTTCCTTACCTGCACCCATCTCCATTACTGTCATTTCACATCATGTAGGAGCCCGAGAAAACTTTCTTCGCTTCTTTCAATTTTTTAAACACAAGAAACGAACCCAGGTTAAACGCTGGTGTCCTGTTCTTTCATGACCTGATCCAGGGACTAATCATGCTTCCCTCTAATTATATATTTTAAAGAGACGGGCGAAGTGATTTATTCATGGCTGTTGATTCCAGTTATAAAGCGTTGCGGTTGCTGCTAAGGGTTTTTCTCCTGCTTTTCCATTTGAATTTGTCTCCTGTCGCTCACCCCCGGCATCAATACCAGGACAGTTGAACCGACCCCATCTCCTGCTATCACTGCTGCATGCTCACTTTTTTTTTTTAATTTGCAAAAAAAAAAAAACCTTCCAGGCTCTGATACAGAAATAGAGTACACTAGCTTTAAAATGGACCTCAATGACACCCCCCCCCCGCCCCTTGTGCACAAAACCATTCTGGTTTGAAAACATGCAACTCGGTCTCATGCAGCACCGGGCGGGGGGGGGCTGGATATGAACATCAAGTCAACTGGAAAGTGGTCTGTAGGGTTTTTTTTAAACTCCTTGTCCCTTGCTAGCACATGCTTAGACCTAGCATCGCCTCGCCATAGTGCTGGAGCCAACCTGGGGAGGATGGGGGTGGGGTGGGGGGGGCAGAATCTATATGAAAATAAGCAGTAGATGCTGTTAATTCCACTCTCTCTCTCTCTCTCTCTCTCTTTTCAGATTACTCCATCCACTCCTCTCCGGTTTGTGTTTTCCATGGAGCGAGGAAGCACATTTTCATAAATAGACCTTGGCCGAGCGCTGCGGAGATGAAATTTTAATGAAGCCTCGAGTCTTGAGTGCAGCGCCGGGGCCTTGGAGAATCAGCCCTGTGTTACATTACTATGGCTTTCTCTCTCTCTCTCTCTCTCTCCCCCTCCCTCAATAACACACACTAATGCAAACATACCCCACCAAACACACAAACACACACTCACAGCCCCTGTTGCAGTGGTGCATGGGGCAGCCCGTTGCATATTGACAGCGTGGCTGGAACGGGACCAGACTGAGGGGTGTGGTGTGTCTGTGTGTATCTGTGTGTGTGTGTGTGTCTGTGTCTGTGTGTCTGTGTGCATGTGTTGGGGATTATGAAAAATAAGGGTTGTTTATGTCGGGGGAGGGGGCATTATGATGGAGGTAGTGGGGGTCCAATTTGTTTG
>CM029129.1:22590945-22623445 GCA_016859345.1 Istiophorus platypterus
ATTTCAACCTCCTAAAATATGTAGCCGATGGGCTTTTTTCCGACAGAATGTGATTATAATTTAACTAAAGGTACATTGTCAGAATATGAGCAACTGGAATAACGAAGATAATGGTCTAAAGTTATCGCAGACTTCTGTAAGAACGTTATTAATACATTCATTTATCATTATTACCGTCGTTTTTCAGCCTCCCTGTGACCTGGCAGATATTTGACATGTTAAGGGTTAAGATATATGTAAAGCATCAAATCGAATGGTGGCCTGATTACGAACCCTGTGGAATACCGACGTGTTTTCACCTGTTGAATGTGATAGGACCTCTTCTCTGTTTAGAGTGGACGTGAAAATACTGAACTTGGCTGATGTTTCCCTCAGCCATTGTTGCAAATTACAGGACAGAACAACTTACACCATTTTCATTATCATTATTATTGTTATGATCATTATTATTGGTAGTTTGATGACATCATATAATTTCCAGCATAATAATCTTCAACCTGTGAGGATGGTTGATGTTTAGCGTTCATAATTTCTGCTGCTCTTGTTTGCCACCAAATTCCAGCTTTATATTTCCATGACAAACAAACCCAGTTGTTGCTGTGGGAATAATGACTGTTCATTCTCATAAAGAAAGGCCAGAGCGGTGGGATGTTATTATAGCTTAAGACCATGGGTGGAGAGTGTTTTATATGTTTAAGTGGACTCTGACACCTTAAAAACAAATAATGTAAAATTTAAAAATGTGACCATGAACTTTCCCACACATTAACCAAGGAGTTTTCTTCTCCGAATCTTAACCAAGCCTTTTAACCACACAGGTGAAAGAACAGATGAAGGAAAAGCCTTTTGGAGGCTATTGACAAAAAAATGACCCATTTTTTTGATGTAGGTTTGAAGTCTTGTTGGCTTATACTGTTTGAAGTCTTGGTAAATACTGTATCTGTGTTTGTTTTGTTCAGTTTTTATTAATAAAGGGGTTTGGCCTGGGTTTGGTAAGAAATTTTCCAGGTCCGGTTCCAATAAGCAGGCCGGTGGAGGCTGCTGGTCTTTTTGTTGTGTTGAAACCCTGATGCAATGTTGTGGTTTATTTCACAAAAAATGTCATCGGTTTTACAAGGGACTTCCTGCAGAAGGAGACGTCAATCTCAATCAGACAACCTGACTAAGTGTCACACAGAGTCCTCCTCCCTCCGTGCGACCTCAACCCCTGCGACTCCTCATGTGGATCAAACGGATGCCATTACAGGGAGCAGAGTGGGGTCAGCCCCCCCACAGCTCCCGGCTCAAAAACAAGCAGCGGGGGCCTGAGTGTAGGGCTGCGTGTCGAACGGGGCCCCCGCTGAGTCAGGGGGCAGCTCGGCGTCCTTCCTGGGCGAGGATTAGAAGCTGGAACATGGCTCTGCACCGCTCCCGGTGAACCCAGGTCGTCCTGCCACCACTGACCCCCACCCCCCGTTCCCTTCATCCCCTCCCCTCCCCCTTTCAGTAATCAGCTCACCGAGGCGAGATGCAGAACAGAATCAGTCCTCCTCCCCACTAACCTCGAAAAAGTAAACATTGCCTCTCCAGTCCCTCGCCAATTGTTATTCATAGAGCGGATAAATATTTAATTCCATCTAAGGATACCTTTTGTTAACAGAATTACCGTACAAGCCTCTTGCAGCCTGTAAATGAAATTCAAATTCTGTTCGCTTTCCGTTTTTTGCCTGCGATTTGAGTCCTCGTACTGCCGTATGCGTGCGTGGGAGCGCGATACCGGAGCTGTCGGAAGGGGTGAGGAGGAGGAAGAGGAGCAGCAGAAAGAAGATGGCAATGAGTGAACAGGAGGAGGGGGAGGACAAAAAGGGAGGAGAAAGTGGCAGAGAACAGGGGTGAAAAGTGTAGAGGATGCAAAATGGCTCGGAGAAAGCAGGAGGAGGAGGAAAGGGGGTTGCAGAGAGAGTTTTTACAACATGAAGAAAAAGAGAAGAAAAGAAAGTGATGGGGTAAGATAGAGGAAGAAGAGTAGAGGATGAGGAGGCGGTGAAGGGGGAAAAATGTTGGAGATGGAGGGAACAAAAGTGAAGGGAAAAGAGGAAGAGAATGGGAAGGAGGAAGATAAGGATAAAGTGGCGTGGAAAAGGGGAAGGAAGGCGGAGCAAGTGGAGGAGTTAGAGGAGACTGAAGAGGTGGAGGAAGATGAAGAATAGAAGATTTAGATGAAATGGCAATAAAGCTGAGGAGGAGGAGATGGAGGAAGCAATGGTAGGAAGAGAAGGAAGGAGTTGAAAGAGTTTCAGGAGGAGTTTAATGAGGTGGAAAGAAAGGAAGCGAAAAACGCTGGAGAGCGCGTGGAGGGAGAAAAAAAAGAAATGGAGGAGAAGATGGAAGAAGAGGATGGTACGGAAGAAGGGAGGAAGAAAAGGATGTAGAAGACAAGTAACAGGTGAAGTCAGAGGAAGAAGAAGAGAAGAGAGGAATGACAAAAGATTGTGAGGAGAAGAAGGAGGGAGGATGGAGGTGAACAAAAAGGAGAAGGAAACGGAATTGAGGAAAATGTGAAGGAAAAAGAAAGAGCAGGAGGATGGAAAATGGTGGGATGATGAAGAGGAAGCGGCAAGGGAGTTGCAAGAGGAGGAGGTGAAAAGAGAAAAAATGTGGAGTGTGGAAGATGTAAAGATGAGAGGGGAGGAATTCAAAAGCAGGAGGAGATGGAGGAGAACAAAGCAGTGTAAAATGAGGTAAGGACAAGGGGAGAGAGGAGACGAAGGGAGAAACACAAGGAGAAGGAGCGTGAGATGGAAAAGAACAATAGGCTGGTGAAGGAGGTGGTGGAGGAAGGAGACAAGCCCGAGGAGGACAATATGGAGGGAGGGGGAAGAAGAGAAACAGGTGGAAGGCAGAAAGAGAGACGAGGTAAGGTAGGAAATGGAGTAAAATTAAGAAAAAAGGGGAGGAAAAAGAGGAAAAAAGAGGAGGCGGAGGAGCCGCAGACAGAGGCACAGCAGGCCCCATTGATCTGGCGCTTGAAAAAAAGGGCTCTTCCACTCCGTTGTGTTCCTCCTCCACCATGAATAATAGATCGAGGCTCTGACGAGAGCTTCGCGATCAGGCCCGGGCCTAACGAGTGCCACGCCGGCTGCAACTGGTCCGACGGGCCAGCGCGGACAATCGGCACCGTCCCGAGCAAAGAGACGGGCGGGGGCCCGTTGATCCCTAACAGAGTCAGCAGCTCTGATTCCCAAGGAGGGGGGTCGATGATACCCCCGTACCCCCCAAACCACCGTCTCCCTGAGCCCCGTTTCGGGTCGACGCGTTCATCGGCCAGCGGAGATCAAGACCTGTTGAGGCCACTGCGTTGGATGCGGCCCAAAGACTGTCGGCTCACGATTAAAGATTAATCAGCCTTCGCCCGGGGTTAATACCCCCCCACCCTTCACACAAACCCTCCCACCCCTTCTCTCTTTTTTTAATGAAATTCTTTTTTTTTTTTATATAATTCCCCTAAGCAGGACTGAAACGGATGGTGGGGAAGAGGGTATGCGTTTCTCATGGAGCAAAAAGGTTTCAATTGGCGCTCTTTGATAGCTTTTAATAATATCCCCACGGTTGACGGGGCGAAAATCAAATAGAATGACGAGTCTTTGATTTCACGTCCCGAACATCAAACGTGATGTGCGCATGTTAACGGAGGCGAAGGCTGAGCGAGTCCGTTTGACTTGTTCCTTTTGGTATTTAAAAAAAAAAGAAAAATTAAAAATAATAATAATACTTTTTCCTTGGCCCCAGTCCAGGAGCTTTTGAATTAGCACGATCACAAAGATCTCGTCCGGCGCCGCATGTGGTTGCCGCCGTCCGTCAGCCTGCCGTGAACACGGGGGGCTTGGGGTGTGAATTGGAGTTCAGTGCTTCTTACTGATGAAGATGAGCTGAAATTTTTTTTTTTAACACTCATTCAGCAGATGATATTAAAGGGTAATTAGTTTCTTAAGACTTGAGTTTAATATAACAATAACTCGTAGATGCATCGGCCGTCAAGGACTTTAAAGCAGATGCAGACATTTACCTCGAATGAACTGGAAAAAAATGGAATATATCTCACTCTTCCTGTTTGCTAACGGCAGGTAAATGTGTTTGCATCAATGCAGCCCACGAAGATTCATGATAGAACTTTTCTTCAGGGAAGATTTTATACCTTTTTTGGGGAAATTTCTTGAAACATCCAGATGAAGACAACCCTTGCAAACGATGACGTGAAAGTCAGTGTCATATTTCCCCCGATATAACTACGTTTAAAGAAATATGAACGACATGGGAGCTTATTTAAATATTTAAGTTTAATTTTTTTTGTTCTTTTTTGTAGAACTACAATCATGGTTGTGTTAACGTTTCTTAAGATTCGTACACAGATGGGAAGAAAATTTCCCTTTAAGTTTGCAGGGCATGTGAATTATGGCAGATTCAATATTAATGGCTTTTATTATCTTAATACATACTAGCATATTCATGATGGTCACCTAATGGAATGGAGTTGGGGGAGTGGGGGCTCTCACTGCAAAAAATGTCCAATTTAAAAGATGATTTCAGCATAAGTGGAGTTTCTGCTCATTTTATTTAAGGTGCTGATGTCTCTCTGGATTATAAAGTATAAAGAGATTAATGGATTATCAATAAAAATAAAAAAGAAGGAGGAGGAATGAATTTCTTTCTGCACTGCTTCAAAATATAAAATCTGAGGCCGAATTCTGAGGTTAAAGGCATCAGATGTGCATCTTTTTTTTACAGTGTACTAGCAGCTCAAGGATGTTCCTTTAACCCCTTTTTAGCCCAGAAAGATCTGCTGACTTTGCATTTTTATAAAGTTCTTGCTCCACATGCATCTAAAGTAAAACCTACATTTTTTTATGCCACTGGAGAAAGAAAACACTAGTTTTCTCGAAAGGCTGTATGAGGTGAAATAGTTTGTTGGTCTCCCTCCACTTTATGTGCCTTTATTTTCTCTTTTCCACTTTTCTTTTGCAGCACAATGTTTCCCTTTTGCACAATCACTGCTTCTTTGTTCTTTAATTCCAATTCATTTCATTTTTCATGGTGCTATGCAGCTTCTCTTTCCAAAGCCACCGGTGCTGTGTCAAGAAAAGGTCAAAAGCTTTACTTCTTGTAGAGAAAACCCCCCCCCCAGCTTTTATGAACAGTTTTAAGAAAACTTGACAGTCAAATCTATATTTCTTTTAAATCTATATTCGCTATAATTGATTTCAATATCTGGGGACTGTAATTAGTCTTAATTTTATTTTTACTATTTAAAGACAAAAGTAACAACAGTATGAGCGCAAAACATACAATAGGTGCATATAGAAACGTTTTTTCTTTCTGCTTTTGTGTGTGTGTGTGTGTGTTTAGTAGTAGTAGTAGTAACCCCCGTCAACCCGCTGGTATGAAAACTCTACAGTGAAGTAGCTGATAAAATTTTCAACATGTTCAATTTTTCCGATGCAGAAACATGAAAACCTGAAAGTGCAGTTTCCTCTGTTTTGGCAGAAAAGGGACGCGATGTGGTACAAAAGCGCTGGTGCATGTGGAGGCTTCAGGGCTCAGTTCTTATCTTAAGTTTAATAAATTGATAAAACTTGAAGCACTATAAAGAAACATAGGAGTCACAAGTGTCTCTGCTGATGGAAAAAAATGTGGAGGGAGGGGATATTGATGGGGGGGGGGCTTACATGTAAATGAAATGTGGTCACTGCATTTAAAGCCAGATGGAAAGTTCTTTAAAAACAAAGCTCCATAAAAGTGACATTTCTGATATTAACACAGATTCAGATGGTTCTCTGTGCTGGGAAAGGCTGTTTGCGGTTGCGAACCCACTGAGTATTAGCATGCGACGCTAAACCGACCATCTCCTAACTCTGCGGCTGCACGCGGGAATCCTGTGAGTCCCGATGGACCCTGTTTCTTCTTACCAGCCCAAACCAAACAGACAAATTGTGTGACTTCTGGAGTTGGTGGAGACAAAAAAAGGGCTCATGAAAATAAAAGCAGAACGAATATTGGCATAGGTTGGACAGAAATGTGTGTAAATAAGCAGTTTTTTTGCTGGCACTTCATAAGGCGACACATTATTGGTATCCAAAAACAAAACTTTGATATTTCAGCTCCCTCTTTTGCCGCTTCCAGGTGAACAGGCCTCACGCTCGCTCCCCATAGCTGGTCGAGGTAAGTATGGCTGTGTATGTGTGTGTGTGTGTGGGTGGGCTGGAGGGGAGCTGTTGACGGCAACGTTGGATAAGTGATGGAGGAGCCACTCTCCCTGCCTCAGAGTCGGAGCGGGTTGCATGTCCTGTCTGATTAGCGACGCCGCCCGTGAGTGCACTAATGCACCTCGCTATTAGCATGTTTCTCCTGGTTGCCACGGGCAGCGCCGCACCGCCTCCCCCGTTCGTCGTGTCAGAACGCATATCAGTCACGGCGTGCCGTGGCCCGTGGGCCTCACATTGCTAAGAGAGAAAGAGAGAGGCAGAGAGAAAAGAGGCTGGCGGTGAGAGCAGTTAAGTGCGGTGGTGAGTGTGTTCTCGTCCCCGGTTGAGTTTTATCTCTTTGGAACGAGGATGTTTTCTGCAGGGGGGGGGGGGGTGTTTAAGGCAGTTTCAGCAGCTTGTCACTTCCTCCAGGGGTTAGTTCAGGGTTAGGTTTAAGGGGGTAAGACTTGAAGTGGGATGGCATAGGCTTGGAAAAATGTAAAGGTTTTAAGACAGTGTGTAGTATATGTTAAAAAAACCCAAAAACATAGGTGATAAATATGGATGTTGAGGGGAGACATGTGGGGGTGGGGGGCAAGAGGTAGAAAAGCAGAAGGACGGTGAATTCAGTTTTGAGAGAATGTTGTTTAGTGTTATAACTTGCAGGTAAATACCTCTCAAAAAGGTACTCCGAGTATTTACTGAGTTTACTGAGTTTAGACAGTCAGGGACCTCTAAGAGTCACATTTAATGATAGTAAGTAAAGTTAGTGCAAAGAAAGGACCCCATGAGTATGAGTGGGAGTAATTATGACAGGAGAAAAAGAGGAGGTCAGGTGACATAGTAGATAGAGCGACAGAGGTCTGGGTTAGAAGGAGTTAGGGGTTCGAAGGATGGATGGATGAGTTGGTGGATGGATGGATGGATGGAGGGATGAGTTGATGGATGGATGGATGGATGGATGGATGGATGAGTTGATGGATGGATGGATGGATGGAGGGATGGATGGAGGGATGGATGAGTTGATGGATGGATGGATGGATGAGTTGATGGATGTATGTTAAAAAAAAAATGTATCCTGCATTTCCCATCATGCAATCAGTGGTGTCTTTTTGTTTTTTCAACCTACCTTAGAGCCCATGTCTGTCCAATTTACCAACCTACAGTTTAACCCATGCTGACCTAATCCTTGATAACGTCATTAGAGTCCAGTTCTTCTTATACTCGGGTTTAACATTGATCAATTCATTATACAAGTCATTTCAATAACACCACAGAGAATACATCCCAAAATATTATTTCCCACTTAACATCTTTACAGAATAAGGATAATTCCCATCTTAACCTCTGCCAAAGTTTCATACTTTAACTTCGTTCAGTGACAGAATCTGGTTCTGGATCAGTATCAAATACATAATACTGAAGATGTGGCAGATTTTCCAGCACAGTAGTTGAAAAAAAATGTATTTTTCACATGTCCAGTATCTTGTTATTTTAAAAAATTCGTTAAATAATCCCTGGAGCCAAAACCTAAACAGTCCATTTGGCCTATTTCGTAATATTCTACTTAAAATAATAATAATAAAAAAACAATATGGCATTTGTTATCTATCTTTATTTCTGTGATCAAAATAGATAACAAGGCAATACCTCAAACAGAATTTTTTACATTGTTGTCACCTCGTATACTTTATTGTTAAACTATAATATTCCCTGGGTTCCTCCCGCTTGTGGTCTCAACCAACCAGTGAATCATAAGTGTTTTCACTCAGGAAATGAAGAGAAACATATTTATTTCTCCTCCACTTTGTGAATAGATGCAACATTTATATGGTCAGATGATCCCTGCCGTTGTTTTTAGTGAATATTTCATATTTCTACCCTGAGTAATCCCTCAAATAAAGTGTTTGTTAAAAGAGTAATGTGTGTTTGAGAGTTTAAGAGAAAAGGTTACAACGTGGAGTTCATGACACCACTGAGAGGGGGAGGGAGAGATGCACTGTATGACCAAAAGTATGTAGACAAACCTCGCCCACACTCTTTCATGTGCATTTGAACTGGGATCTGGTTTGGACTAAGCCCCTTATTTCCAAGGAAGAGGAATCTTGATGATACGACTTAAAATGATAGTTTGGATGATAGTGTCCCTCCAACTTCATTTCAAAGTGTCCATCTCCCCACGCTCTAAGCCGGTTCCAGAAAAAAATGGTTTTCTGAGCTTTCTGGGCTGGTCTTGAACAGAACCCTGCTCCCCGCCAGATCCAGCACCTCTGGGATGAAACGGAACGCAAACTGTGACTGGACCCCGTCACCTCATGACCCGGCGGTGGTGCCCGACCTCGCTCATGCTCTCATGGCGAAATGGGAACAAAGAGCAGCAGGACCGGGCTCACGGGACCAAACGCCATCCGGCCACACCAGTGAATATTCATGGTATGGACCCGGACTCCCCTTCCCAAGACCTCTTACGACTCTCTGGTGGCGTCAGCCATTTGTGATGGTGCCGTCTGATCAAGGGTAGGCCACCTGGGATGGCCCCCTGGAGTTAGTGGAGGAGAGAATACCGATGAAGGTGATGATGGTCTTTCAGGAGAATGACTCCCATCCCCTGACATGAGTCCCTGAGAACACTTGGCAGCTCCTTCTGCGACCGGCTGCTCCTCCTATGGAGTTCAAAAGCGGCGATACCGCAGGCGTGCACAGCTAGCACTTTTTCCATTAATAACACTTTTTCCTTATTTTATCCCATCGAATCCCTGCAGCCAGGCTTCTATATCTTTAGGAAAGCCTTTCAAGAAGAGTGGAGGCTGCAGTAATTAATGCCCATAGTTTTAGAACAAGATGATCAGCAGTGGCACATGGGTGTCCACATACCTCCAGGTATATTGTTGGATAAAGAATCCAGAGAGAAATAAACTAAAATGACAGTTTACGGAAAAGTTAGAGAAAGAAAGAGACAGAAACTGAGACCTCAACACCAGCGAACTTTTCTGGCCTGTGGAGCTTGATCAATCATGAATAGATAAATGGAGGCTGGGAGGGAGGTAGAGAGAGAGAGAGAGAAGGAGGTGCAAGTGAATGAAAAAGATGCCTGAAGGAGGTTGAAGAGAAAAAAAAACAACAACCCAGAGAGCCAAGCACAGGAGGATTGATAGAGAAAGAAGAGAGGGAGAAATGCCCTGGTGGATGGGGGAGTGGTGGAAAAGCACGAAAGGCCTCAGATAATGAACGAAGCGGCCGAGGAGCCGTTCAGCAGGCTTGGAAAAACAGGGTATAGTAAAAAAAACAAAAAACAAAACAAACCCTCTTAACTTTTCTCAGCATCAGCTCCAAAGCCCGTCCCGCCGTCCCCTCCTTCCTCCTCACGCACCCACCTCCTATTATTTTATTTTTGCTCTTGCGTTACTCTCTTTCTGAAAATTGCCCCGAGGCGAGGGTGCTCTCCTGGGTGGCTCACCCCCAGGAACCCCCCCCCCCCCCCCGTTATGCTGGTAATAACTTTGGCTATCTGAAAAAGCCGGGCTTCTTCTCCCATGTTGCTCCTACTACACGTGCCATCTCCTGTTCATCTTCACCCCTTTCCTAAGGCATCCCTGGACCCCCCCCCCCCCCCCGCAACCTGCCCGACCCTTCAACCACCCTTTCGCCTTTCTGTAGCCACCTTGCAGACCTCACGCCCAAGCATCTCACGAGGAGACGGAAAACACAAGAGAAATGCTCCTGTTGTTCTGGATAAATGTGGCAGAGGATCGGTGCTGTGAAAGAAGAAAAAAAAATTGGAGAGTGAAGAAAGGAGAGGATGAATAGAAACAAACAAAAAAAAAGAACAGAAACTCTTCTGTGGGTTCATGCATTTTGTACAGCCACTAGATCCCGGCGCCGTCTTCATCGTCAACTAGCAGCGGCCGTCTTCCATATGCGGTTTCATGCCTCTTTCTGCTCGCCGCCGGGACCTGTCTCCTGACATTTTTACTATTTAATTCCTTACAATCATCCCTGATCCACTACGGTACGAGCAGCACTCAGCTGGAATGAAAACACCTACTTCTGCTCCAACATTGTAAAAGGGAACATTTTCTGATTAAATTTGCAGCTAAAGGTGGAAGAACTGATACTTTTGCCCGTGCTCCTTGTAATGTACATGAAGATTGTTTTACTGTTGCTAATTTATTGTTGTGAATATAATGTCTTTGTAGCACCCAAGTCATTGCATCATTATTCACTTTTAGCAAATTTCAGCTACATGTCAAGAACATATTTTAACCCTGATAGATGAGGATCTTAAGCATAATCTGCTTGAATAATGCAAAAAAACCCCAAAAAAATCACAAACTTTACTAATTATTTCAAGTTTTCTTGAACCTTTGATCATTTTTAATATATCAATATAATCAAACTGCAAACAAAGCAAGCATGAAAACAAAGTTTGTACTACTGAGCATCAAATTCAATATCTGCTTAAACTGTGGTGAAATTAGACATTGAGCTTTGTAAAGTTTGGTGCATAAATTCAGAAGTGTGAATCAAATTAAATTTTGATTTTGGATAAAATGCCAATAATATCATACATAAATACAATTTAAGACCATTTTAATTCTTATTTTAATATTACTAAATAGAACCAATGTGCAGAGGACACATCACATGTGTTGATTTCTGATACTCTCAAACCAAATGTGAGAACAAGAGTGAGCTGAAAAAATTCCTGATGTAAAGTGGGAAACTAAACTGAATCACTGCTCTAAAAAACACAAGACAGGCTGGAGCTAATTCGCATGTCAAGGCCACGTATTGTCCAGTGAATGTTAACAAAGATGCAGGACAGATCCCACAATTAAAGGAGCGTTATCATTTTAGTCAGGTCATCCAATATCCTATAATTCCCTTCTTTATATAAGATTATTATTGAAAGCTGAATCTCCGTAGATGATGCTCTTTGCTCAGCATCAAACATATATTTATATATATATATATATATACATATATATATATATATATTTTTTTTTTTTTTTTTTTTTTTTTCCTTTGAGAAAGACCTTGTTTCCCTCATGGCTGTGGTACAGTTGCGTTATGTAAGTGCTGGAATGAAAATGTACTTTTCCCTGAGGTGAAAGGAGAGTTTGTGATGAGGGGAAGAGGAGTTTGAGGTGAAGGGTCTTATGCGCAGAAGAAGAAGAAGAAGAAGAAGAAGAAGAAGAAGACAAGACATCACATGATGACAGCTCCTACTGGAGTTGAGTGGGAGACATCTCCCCAAACAGGGGCTTCAATAGACAAATCAGCCACTGCTGTCACTCAGCTGTGTACGCTGAGGAATGTAGGAGGGCGTGGACTTGTGTGCATGCGTGTCATACGCGCCCGTATTGATCTTACCTAAGGCGTTGTGATGCAAAGACAGAAAGAAAAAACACAGAGGACCCCCCCCCCCCGCTCCCCTGGCAAATAGGGACACACCTGCCTTTACACACAGGTGGCAGGGGCAGGTACCAAGTGCTCCTCTGTCCTGGCATCTCGCTACCGGCAGATCTTTTATTTAGCCGCTGCGGCGAGCGGCCTCCCTCTCATGAATTATGCAGCCGCGGGCCCCTGTAACAAGCTCCAGGCCGACTCTACACCTTGTGTGTGGCTTAAAATATAGATAAAAGCTGAACAGCCAGCTACAAACATAGTCTTTTTTTTCTTTTGAGAGAGAGACAGAAGAAGGCTGGCGAGCAGAGAGAGTCCACGGCAATTAGGTGAGGCCGTGGTGCCGCAGGGTCCGGGCCGCTCGGGATCCGTCTAGCCATTGACCGTTGACGGAGGCAGAAACGGGGAAGGAGCAGGAGAAAAAGGGGAGAGATAAGAAAAGAGAGAATGGTGAACCAGGCTGAACTTAAAATTAAAGCACAACAGGGCCGATAACAACAACAACAACAGCCAGAAAACCTCATCCGCCGTTATTAGCCCGAAAGATGAAGGGCCGCGCCTGTCGAGTAGATTTTTTGTGCCGGTTTCTGCTCTTTGAGCGTCCCGGATGGAGCCGGGGTGGGGGGGTGGGGGGTGGGCTTCTGTTTCCTTTCCTTGGCAATGCGAGATGAGCTTGAAGTCGGCTCCCTCCGCTGATTTCATAACAAAGCTTATGCAACTTCCAAGGACGGAGAACAGCGTGTGCAGCAGCTGGTGTTATTTTCAGACGGAGCACGAGAGAGCAAGCTCAGTTGGTTTGATGAAAACTTATTGAACAACAGACAGACGGTAACACACAGACACGAACACACACACACACACACACACACACACACAAAAAGACACAGACGCAGAAAAATCCCACAAAGTATTAAAACAACAATCAGTTCATTCCTGAAAATGATTTTTCTCTCTACATGCAGCTTGTTGTACCTCAATGCCATAGATTTCCAGCGTCATTAAGAAAACAGGGACACCATTTTATTCTATCATGGTGAACACAGCAGGTGAGACAGTGAGGTGGTTTGTGAGAAAAGTCAGGATGTAAGAGAGACAAGAACACACAGGATGATCAGATCCATGGACTGTGTTTAGTGTGAAAGTTTGTGACAGGATGCAAACTTCAGTCTCCTGCATGGAAACTGTTAAACGTCCACGGACATCTACAACCTCCAGGCTCCCTGGAGGACAAAATGTGAGCCGTTGCAAATACAAGTCCTCAACCAGTCAAGGCTTTAGCCTCCCAGGGTTTGGAAGGACGTGGTACTGGACAAACACAGGGAGCTCCAGATTCTGACACACAAGAGTTTTAGGTACAGGGACACAGGGCTGCAGAGGTGGGAGGTGGGGCAGTGGGTTAGCAGGGAGGAAGCTATTTCTTCTACTTGTACTTCTTATGTATATGAGTGCAAACAGATTTAAGGTTCATATCCATATTTTGATGTATGAGTGTTGAACACCTATAAAAGTATAATATTCTTCTATCCATCCAGGTTGCGTGACCTCACCTATGTGGCCGATGGGTTCGTGTGGAACCGCTCATGTCCCTCACCTGTTCTTGTCCTGACTGGTTCTAACTGATAATCCCAATCGGGGTTGGATGGCAGGTAGGTTGTAAAGACCATGATCCTTTGACTGAAACGTCCACTGAGTCACTTTTTACACTTAAAATCAATGTACGCTTTTTGCATTTCAGATCCTCTCTTTGCCATGAATGTGACATTTTTGTAACCAGATGAATCAACAACATTATCAGCACAAATATGAGAAAATGAAACCATATGATCATATTTTAAAGTTTCTGAGTGTTTATAAATATAAAAATAGAAACTTTCAAATTAAATTTACTCTCAAAAATCCATGTATTCATTGTTAAAAATTCACAGTGTGACATCATTGTAATTCTGAGCTCTGTCATCTGCCTGATATTGGCTAACCTGCCTATAAAAAGACAGATAATGCATAAGCCGATGAATGAACGGGCATGAATGAATGACAGAGCCTGTTTACCATTCACCCGTAAAACCGTTGTAATCACCACCTTAATTATTTAAAGTTAAAAAAACTTGACTTGAGACAGAATCTTAACATACGAAATGCTGCATAACCGTAATAGCCCGACTGTGTGCTTATGAATTGTTTAAAAACCTCATATAATCCTTTCATATACTGTTTGTAATGGTATCCGGGTCCTTTGAGCGGGGAAAAGAAATGTGAGTGTCACCGTGAATTCAGCAGCGAGTATGATATCATACAACGGCGAGTTATCTATTCATGGCTCCATTAATGAATCATAGCCTCCCTAGACTTTATACTCCAGACATGCCCTCTTTGAATATGTCATAAGCTCTTATTCTTTTTTAATGGGGCGCCGGCAAAAATCACGGCCAAAAACAAATATATAAAGCCGTGCAAACATTACAGCGGGGCAGAGGGGAGGGGGGTCACGGGGGGGGTCTGGGAGTCGGTCCGGCAGATGATGCAGGGGGAACCTGTGTGAGGGGAGTCGCGGTTCTACGGTGAGCTTGCAGAACGGAGAGAATTACGCAAAAATAACCTGTCTGTCTCTGTCTCCGTCTCTGTCTCTCTCTCTTGTGGTTACATTATTTATACTTTATACCCAGACGGCTCTTTAAGCAAGTTAAAGCTTCTGTTTGCATTGCTTTGCCAGGCTGCATCTTGGGAGACATTTCTGCAGCGATGGACCGGAGAGTCTGCACGGACCGAACCTTGGTATAAGGTCAGATTTACAACAACGATGTGGCAACCCCTTTCTCTTTCAGCTGGTGCTGATATTGTGAGAGAAGCGTTTTCATTCTATTTTCTTTCTTCCCAGCAGAGGCTCATGTCCAGTATTACTCTAAATAGCTTTATTATATCCAGCTTTTCCCTGCAGAGGTTTGACCTGTCTCTCTGCTTCAGGTCTCCTTAGTTTTCGTCAGTTTGCCAAACAAGACCCACCATGAAAATCTATGGTGTCAGTGGAGTGAATAGGTGGGATTTTACTGAAATTCACTGAGTTTTTTTTTTTTTTTCATGTGGGATTGAACAAATAGCAGAAATGGAGCAGCCATTGAAGTCTTGGATTTGGCCCAATGACCAACATTTTCCATCTTTTTTTTTAATCTCTGTTCTGGTCTCAACCAGATCCTAAGAAAAGCACCTGATTCCTTAGCTACCAGATTCTCTGTTGACAATTAGAAAACATCAAATTTCCCTGAAAACTTTTTCATCAGAGAGAATCAAGAATGAGCAGAAAGAGGCTCAAGATTGTTCGGAGTCGGGTCATAACATTAGAAATTTTCGCCAACTGCGACTGTCAACAGTTATCACATCATCCACCACCAACATGCCAAATTTCGCTTAAATGACATTAAAGCCATTTAGTGTTTTATCACTATGCACTTTTTGCTTTTCATGTGTCATTTCAGGCAAATAAAACATGGTGATTTAATGCTGGAAAACGGAAAAAGTTAAAATGCATAGACAAGACAGCAGCATGCTATTTATACGCCATGCCATGATATCACGTAGGGATATGAGCTCCAGCATCTGTGGCTTGTCAGGTTTGAATCTGCTTTGGACTTAGGTTGCATATCCTTACTGCTCTCTCTCCTCAGTTAATGTCTTCTCTGTACTGTCGGCTATTGAATAGATGCATAACATACCCCCCCCGATTTTTTTTTATTATATAAAAAACAAGAAAAGTACAAACTGCAAATTAAATTAAGAAAAAGCTAAATCATATGTGAGATTTTAGATGCTAGATTTGCACTGATTTGGTTTCTCTCAAACTTTGTTCCACAGTCAAGGAGCAACCGTGGCAAAAAATTGCTCAATGTTTAAAAAAAGAAAACTTCAGTTTTTGCGGTCAGATCATGCGCCTTCGCTCTTCGAACTAAAAGAAAAAAAGTACAGCGGTGTCACTGTTCCCGGCCAAACCCGCCCAGAAGTCGATCCGTATTATTTTCCTTCTTCCGGTTCCCGGCGCTTCAGAGAGACCTCTCCTCTATTCACTGTGATCGGTCCCGGGCTTGGTAATCAACGCCGGGAGTCCGCTCACTGCTCGTCTGCCTCAGATGGATAAATAATGCACGGCTCAGCAATTAAAGACGCACAGATCTGATGCCTTGTCGCTAATTTATTGATCAACCCTCAGCGCCTCCAGTTGACAGGGTTAAATGTCAATCAGATGATCTGAGTCGCACTTCAGTTGGAGTTATTCATTCTTCCGGACTGCAGAAAGAATACAATTTCCCCTCTGATGGGTCTATGTATTATTAACTGTTATGCTAAGTTGTGTTGGGCTGCTTTGGGGAGATGCCGGGGATCGTTCCCGATTAGCCGGCAGCTCGGAGGAGACTTTAAAGTGAATAGGAGAGTGCGGACCATTTGATGCCGGCGGCCGCGACCACTCTGTCGTCACTAGAACTCATGGGAGTCTCATGGGAGCCGTGGCCCCGGTTCCTGTTGTCATCCTCCGATGGGTCATAGCTGTGCTGTTGATCTAGTCTGTCCTCTGATGTCCATGTTTCATCCGTACATGTTTTAATTGATGAGCATTTCAGGCGAAAGTCGAGGCAAAGAAGTCACGAGAAAAGGTAGAGCACTAGAAAACTTCTGAGATCCGTCCACGGACCCCCGAAAATAATTGCAGGATCACATTGACATTTTTCTCCAGATTTCAGTTGTATAACATCGAATATCTTTGATGTTTGCGATCGTTGTAGCTGAATCTTCGGCAGCAGAATGGAGGTGTCGTTCTGGGTTTGGGTTTGAACTTGTCAACCTAAATTCTCAGCTCTCTTTTCTCATTCTTTACACAACGATATCTGTCGCTTTTCATATACGAAGAAGTGCAAGAACTTACGAAAGGCTTCCAGGGGAGTTTCCCCCAAAACTTAAATGATTCTCGAACCTCACCCTTCTCCAATGACAGCTGGTTTTTCACCTGTCCTTTGAGAGAAGCCACCAACTCACAGCTCTTTTTGTAGTTGTGGTAGTTGCATCGTAAAAAGTTTGAGAATTGATTTTTTTTCATGCGGACTTGAATTGATTATCGGATGGATAATCGTGATCATGGGCCCTGGACCTCAGGACACCATGGGGGGGTCCCAATCTCGCGCATGTGTCCCTTCCCAGCCACACAAAGATAGAACCAAGAAACAGCATCTGATACTTTGAAAGTATAGTTGTTGTCATTATATGGTACATTAATGACACTTCAGGGTCTGTTTGGCGTGGCACGAGTTATTATTCATTTTTAAGAGTCACTTGAATAATGTATATAAAACCAACAAACAACTAACCAGGACAGAATGCATTAATTACAATAAGATGAAGCGCACAGTCACAACCACGGCCCAGAACAAGACGGCAGTGAAACTCCACCTCGAACCACTGGCTGAAGTCATGGATCCTGTTGTCAAGGTCCAGGTCCCGGCCAAGTTCAGGTTCAATGACCACGAGTGAGAGCATCTTCAGCATGTTTTAAGTCAATGTCTAATCCTTGACGTTTGCAAAAAGGAGGATTCTCCCACACAGTCGCTGACAAGACGTAACTCCCTGGAGATGTTTACCCAGAATGAATGATCCATCATAGGCCTGTTTCTCCATGATGATATTTGAACTTTATGCCCATAAAGCACAACTTTGCAAAACAAATCATAATAACTGTACTACATTTATACTGCACTGAAAAATACATTTATTCCAAAATTTTGAAAATGATAAAAATAAGAATATGTATTTTATACATATGTATGAGCCCCATTAGGTCCAGGGCCCTCAACACATTCCCATTTTGCCCATAATCTGCTGTTTATTTGCTGGAGTTGAAGCAAGATGTAAAAACCTAAATTAATGACTGATGCTGGCGGCTGTCTTAACCAACTGCAGTCGTTTTTTTTAAATTATTTTATTAAGGCAGACACAAGATACCATTTAAAAACTGACCCATGCAGCTACAGCTGAGCCAGAAACTGAAGTTACGAGGTCTCCAGGTGCCAGCGGTGGGCTCCTCTTCGTGTTGACGGCGTCTGCTGCCCATCAGCGTCATCGGCGGGGAAAACAGAGCGATGGGTCCCTGTCTCACTTTAAAGCGACTTCCTCCGAGCTTTGCCGTCCTCTGGCTCAGAGTTGACAGCGACAGACGGAGTGAAACGCTGACTGACGCCTCTTTTATCGGCTTCACTTTTTCCCCTCGGCAGCCCTGCCCTCTTCGCCTTACGTCTCCTCTAGTTTTACCCCCTCGCTCCCGCCGTCCTCCTCCTCCTCCTACTCCTCCTCCTCCCCCTGTTCTCGCTTCTCTTCTTTTGTTCTCTCCGCCTCATTTCTCTCCAGCCTCCTTTTTCTGTCACTGTATATGAATCTCTGTGTCGGCATCTAGGTCTGTTGAAGCTACAAGAGAGGAGACAGAAAAAGACAAGCAGGAAGAAAAAAACCCCACAAAATCTTTCTTTTTATCTGTCATTCTCTTTACCCGCCTAACAGCAAATAAAAGCTGGAAAAGAAGAAGACAAAAAAAATGACACATGGCAAGAAGAACCCCCCCCAGCAGGGCCCAGATGTGGAGCTTCACCAGAGGGACCCACTGTCTTGCAGTGACGGGGGCCTGGACGTGCAGCTCGCCCATGGGGCCCGGCAGACGGACCCGATCGGCAGGCGGTGTCCACCCTATTGGCCCAGGGCAAGGCCTGCTGGGACACGAGACCGAGACAGGCATGTGGTGTGTGTGTGTATGTGTGTTTGTGTGTGTGTGGGTGGTGGTTTGACACATATGGACACCGCATCTGTCCTTGTCACTTCTGCATCAAAGTGCCCTACCCCCTCAACACACACATACCACACACACACACACACACACACACACACACACACACACACACACACACACACACACACACACACACACACACACACACACACACACACACACACACACACTCACACACACACACTGCGCTATTCAGCATCTTTCCTCTTTGCTATGCCCTCCTCACCAGCACAGATGTTGCAGTTGTTGAGAGGCCAGTGAGGCTTCCACCTCTCTGTCAATCTCAACCCTCATTCTGACAGGAAAAATACCCACAGGTGTAGTATTTACTCAGACACTACAAATCGGTATTTTCGCTTATTTTTGTCTATGCTTATTTCTGTTTTTGTGTTTATTGTTGTTTATTGTTATTGTTTATTTTAGATAATGTACAATTAAATCCACCCCATTTAGCCGATGGTTTACAATCCCTAGTTTCTCCGCAGATTAATATTGTTGCAATGAAAATTAACAAGGGTTCAATGCTTCTAATGAACTCCAAAAAAAACTTGAACATAGATGAGGAAGAATAATGGCTCACAATCCTTGAACTGATCTAAAATAATGTACCGTAGATTGATTCTCATAAATCTAAAAAAAAACAACAACAATATTTAAATATTTAAAACCAAACTGTTGACACATTGACACAACAACAAACTGAAGGGAAATTTTCTACCTGATAAGTACTTTTACGTAGAATATTCATTACAAAGTGAACAAATATTACTGGTGAAAAATACTTACGTGTACAAAGTGTTGAATGCTGTCAGTAAAGAAGGGTGAAGAAATTATGGATTATCCCAAGTTTACATACACAAGAAAACATTTGAACGAAAGAAAATCAGAGCATATCATGGGCAACACAATACACTAACCATGAAAAACAGCAGCAATATATTACAGACATCCGCAACAATACATAGAAAATAAGAATGTAAAAGTCGGACAACATAAGAGTGAGAGTACGGGGCCATGAAACCTCTGTCTTTTTTTTTAGAGTTTTGGATATAAATGCTATCAGTGATAATAACAAAAGATAAATGTATTATCCAGTACGTTCATTGTAACCATCACAGTTTAAAGCCTGGATAGCTGCTTAAATGTACTTACTGTACTTTCTTTCTTTCTCTTTTTTTTACAGAGAATTACTGCTGTCTCTCCACAGAGATCACAAGGAATTTTAACCGATTTTGAAATCTGGTTGCATCGCAGAAGTAAGGAGAAACCCTACATATGTTCCATGTCTATTTTAAAATATGCACGCACTACAGGCTTTGAAAAAAATGGCGCATCATACTCTACAGGATGCTATAAAGATTAAGGGAGCGGTCGGGAGAGCAGTGCACCATCCAACGGGATCTCATGGGGACGCAGATGTGAACAAAATGTTGACTTGGGTGCAACAACTTGCTGATACTTTTCAGTAAGAAGAAACATTAGCCTCAAGGGCCACAAAGTTACTTTTGCTTTGCAACACTGTCAGTTGCTTGAAATGCTAATGTTTTGGTAGTTAGTTAAAAAACGATATCGTCCACTGTTCCAACGTAGAGTTATGTTGGTATAACGAACAGAAGCCATTGGCACTGTTGAGAGAAAAAAAAAGTTCCAGCATAGAGGCAAGAACTGTAACGACTGTATGCTACAGCTGGTGAAAGGCTGTACGTAGCCATAACACAGGTGGCCAACAGGTTAAAAGTTAACGTTAAAAGTTCAGCGAGTTCACTGAATCTATTTCCCATCTCAGCTGCCCAACATGCCCATACAGTTTCCTGTTGCTCCTGTTGTTTCGCCGTTGCCATTTCAAAAGTGGGGTTATATCGGCCCAAGACTCTTGTAGTCTGAGCCAGATGTTATCTAGATCTTCTGTGATTGCTGGAGGTTTTTTGTAAGCAGTTTGAGAGGGGGAGCTGTCCTCAGGTGGGGGCTCCTGGTAAGGCCTTTGATTGTAGGGTTGGCGGCTGACTTCTGGCTCCTCCTGTGAACATGGTGAAGTGTCCTTGTCAAAGAACTGAACCCCAAAAATAGTGAACTAAAGGAACTGGATACTTTTTTCACCCCTGAAAAAATCACTGAATATCCCAGATTGTCACCTGCACGGATCCTCCTTATTATCAAACTTCGTCTGACATTCGACGCACATCTCAAAAAACACACACCTGGCCGCACGGAACAATTTCCAATTTCCATTTCTGATTCCCTGACCTCTGATAATTGGCGTGCCGGCTGCCTGATGGCTGCTCGAGCGCTGCGCCGGCTTCCTGTCACCTGCAGCGACGCGGGCCCACCGGTGAATTATTAATGGCTAATATCATTATGTAGGCACTGCTTGTCATAACAATCTAGCTGAGTGGAGGGAAACTCAATCTGCCGCCCCTGCCCCCGCGCAGACAATGCTTTTTAATTATTGATACGGACTAATTGGCTACAGGATTCGTGGGGCACAGTTACTTTTGTTCCCTTCACAGCTCGCTCTGCTCCTTCAAGAAACAATCTTATTAGGAGGCCAGCCCTCCCTGATGCCCCCATGTCAGCAAATTAGCAGGGAGGACGACCCTGCTTGCCTCTCTCTCTCTCTCTCTACACTTGGCTTCCTCTCTCACCTCTTCTACTCCTCTTTTCACACCTCCTCCTTCCTCCTCATCTATCCCCCACCCCCATTCGTTCACTCAGAATTTAAGATTCTCCTTCCTCCTCTCGTCACCTCGACATCGGACACCGGCTAATTAAAACGGGACAAGGAGGGAGACGGGAACCTCGACGTGGACACCCATCGCTATTCACAGCACATCCCTACAACACTGCAGGCTAGTTTCGGCAAAAGGCTGCCTGCTAATGGACAGAAGAGGAAGAGAGGATGGAGGTCAGGGAGTCGGCGGAGGGTTAATAGAGTTTAATTAGGGTCAGGGCAACGGTCCGAGGCTGCGGTCCGCGGGGCCACCGTCTCTGCTTTACTGTTATCACCGTTCATCACCATACTATGTAATATCATCCCTGGTCCTACCTGAGGAACTGCAGCGTACTTTGTCCGACCTCTCTTAAAGCTGAAATCCATTGATTTCATACATTCTAGCCTCCTATAATGGCAGGTGGTAATTGAGATGATTGTCAAAATATAACAAGATGACAGGAAAACTAACTTCCATTCAGCATCTATCAGCGCCAACTCCATCGAGATCTACTCAGTTTCCGTCACTGTTGTTTCCAATTGAACCGACAAACTCTTGGAAAAAAAGTGGCGAAGAAACTCAATAGGGGGTTTGGTGGTATAATTGCAGAGTGACACTGACGCAAAAGTATAAATGCTCACGATGTAGGTTCAACGCAGAAGCATACATTGGCCTTTATAGGCCAGCACAAGCACCAACAAACGAAGTGGTATCAAAGGCCTCGGTAATTACCCATCCATGACTAAATACCTGAGTTTTCCCACCAGTCACTCGGAACTGAAGAAGCCTCTTGGATGAAAGTTGCCCTTGACTTAATTTTTCTTGGATAACTATGACCTGGATGACTGAGATTCTTCATAGAACTCACCTTCTTTGCTATTTAACGAAACCATGTTATGGATGAGTTCTCTAGATTAAACAACAAAGTATACTGGTTGTACCTGCTCACCCGAACGGCACATAGTTTTCACCTCCTTCGGCTGGATGATATCATTTTTCAGAGCTCTCCAAAACCATTAAAAATCTGCCCCAAAATGTACTGGGTTCTTCCGTGGCCCACACCCCATCCCCCCACCAAGTTCGGTGCAAAAACGGTTCAGCACTTTTTGCATTAATCCTGCCGACAAATAAACAACCAAACCCACAAACAGTCACAGGTGAAAACACAGCCTCTGCGGTGAAGGTAATGAATCAATCAATTGCCTGTTTCTTTAACCTGCCGGAGTGGATGGTCAAGATGAATCTTTAATCTGAGATCAAACCAGCATGGAGGGATGGGAGAAGACCAGGTTTCCAAGCAACACACACACACACACACACACACACACACACACACACACACACACACACACACACACACACGCACACACATTGAGCATGTTTAGGGAGGCTGCTCAGGTGTGGAGTGTGAAGTCTGAGGAGAAGAAAGACTGTGTTGTATTGTATGTGAATACATAACTTTCATTGTAGGAAACCGAGAACCACAGGCCTTTGAAGTTTAGTGCGTGTGTGTGTGTGTTTGTGTGTATATGCGTGTGCCTGCGTGTGTGTGCTTCTGTATTGCTGTGTGCATAAATTACCGTGTTAACATTTCTGTGTTCGTTTGCCTGCCCAATAGATATCTGTCATAATGTGATGTGCGTTGGATGGATTAAACAAGTGTTTGCCTTCCTGTTTGTGTGATGAAAGTCAAAAGTGCCATAGGCGGAAACGATATGAGCTCATGTGCTGCAAGACATTTCCATTTTTTTTACATCAGAGTGAGGATTTTCTGTCTTACTTATCCTCTCAAACATGACCCAAAAGCTTGCGGACTGTGGGTTTTGTCTCAGCATGTTGCCGTTGTAGTTCTCCATATAAAACTTTTGTAAGATGTCTTTGATATTTATTTTAGCCCATTTATTTAAATGTTTTGGTATCTATAGATGTATTTCTTTAGAAATCCTTTAGGCCTTTTGACCACACCCAAACCTGATGAGTTCAGGGAAAACTCCTTCTACCTCCTACCACCTGTATCCTAATTGGCTGTCCCTGTCAGTCTGACACGGTTCTTAAGTTACATTGCACAGGTTGCGTGAGGGGAAACAATTACCTTTTGCTGCGCTTTGTCAACTCTTATATATGAAAAATGAAAAAATCTGCTCCTTTTTCTGACAAACCAATCAATAAATTCTCTTTACCTCACCTCCAAGCCTTGACCATAACTGGCCAAACCCACATGATACACTTAAAAATACCCCCACAAAATTTGAAAGCCAATTTTAGCTGAACAGAGTCATGCACCGGCTAATGCTGCATGCACAATATAATCTTTTATTTCTTTATTCGTTAAAATGTGAGCTCGGTTGCATGTTGTAGCATCAGAGGGGCCCACAGACAGCATACATTATGCTCCTCGTCCCTGTCACGACCGCCGGCATCATCAGGAGGATGGGACATGATGGAAGACATTTTATTCACAGAGGAAAGATGGACTAAACCGCCCCCATCCTCTGCCTGTCTCCCTCAAAGAACGAGATTGCGGACAGCGAAGGAGTGGTCACGGCTTCTGAATTAAAACGGCTACAATATTTAAACGTCGTCTGCAAAATGAGACGGGCATTTGCAAATTTAATGGGCCGAGTCTTTCTGAAAAATTAAAGCTTTGTTCGGCCGTATCATTGCCCGTGAACTTCCCCTCTAATTTTATCACTGACAAATGTGGGTTTTTTTTCCTATTCTCTCTTGCAGTGATTTGGTGAAATAGGATTAAAAAAAAAAGAGCCCTTGAAAATTCAGAACCACGGTGCATCGATATTTGTACTGTATGTTCACACACGCAGTCTCATCCGTCTGAGCAGCAGAGATAAACACATGAGATGGAAGCCTTCGTTTCTTTGCCAGCTGAAATATTCATTTTCTTTAAACATGCTGTCAAATGCAAAGACGGCGGACGTCTGAAAGTAGGGCAGCGCTGCAGCTGGCAGAGAGAGGTTGGGACACATCAGAGAGAGAGAGAGAGAGACAGAGACGGAGAGAGAGAGAGCGGAGGGGGATGGAGAGAGGGAGGGAGGATGGAAAACAAACAGAAGCCCTGGCAGACAGACAGAAAGACCAATGAACAAATAGATAAGTAGGCCCAGACGAACCGATGATCAGAATCATATCGATCTATGTACTGGAAGCAACACAGACTGGTTACCTCGTAGGGTCATAGTGGAGGAACCAGGAAGTCACCTCTCCTGACCAGGAAATCGTCTTCCCCTAAAGCCAAAAACTGACATTTATATCCATTTCTGTTTGTCGTACAGATTAAATGAACAAACTTACGAGCTCGGTGAATTTTGTCACCTGTGGACAGCTGTCTCCCTTCTGTTTCACGTCTTTTTAACCTAAGCTAAGCTAACTAGCTGCTGGCTCTCACTTAATATTTAACAGGCTGACATGAGAGTGGTGTCATTCTACTCATCTGAAACTCAGCAGGAAAGTGAGCGAGCATATTTTCCCCGTCGTTGAACCCTGAAGTTTTTTTTTCTTTTACAGGCTCGGCCTCCCTGTATTCACGTAATTATTGATATACACTAAATTCTTATATAAAAACTAGTATGGCAATAATAGTCAGTCAGTCAATAGTCAGTCATTCATAAAGGCCAGGTAATTACACTTTGAGGGAATCACTTATAACCAACTACAATAGCTCACATGAAATTTAGTATAATGTACTTTTTACACAGCACTAACTTAATCGGTAAATCAACAGAATCAGATTACACTCACCATTTTTTTCCTTGTCTTATACCTGATCGACGTCAAGCTGTTTGGCCAGACAACATTTAAACGTGAACGAAAGTTTGGATAACAATAATCTGGCTAACTTGGGCCAGTCGGCCGAATTTTCCGACTTAAATTCCATGCTGACTGAATCCTTCCTATAGAAAGGTCCAACCAGGATGAAAAGTTAAATGTGGCTTAATTGTATTTCATGGCAGTGGTCTGTGCCATGTGGGATAGACAGAGTGTGTGTGTGTGTGTCTGTGTGTGTGTGTGTCTGTGTGTGTGTTTGTGTGTGTGTGTGCACATCCCATAACAGGCAGGTGGTAATGCCACTCTCATTCTGTAAAGTGTCCAACTGCTACGTCTCCCCATTAAGACCAGTCAACACACACACAGACACACATATGGGCCTTCACTAAGTGGCACGCCATCTTGCACTCTCCGTCTCCCGCCCGTTCACATGCGACACACACATTTACTTCACAAACACACTCGAACACACGCATGCAACACACACTAGTCCTTGTAGACAAAATCAGCATCATGTTCGGAATGAGGGAAACACAAGGGGATGGAGATGGGCGCACATCCACACACACACACACACACACACACACACACACACACTTACATGCATGTGCTAATGCCGCCCTCCCACTGGCCTCTGTGGAATAGCCATGTCACAATCAAGAGGCTCCCTGGCCCTAATCTGCTTTTTAGGGCCCCGCCACAAACACTCATCTGCATAATCGGGACGACAAGTGTGGAGAGGGTGAAAGAGCAAAGGAAGGAGGGGAGGACGGGAAAAAGGATGGAGGGAGGAGGAGAGGATGAAAGAGGAGGAGGAGAGGAGAGGGCGAGCAGGTCGGATGCAGGATTGAGGGAGGTTACAGACGGGTGGAGGGGGAGGGTGAGAGAGGGAGGAAAAAGTGGGACGGTGATGGGGAAAAAAAAGAGAGTAGGAAATTGGGAGGCGGGGTGAGAGATGAAAGATGAGGTGAGGGCAGGAAGGGGAAGAGGACAGGAAGGGTGAGAGAGTGAAGAAAAAAACACAGAAAGAAGGGGAGGTGGAGAGAGAGGGGAAGTCTGTGGGGGGGCAGACTAAAGGTGAGGGAGGAAAGGAGGGAGGATGGGTGGCCATGATGAAAAGGAGGCAAGATGAAGTTAAAGTGTGTGTGTGTGCATGTGTTTGTGTGTGCGGGTGTGTGTGTTCGTGCGTGAATAGTGGAGCGTGAGGTGTGTGTCTGATATTGGTTATGACAGTCACACCTGCCGCCCCTCCTCACCCCTCACCTCTCCTCCTCCTCTTCCTCCTCTCTCTCCTGCTTCCCTCAACCATCAGGAGTCATTAACCACCAAATAAACGGGGGGGCACTTTAAATCCTCCTCACCTTCCTCCTCACCCTCCTCCTCACCCATCGCCTCCCTCTGTTGTTTGTCTCAGTCTTTCTTTCATCTCTGTCTTGGTTTCACCTTTTCCCATTTTTTTATCCCGAGCCGGCCCTAAAATTAGCTGCATCCAACCACAGAAGATGCAATTTTTTTTAAACAGATTTTTGTTTAAAAAGTAGATTTCATTGGTCAGTTTGCATCGGTTGTGTTGAAACAACCAAACCAGCGTTTTAAAAACACCCACACAACCTTGAGGTCCTTCATCCTTTAAGGAGGCAACAGCGGTTGGAGTTTCGGATGTTCTGATCAACCCTGTTTTCCTACAAATACATTGAAGTGCTACTTGGTTGCATGGCCATGTTATTATGGAGGAAATGTAACTGCAGCTTAGAACGCTTGTGTCCTACATTGACAAGTTTATCTAACTACATCACTCGGCTGAAATTAAAGGAAAGATTGCGGTTTCGGTGTAATATTCAAAAGTTGGTGCGTTCTTTGTTGGCTTTTAAAGCATATCAACTAAACTATTCTTTCCCTAAACTTAATGAAGTGATTCCTGTTACATCAAGCATTAAAATAAAAAAAATAAAATAAAATAAAAATCAAGTATTTAGTTGCTGTACATGCGTTTTTAAAGAAAATTATATGAAATCCAGTATGGTGATACTGCATGTTAGATATTATGAAGACTGATTTCTGCTTCTACGCCATAGCCTGATACTCTCTCTTACGTCGCAGACCACAAGAGCTGTGATTGTTCGGCTAAGTAGCATTGTGTTTCCAGCTGCTCCGTCTTCTTCGCCACCGTCACTCTGACCGCCACCTAGCGGTTTGGTGGTGTAATGGCAGAGTGACGCCAACACAGGAGTCTAAATGCTCATGGAGACGCAGGCCACTTGCGGCGGCGATGGCATAGACTGCGTAGACTTGACGCTGAAGCAAAAAATACGTTAGTCTAAACATTTTGTGTTCCGATCGGTTCAATATGATAATTTTCTCTGTTCACTGGTGAAAAAATACATGATCCGGAAAACTCCTACAAAACGCACACTGTTGGCCTTTGCAAATTAGTTGTGTATAAGCGTAACTTCTGGGAGGCAGGATTCATATTTTAAAAACAGAATTTCAGAAACACTTTCACTGAACCAGAGCTGCTGACAGGCTGCATCAACGTTTTCCAAAAAAATCTGTTAATGAAGCACCAGGGTTACAGTTGAGATACCGAAGGGGTTTTTTTTCGTATCTTTGATTTGATATCAAAGTTATTTTGAGAACCAAGATATCAAACAAGAAGAACATAAATGAGAAACTCAAAGTCTCTATTAAGATACAGTTTCTTTTGTACGGTCATGGATTCTCGATTATAATTTTAGTTTTGTTTTACAGATATTTTGATCCAAAATTGACCTCGGAGACATCATCCTTCAAATGCTCTTATGCTCTCTGGAGTCTCTCAGTCTGTCTCTCGCACATGCAGATGTATTCATAAAGCCCGTTCACTCCACGCTGTTTCCATTTTCTTCATTGGCGCTCTCCTCCTCTGCTGCTCTTATGCATACGACGCGTGTCGCCCGGCGACGGCGAGTCCGGCAGCCACATTAAAGGGAGCCGAACGGCACTCGGGTTCAGGACCCGGGGCCGCGTCCCGCATGCAGAGTGGGGAGCGAGCGGGAGCCTTCCGCGGACGCCTAATTGAGGGTCCTTTAAAAATTCCCACAAAGGACCAATCATAGGTTTTCATCTGGGGCTACGCGGGGCCAGAGAGGGGCCAGCGAGGGGCCTCTCAAATGGAGAAGAAGCGACGAGAGGATGTGGAGCAGCCCCGAGACCTTTCAGCATAAATCTGCACGTTGGGAGATTTGAATGTAAAAACGCATAAATCGTCTTAACTGCATAAATCGAAAAAAAAAGAAAAAGAAACTCACCTTGAATTCACCCCTTGGAATTTTATTTCCAGTAAGAATTGTTGGGTTGTTCAGTCTCAGGTTTCTGGGTTGAAAGCGCCACAGTGAACACTGGCGTGTACAGTTTACTACTGACCCTGCTGTTACCTGGTTTACGAGTGTACATTTTAAAGCCAGTTACGTCTCCCAGGTAAGTAAAGATTGGGCTCATTTTCTGAATTGATTGACATTAGGGTGCAGGGTTGAGGAATGAGTCAGAGGTACAAGACTGTGGACATAAAGAAAAAACAAAAAACGAAATGGCATAAGCACCTGCATCTCACAAGAAGCGTTTCGGTAAGAAACAGCCAATCACAGAGCTCACAGGAATGGACATGCTAATTAAATAAAAGAAGTAAGAGGACTTCAAACCAAGGGCCATGAAGGAATGTCAGTCGTCACAGATCTGGACAGACCTTTTATCATGACAATATTATATACACACACATATATATATATATATAACTGGAAAGTGACAGTGTCTTGGGGCCTGACAGATCAAAACAAATTTGTTATCTATGGATATGTAGACAGATTCTGCTTTTGACAGATAGATAGACAGACAGACAGACTGATAGACAGACAGATAGATAGATAGACAGACAGACAGATAGATAGATAGACAGATAGACAGATAGATAGATAGATGGATAGATAGATAGATAGATAGATAGACAGACAGACAGATACATAGATAGACAGATAGACAGATAGATAGATAGATAGATAGATAGATAGATAGATAGATAGATAGATAGATAGATAGACAGACAGACAGACAGATGGATAGATAGACAGATAGACAGATAGATAGAAAGATAGATAGATAGATGATAGATAGATAGATAGATAGATAGATAGATAGATAGATAGATAGATAGATAGATAGATAGATAGATAGATAGATAGACAGACAGACAGACAGATGGATAGATAGACAGATAGACAGATAGATAGAAAGATAGATAGATAGATAGATAGATAGATAGATAGATAGATAGATAGATAGATAGATA
Organism: Istiophorus platypterus; assembly: GCA_016859345.1. Classification (NCBI taxonomy): domain Eukaryota; kingdom Metazoa; phylum Chordata; class Actinopteri; order Istiophoriformes; family Istiophoridae; genus Istiophorus; species Istiophorus platypterus. The sequence goes on from CM029129.1 coordinate 22,620,196, forward strand.
GATAGAGAGGTCTTCTGACCCCAGCATTTAATGTTGTGGCCGATTGTTTTGTCCCTCTTTGACTTTTGTATTGATGTTTTCAAGAATCAGTTACACCACATCATCCTTGTATTGGACTAATAACAAATACTGAGGTGTCTGTGTGTTTTCTTTATACATGGATCTGAGGTTCTGTTTCCCTTGCAACATATATCTGAATCAATTTCCTTTTCCCGTTCAGACTGTTTCTACTGAAAATCCATTTCCAAGTGGCCAGCTGCTTTGGATGTGAGGGTTCGTCCAATTAAAACTGGTAAAGGTGCTTTCTTGCATCAGTTCTGCATCTTAAATGCAAAACTATAGATTCATTATGACTAATTCACATATTCCAACATAAAATTTGCTGCAGACCACACACACACACACACACAGATGTGATGCATGCTAACAGATGCATCCATATTGTATCATCTGAACATATGGTTTTTTTTATATTATGCCCCCCCCTCCCCAGAGTTTCTGGTGCAAACATGGCTTGATGAGCGACGGAGAGACAGAATGAAGCGATCAAAACAGGGAGAGCACACTGAAGATCAGCGATGCTCTCTGAAATGTGTAGACAACAATGAGGTAAATCCTCAGAAGGAGGAAGGAGTCAGAGCGAGCGGTGCCCTGAGGCGGGAAGAAATACGCCGAAGGGGAGCAATGTGTCTTTCTGGTCCGAGATAGTTAGGATTCGTGCTTCCCAGAGGATGAATACTAATGACTCCGGTGATCTCCTGGCTTCTCCTCCAGCTCCACCACGAGGCTGACCTTTTTTTTTTATGTTTAGTGAGATGTCTGAACAACTGTCGGATGAATCGCAGTTAAATTTGCTGCAGACATTTGTGGTTCCCGGAGGATGAATCCTTTGACTTCCCCTCTAGCGCCACCAGCTGGTTGATGATCATAGGTCACAGCAAAGCGTCTCAACATCTGTCGGACAGGTTAACATGCAGTTTGGTGCAGGTCTTTCTAAACTTTGATGATCCAAAGGCCTCTTTTTCCATCTTATAGCAAATTTAAAATTTTAATCTGTCCAATACAGTAGTTTAGTTCACCTACATTCAACCTAATTTGACCCATCGTGCTTTGCAGTTGTATTTAAATCTTTAAAGCAATCTGAGTAACAATAACTTTTAACTTGTTTTAAAGGCCAAAAAGATCAGAAAAGTTTTAAAAAGAAAACCAAAAAAGTATGAAGACGTCACGTTGTTATTAAAATTTTCTTTATTCTTCATTCTTTACACACAAACACACATACCCCCCCCACACACACACATACACACACACACACATCCATATAAATATGTGTTTTTTTGCAGAATAATTTTTTAGGCAAACATGATGACAATAGTGACATCTAACTCCACCTGCCACTCACTTCCACATTCACACAGACCTCCTTTTGGTGTTTGTGTGTGTGTGTGTGTGGGGGGGGGTCCCTACAACTTGGAGCATGTTCTGATCCATGATCAACTTCTACTGCCTCTCCTCCTTCTCCTCCTTCTCCTCCTCTTCCTCTTCCTCCTCCTCTTCCTCCTCCTCCCTCGTTGGAAAAAGTTACATTAACGGGCGAGGGAGCGGGCGGGGTGGGTGGGTGGATGGGCGAGTTGGCGTGTGCAAGTGTATGTCTGTTTGTGTGTGTGTGTGTGTGTGTGTGTGTGTGTGTGTGTGTCTGTGTCTGTGTCTGTTGCGGGGGGGGGGGGGGGGCTGTGGGGTGAGGGGATGGCGTAGTGCGGGTGTTTCCCCAGCGGGATGCATTAACAAGCCCATCCAGTTAAATGTAGCCCCTGCATTACCTAATGTACCGGCCCTTCTCCAGCAGTGTAGGAGACAGCAGCATCCATTATTGATCAGATGGAGCTTCGCCTCTGAAGCTGGAAGCCTGGTGGAGGGAGAGGGATGGAGATGGAGATGGAGAGGGAGAGGAAGGGGGGCGGAGAAAGGGGGAGGAAGAAGAGATAGATTTGTTGTGAAAGGGAGATAAGTTGAAGAGATGATTATTAGGACTTTGGTTTCCTCTCACTGCCTTTTCTGCTGCGTCCCGGGCGAATCCTCCCGCTTCCTGTCGTCCGCCGTCACATCTGCCTGCTCGCTTGTCTTCCCTCCCCCTCCCTCGTCTCTCCGTCCAGCTCTCTGACAACCCCCCCCGGTCGTCTTTTATAGAAAGATTTGTAAGGCATCGATCGCGCCTCGCGCTGCCTCCGTCAGTTATGTTGCTCACACTGCCGTCATCACCGTTACCATCCAGCTTCATCCTTGGGCCCATGTTTTCTTTTTAATCCCTCCATCGTCCAATCATTCATCCGTTCCCCTGCTCCCCTGGTAGATTCCTCTTTGCCTCCCTGGTGAGATTGGTTGGCGTTTGGGCGGGGGGGTGGGGGTGGGGGGGCTGTTTGAATTTCAGAGTTATAGGAGATCTGGTTTGGCTTTTCGCTCAGTTTGTGGAGATGAGGGAGTTTGGGGTTCTTAATTCTTTCTCTCTCTCTCTCACACACTATATATGTATATACTTGTACATATATATATATATACTTTATTTCCCTCTGGCTTTATTAAGCACAAGCTGCCATTCAACCCAGTAGCTGGAGATAAGCATCAGCCTAAGATCTCTGGCATTTGCCATCAGCCACTATTATTTACAGCTCAGCAATTATTCTGTGTAGATTCAATCTCTGAATTCACTTCTGGCCCTATTTGAATTAAAAACTCAATACATCTGTCCTCGCAGCCTCCGTGCTTATGCTGATCCCTTTTGCCTTGGAGGCTGTTCTAAGGTTGTCTTTTTATTCGCTTCTCGTACTTTTGAGTTCCTGGCTCCTCAACAGAAAAAGTGGCAGCATCCCTCCCTGTAAAATAAAGCCTCCGATCGGAGACAATGATTGGCTTTTCATGTCAAAACAGCAGCTCAGCTGGTGAACTTCAGGCTGGACTTCTGGCGGCACCTGACTGGTTAATCATACACAGATCCTGAGCTTGACGCTTTCCTCCAACATTAACCAAAAAAACAAAAAAAGGCTGAGCTCGATGCTTTGACGTCATCTCGTCTTTTCCGCTTAGTTATTCAGGTGCCTTAGAAGCTGGAAACGTGGCCTTGGCAATTTGAAAAAAATGAAATAAAAAAGAGACACGTCTGTTCTTTTCCCCTGAAGGTAACAGGTTAATTTTACAAAGTTTGGACTGGGCGGTGCATTAGATATTAATATAACTATATTAACAGTCTTCTTCT